>WOXC01005877.1:0-402500 GCA_011680675.1 Gymnobelideus leadbeateri | reverse complement strand
AATTAATAATAGCTCTGATGGCTCATAGTGAATGTAAATAGCAACTGTTTATGTTTTAGCCAGAAACCCTGAGGGTCTTCCCCTCCCAGACTGATTTTTTTTTGACTGGGTAAAAGAGACCATTCTTTGACTTATTTCTTACCTAGCCTTAATCACTGAAAGGGCATTGCCTCAGTCAAACTGAGATTTGGGAAAGACCTTAATAACAAAGTCAAAAACATGTTTTGTTAGATCTGGCTACACCTGCTTTCTTACAGGCACTCACAGTCTCTCTGTCTTTGTTTTTGTACTCCCTGTCCTCGAGGCAGAAACTGTTTTTGACCTTTCCTTGTATCCTTAGTGTTCAACAAAGTGCTACCATGTATTATTGTAAAGAGTGAGGCTGGTGACCTTGCACAGCCCTGCTTCACTGAAATCCAATTCACTTGCAAGTCATGGCATCACCTTCCCCATGTCATGGCCTTCCTCTAGAATGAAGGACAAAGGACAACCTGTGAGTTGGGCTAGGTCCCCACGGGGGACCCAACTGGCCAGTTCCAGTTGGGCAATGCAGCTCCTTCTTTCATTTCTTCCTCCCTTCTTTCTGTTAACTCACTCTAAGTGAGAACCTGAGAAGGTCTTAGCCTAAAAGGGCCAGGGTCTCCCATTGCATCCTGGGTCATCTCCAGTCATCCTGATGCATATCAGGCCCCTGGACCCAGATGGCTCTGGAGGAGAAAGTGAGGCTGGTGACCTTGCACAGCCCTCCCTCACTCAAATCCAAGTCACCTGCAAGTCATGTCATCATCTCCTTGATGCCATGGTCCTCTTCCAAAACAAAAGACAAACACAACCTTCCTTCCCTCCCTCCCTCCCTCCCTCCTTTCTTCTCTCCTTCCTTCCTCTCCCTTCATCCTCACAGGGAATCATGCCCTTACCTATAAGTGTTCTGCTCAAAGAATATAAATTTTGATTGCTGAAACCTCACAAGATACCTTGGGGTTTATGGCCTAGATTTCTTTTTTAAGGATCATTCCTTAAACCCAAATCACTCTGGCTTTCATTGATTGGTCAACAGTAGGTCCCAGCCCAAGCCCCACTGGGTCATTATTTGGGCTCTGATGGCTCATAGTGAATGTAAATAGCAACTGTTTCTGTTTTAGCCAGAAACCCTGAGGGTCTTCCCCTCCCAGATTGATTTTTTTTTTTGACTGGGTAAAAAAGACCATTCTTTGACTTATTTCTTACCTAGCCTTAATCACTGAAAGGGCATTGCCTCAGTCAAACTGAGATCTGGGAAAAGACCTTAGCGCTGTATTAGGGCCATCATTAGTCATCTAGATCTGCATCTGGCCACTGGACTCAGATGGCTCCAAAGGAGAGAGTGAGGCTGGTGACTTTGCCCAGCTCTGCCTCACTTAAATCCAATTCACTTGTGAGTCATAGCATCACCTGCCTGATGTAATGGTCCTCACTGAGAATGAAGGGCAAACATCAACAACAGCCAATTATGTGGTAAGTGCTCAAGAATGCCTTTTGATTGATTGATTATTGAACATCTGCTGTGGGGAGCTGTACCAGCTGATGTTTGAGGCCCCTTCCAGCATGAGCAGGCAACAATTCTACATGCTCAGCTGGTTAAGCCCAGCATCTCACTCCAACTCAATTCTCGGGTTTTATTATCTGTTGGCACTGACAGATTGAGATGTTTCTAGAAGGAAGTTCTTGGCCTTTTCATTTGTCTTAACCTTTTTATCTTTCATGCCCTTTGGAATCATTGTCCTTATTTGTTTATTCGTTCATTTATTTATTTTTAATTTGTGGACTAAAACATTTCTACAACACAGTATAATGAAAAATGATGATTTCACATGAAAGTGCAAATCTGCTATATACAATTTGCTCTTCCCTTTAAATATATAATAAAATTCTCATATACATTTCTTTTTTCCCCTCCCTTCCAATATCCTACAAAAATACAAATATGTATATAATATGTAAAATCATTCTATACATGCTTCTATTTATCATTCTTTCTCTAGATGCAGATAGCATCTTCATATGCCCTTTGTAGCTAATTTGTGTATTTATAATAGAATGATTTATTCACTTAAATCAGTTTTATTATTGATGAGACCTGAAGGACAGAGCTGAATGTCACTATGGCAGGGGTTCTTAATCTGGGGTTGATGAATTTTCAAAAAATATTTTGATAATTGTACTTCAGTGTAATTTGTTTTGTTTTGTAATCCTATGCATTTAATGTATTTAAAAACATTCTGAGAAAGTCACTAGATTTCAGTAGACTGCCAGAGAGATTCATGGCACAAAAGTTGTTAACACCCCCTGCTTTAAGGTTGGAAGGATAGGTCTCCTTGTCCCTTTGTCATACAAAAAGCATGATAATTCAAAGTCCAAACATCTGGATTTGTCTCTGACTTGTTAATTTATGACCCTGAGGCAAACTGCTCAATTCTGTAAATTTTATATATGTAGGTATACATGCATGTATATATACATATACAAACACATGTGTGTGCATATGTGTATATATGTATATACACACATGCCTTTACATGTGAGTGTGTATATGTGTGTGTATCTATTTATCTAGATACACACACATATACATACATGCATACTTCACTGTAGTTTTTTTTCCAAATGCGAAAAAAATTTCTTTGGAAATGTCCATTTCTAAATCGAAAGATGTCAATGATTTGAAGGATTCTCTCAAGATTTATTCAATACTCGGTCTCCAATTAAAGGATAGCCTGATCCCTTCTGGGTCTGGGACTTTCATTTCCATTGTAGAAAATACAGATGAAAAGAGACTGCAATTGGGTCTCCATTACTTAGCCAACTGGTTTGCAGATCAGCTTACCTAATTATTTTGATAATTAGAGATGCGGATCAGTACTTAGAGTGTAACTGCAGTGTTCGGTGCTAATTTTGGAGATAGAGAGGTTGAATTGGGCAAAAATCATTCAAAAGTTTAAAAGTTTCCAAAGTGCAGTTTATAACCTTACTAGTTATAAAAGGTTTGTTTTTGTTTGTGAACATGTTACTACAAGATTTGCTAAGTGCTTAAAAAATATTATCACATTTGATCCTTACTACCTGAGGGGTAGGTAATATTATTATCCCTATTTTCAGATGAGGAAACTGAGGCAGGCATTGGTCTGATTTCGCTTCGGGTCTTCCTAGCTTCGGGTCTAGTAGTGCTTTATGTGCAATACATTGTCTAGCTGCCTCTAAACTTCTTGAAGGCATTTTCATTCTTGTCTTTGTTTCTCTAGAATCTAGTAGAGTGCTAGGCAAATAGTAGGTGCTTTTAATACATACACACTAAATTGTTTGATTGAATGTGGCGGAATTCAGTGACCAGTTGTTGATACAGGCTTATGCTTTCCAAATGGGAGCTGGATGAATTCACATTATCAAAGTTTTGAGGAACTTTAAACTCATATTTTTTTAAAAGTCCTAAATTAAAGCAGGAAAAAAAAAGATTTTGTGTGCCTCCATTTTCTTTCCTGGCTTTAGAAGAGCCATCGTGTTTAAAAAAGAAATGGAGAGAAAACAAGAGACCTGCTCCCCTAATCCTGCACAGACTAGCTTTTTTTGAGTGGTCATGGAATGTGACTCAGGTAAACACTGCCCAACTTTCATCTATAAAGAATCATTCAGACACCTCTTCCCTCCAGACCAGTTCTCCCTTCTCAAGCTGAATCTTGTTTTATGGGGTGAGGTCGGGTGAAGCAGCTATGGGTTTGGCCCTATTTCCTTTTTTAAAAAATATGTAATTGAACAGATGTTTTTGTAAATAAATTAATTTGCTTTAGGTAAGAGGGAAAGATTGGAGTAGATTCTGGGTACTTTTGATCTATTTCAGGGTTGCTAGGACGCATTGAGGGCCTCTGGGCAAAGAGTTTTAATTATAGAAATCAAAGGAGACAGAGGAAACCTGCCAGCCCGGTGAGGGAATGTGTAGCCACTTACCTGGAGAGGCTGATATACCTCACTTTCATGTTAAATAAAAGATACAAAATCTGCATCGTTAGGAAACATGTATTTCAACAGAAATAACTACTTTTAACTCTACAGCCTTGGGACAAGAAGTACTAATAACTTTAGGAAACTAGTTTTTGTCTTTCTCTCTCTTCCCTCATTTTGCAGGATGGGCATCTTTGAAATCCCAATATTTCTCATCTTTTCTGTCCGTTGAGACTGTTTTCAGCTCTCAGCTCTTCTTTTTCATCCATCCTATTACTTTTTATGACCTCCAGAGGAGTGATGTCAACCCTCCTTTGGTTCTTTTTCTTTCTGTCCTGATTTCTCGTACTCCATTTAGTCTTTCCTCTGATCGTTCTGTGAACGCATCCTTGCTGCTGTAGTGGGTTTCTCTTTGGTTTTCCTATTGATGAATTTTGTCAGACTTTAATCTCTTTCATTTTCATTCCTTGTGCTATTTATACTTTTTTTTTACAGTAGAAACCAAAATATTTCAATTGAGACATTAGGGTGTAGTGGAGAGACTGCTGAACTTTCACTCAGAAAGTCTTGGGTTTAAATCTAGTCTCTAACTAAAGTACTAATTATATAACAATGGACAAATGCTCTTGCACTGACTTTCCTTCCCTCCATCAAATTCTCTCTCTCTCTTCACTTCTACCCCATCTCCTTCTTCCTTCTGCCTCCTTTTAAAACTCAACTGAAATACTTCCTTTCTGGAGGCATCCTTTCCAGTCACCCAAAGTGCTAGAACCCTTCCCATCTACTCTAAGTGTATCTTATATTAACCTATTTATTTGTATTTTATTTCCTTCATTAGAATGCAAGCTGTCAGGCCATTTATAAATACTGATTGATCGATGGATCAACTTAGTCTTTCTGGACCTCTAACTTTCTAATACTCTGAGCCTTTAACTTTCTGATACTTTCCAAGACACTATCTCTTACTGGTGGTTCTCAGTCTGCATGGGTAGAAGGATTTCTTCTAGCCAAGAAATCACAGGTCCAGAAGCAACTAAAATCATTGTTTTTGATATGGAGAGCCAGGAAAGATACACTGATGTGGTTTGAACTTTGGGCCTTTTTCTTTAGGCCCAAAAAAAATGGAGATTATAGAATCTTATGGGAGATTTCAAAGGATAAGATGACAACAAGTGAATAATAGATAGTTTAGTTAGAATCTTTCCGGGAGTGGGGAACCTGTGGCCTCAAGGCCCTTTAGGTCTTTGGGTGTGGCCTTTTGACTGAGTCCAAATTTTACAGAACAAATCTTTTTATTAAGAGGATTTGTTCTCTCAAGTTTGGATTCAGTCAAAGGGCCACACTTGAGGACCTAGAGGACCACGTGTGGCCTTGAGGCCACAGGTTCCCCACCCCTGCTTTAGAGGAATCAGGGTTCTCACCTGAGAAGTATTTGCATTCTGGTATTGGACCCAGGGTTAGTAAAAATCCTGCTTCAGCAATACAGTTACACTTTTTCAAACCTACATTTGGTCATTTACTTCCCAGCCAGAATCTGAAAGTGTAGGACACATGAAGGAGTCACTTGTAGAAATTCTTTCTTTCAAGTATCTTTCATTAACTGTATACTTAAGGAGTTGGCAGTTTTTCCTGAATGTTTCTGCGCCTCCGACTGGCTCTCCTGCTGCATAATCTTGGCTTCCCTAAGAGTGCAGAATTTGTCACAGACATTTTGAAATCCCCTACAAAATTTCTTTGTAATTTTTTGTTTGTTTTAGGCAGATATAAATGGATATACTGGAAGTATCCTAGAATCCATTGGGGAAAGGATTTATTTTGGAATGAAGGTGATATAAAGATTAAAGAGTGATAAAACATTTTTTAAAAATTAACCAAAAATTAAAGATAGGAAAACATTTTTATTAAAAGAATTATATAGTCCTATGGATCTTGGAGTTTATCATTTAAAACACCTGTGCACCACTATGACATGTCCATGAATATGGAGGATAGTCATGAAAGTGCTTATAGCAGCTAAAGGGAATTGAAGGAAATATGGAAAAAGGGCCCCAGCTGAGCTATAAAAGGTGAATTGAACAAATTGGAATGCCTTTTGCCTAGCTTGGTGTCCTAAAAAAATTTTTTTGTAGGGGGGAGCAAATGGAATAAAATGGAATAAGTATTTATTAAGCACTTACTGTACCAGACCCTATGCTAAGTGCTTTATGAATATGACCCCATTTGAGGGGGTCTTTACTCTGGATTCCAGGGCCTAATGATCACCTTAGGCTTCTGATCTTTTGATTTCCACGTTCAGACTCATTCTTGCCTCTGATCCTTTCCTCTCTGTTTAGTAACCTTTGCTGCTGACCTTGGCTGACCACATCAGACTCTTTTATAGTATCTGGTGTTTTCAGTGACAAGACTTGAATCCTCAGCCTCCTTACATGCCTTATTGTGTCATGGAAGTGACCCACAAGATAATTCAGAGCCTCCTAGGAAATGAATGATCAATATCTGTTACTTAGATTGTCACATGTGTCTGACTGTAACCCTACAGAAATTGTACAACAGTATGTATATCTGTGACAGATAATACAAATGGGCCATGAGCTGGTCCTAGAGTTGAGAAGAAGGAGAGAGCTCAATTTCTTTTGTGAAATTTCAAGGTCTTTGTTCTGTTGATTATCTACAATTCTGATATATAGCTTGGTTGTACATGGTTGTTTGCATGTTATCTCCCCCATTAGATGTCAGCTCCTTGAGAGTAGGGATTGCCTTTTGTCAAAATTAAGTCCTAATAGACTTATGACAAAAGACAACCCAAGGACAAACAACAATTAAGTCAATGATCTTAAAATCCCCTAAACTGGGGGCGGCTAGGTGGCGCAGTGAATAGAGCGCCGGCCCTGGAATCAGAAGGACCTGAGTTCGGTCCGACACTTAATCCACACAAACAAAAACCTAGCCGTGTGACCTTGGGCAAGTTACTTAACCCCAATTGCCCTAAAGGGGCGGCTAGGTGGCACAGTGAGTAAGAGCGCCGGCCTCGGAGTTGGGATGACCCGAGATCAGATCCGGCCTCAGAAAATGAGCACCCACGCATAAATAATGACTAGCCGTGTAACCTTGAGCAAGTTACTTAACCCCAATTGCTTTAAAAAAAAAAAATCCCCTAAACTGAACTACTTGAGGAATTGTGGGCTATAATGGCCTCAGAAGGACTACGATTATGTGGGTTCCATGGAATTGTCGAAATTTTCCTTTGTTGAAGGGACAGGTGAAAAGGTTTCAACTAGGAAATTTTAGGCAGCAGGTGAGGAGGAAACAGCTAAGGATCATTTCATACCTAAGCAAAAATCGAGTACATTCAAATGGAACTGTAATCCTGTCAGTTTAAGAATTCTCTATAATATATTGATGCCTGCCTATCCTGTATGATTCTTGCTCATGTCCTCCCCAAAGTTCAACACAAAAAGTCCATCCACTATGCCATATGCCTTCCTCTGTCTCTCCCATCATCTCCAGGATACCCCATGGAGCAATCTGGCTGTCCACTTGTCATCTCTTGTCCTTACTACATGACCAGTCCATCTTCTCTGTCTTTTGTACAGAGAACATTCGTTATTCTTGTTCTTCTTTGGAATTCCTTGTGGGTTATAGATTGTGGCCTGCTCCCCCCACCATTGCTTTCTGTGATGGTCATCTTTAATTCTTGGGCAGCAGTAGGATTCCAAGTCTTACTGCCATGCTAGGGGAATGGTTACATTGAAAAGATGAGTCTTGATTTCATGGGAAGCTTGGGATCAGTAATATAATCAATAAGTCTAGAACTGCACCAGAAATGTAAGGACAAAAAATGAAAAACTTTCTATACTTTAGCAAGCTTTTTTTTTTTTACTTGACTGAGTATGTTGTTCTGGAGAAATGGAGGAATTTTCTGCGGTTTTTTTCATATTTGGTCTTTCTCAAGCAATCTGTTCCAGAGACAGTTTGAGAATGGGCATGTAAAAATATCACTTTGAAACCTTTTTTTTCCATTTGTGATTTTAAAAAATTGTTTTTGAATATTATGAATTTGTCAAACATCACCAAACATGAACAGAACTGTAGACAAAGAGAAAAAAGAGTTTTGTATATTAAACCATATGTATTGTATGTTAAACTAATCTGTTCTGTGTAACTTGTTTTCTTTTTTTTCCCCCAAGTACATAACAAATTCAGCATGTTAGCTCCAGAACTGCCCTACTTCTCTGTCCCTGCCTGAATTTTCTTTTGGCCTCATCTTTGTATTTTTTAAATGTTTAAGTGAAGTTATTTTGTTTTGTTTTTGCTTTTTTTGATCATCATCAGTAGTACTACTTTCTTCTGTTCTCTCATAATGTCCCCCTTCTCCCAAAAGCTATTCCTTGTAATAAATAATCATGCGTAGGCAAGCATATGGAATCTACACATCATATCATTATCGTCATCAGTTTTCTGGTTGGTCATTGTTTTGATCAGTTCTTAAAACTTTCAAAGTTCTTTGTTTTTCAGTGTTGAAGTCACTGTATAATTTGATCTTTTGATTTTGCTAACTTCCTTATGCAGCAGTTTATGCATGTCTTGCTTGATTTCATTGAATTCCTCCCTTTTGCATTTTTCCTACTTAGTAGTAATATTCCATTCCATTTATATTTCTAAGTCATTCTTTGAAAGAAATTCTTTAAGTTTCCAATTCCTTGCTATTTAATAAGTGATGCTATCCCTTTCCTCATTCTTTTCAATTTTAGTCTTTTTGTCAAATATTCATTGAATTTAATTGGATATATTTAAAGTTTTTGATTTTTGTATTTGTTAGGTTTTTATGTTTTAATACATGTATGGTTTTTATACAGGTACCATCTATGGTGCCTTTAAATTTCGTGTAATTCTCTTGCTTATCTTTTAAAACTTTGTATATTTTTGCTTGTGCCTTTTGTGAAATTAGCATTGTTACTCCTACCTTTTTTTTGAGTTTGCAAGTGGTCAAAGATATGTCAGTGGTCAAAGATATGTTTGACTGAATCCAAACTTCATAGAATAGATCCTTTTATTAAGGGGCATGTCTTATGGGTCAGTCTTATGGGAAGGAGGTGGTACCTGAGACTGGAGCATTTCTTGATGATTTTGAACATTTTTTTATATGACTGCTGATAGTTTTTATTTCTTCTTCTGAAAACTCCCTGTTCATATCTTTGACCATTTATCATTTGGGGAATGGGTCCTCTTTTTATAAATTTGATTTGGTTCTCTATGTATTTGGGAAATGAGACCTATATCAGAGAAACTTGCTTCATCCCCCATCCCAGTTTCCTACTTTTCTTCTAATTTTGTCTGTGTTGGTTTTGTTTGTGTAGACTATTGAATTTGTGTGACCAAGGATGGTGGATTTCTAACTAGCTACTTGCCTCTTTTCCTCTTTCAGAAGGTAAACACTTCTATTAACTTTCAATCCTTTTTATTAGCTCAAATGTATTTTCCTTTCTAGGTTTTCCTTGATTCCTGTGTTTACATTTCAGAGTTCCTGCTTAGCTCTGGTATTTTCATCAGTGATCTTTGAAAGTCCTTTATTCCACTGGAGTTCTATATTTTCTTTCTCCATAGGATTATACTTTGCCTTGTAGAGTTATTCATCATTGTAAAGCCTTTGTTTGCCTTTTCAAATATTTTCTTTCTTTTATTACATAGTAGTTGCTGCTAAATCATATTTTGTCCAGATTGTGGTTCCTTGGTACCTGAAAGCTTTCTTTTTGGTCTATTACTGTCCCTAACCCCCCCTCTCCAGCTTTTCTAGTACTTATGGAGTTATACTTTTTTTCTGGCTTTATTTCTTGACTGTTTCTTAACCCCATAGGATTCCTTCCTTCCTTCCTTCCTTCCTTCCTTCCTTCCTTCCTTCCTTCCTTCCTTCCTTCCTTCCTTCCTTCCTTCCTTCCTTTCTTTCTTTCTTTCCTTTTTTGCTTTTTGGAAGGCAGTTGGGGTTAAGTGATTTGCCCAAGGTCACATGGCTAGTTTTTCTGTTAAGTCTCTGAGGCTGGATTTGAACTCAGGTCCTCCTGACTCCAGGGTTGGTGTTCTACTCACTTCGCCACCTAGCTGCCCCAACCCATAGGATTTCTATATGGGGTTTTGCAGTTTCTTCTTGCTTACTTTTGTCTTTAGTCTCCCCCTGGTTCAGGACTTTGTGGTGATACTGGGTTTTGTTTCCTTCCATACTCTTGGATGGAATGTTCAGATATAGTGTGCAGACAGGCATCCATATTTTTCCAAAATGGTTGTACTCATTCACAGGTCCATGAACAGTGTATCAAAGTGCCCATTTTTTTTCTACAGCTTTTTCAGTATTTATTATTTTCCTTTTTTGTCATTTTTGTTACTCTGAAGGATATCAGGTAGAATCTTACAATTCCTCTAATTTGCATTTCTCTAATTAGTAGTGATTTGTAGTATTTTTTTTCTTTGTAGAAGCTCTGGATTTTTTTCTGATGTTTCTGGATGTTTTTAAAATTGGGGGTTTCTTTTGACAGATGGATTCTTTCAATTTTATTTTGTCCTCAGGTGCTGATATATCTGGCCAGTTTTATTCCAAGATTTCTTAAAATATGGTGTCTAGGGTTCTTTTTTTTTAGGTAGCTAGATGGTGCACTGATTAGAATGATGGACTTAAGAGTTCAAATCTAGCCTCAGATACTTACTAGCTGTGTGATATTTGGCAAGTCATTGTCTGCTTCAGTTTCCCCAGCTGTAAAATGGGAATAATATTAGCACTTAACCTTTCAGGATTATTGTGAGAATCAAGGAAGATAATATGGGTACGGGTGGATAGGTGGCAGACTGAATAGAGTACCTGCCCTGGAGTCAGGAGGACCTAAGTTCAAATCTGGCCTCAGACACTTAACACTTACTAGCCCTGTGACCTTGGACAAGTCACTTAACCCTGCCTGCCCCCCTCCAAAAAGCCAAAAAAAAAAGATAATAGGGGTAAAGCATTTTTCAAACCCTGAATGATAATTCTAAGAATGATATTATTATTAATGGTCATAGTTTTTAGGACGATCAGTGATTTTTAAGTTCTCTTTCTTCAACTTCTTTTCCATCCTGTTTTTGGTAATAAATACGTTTCATTTTCTTATATTTTTTCAATCTTTTGACAGTGTTTTAACATTTCTAAATCTCTCCTTGGCTCTCTGAATGCTTTTTTGCTCCATTCTATTTTTCACAGAGTTTGCCTTTTGTGTATAGTTCCAAATATTTTACCAAAATTGGTTGTACTCATTCACAGGTCCATGAACAGGGCATCAGAGTGCCCACTCTTTCTATAGTCTTTTCGGCATTTATCATTTTCCTTTTTTGTCTTCTTTGCTACTCTGAAGGATATCAGATAGAATCTCAGAATTACTCTAATTTGTATTTCTCTAATTAGTAGTGATTTGAAGCACCTTTTCATATAAATAACCTTGATTTCTTCCTTTGAGAATGGTCTATTCCTGTCCTTAACCCATTTTTCAATTGGAGAATGACTCTTTCTTATAAATTTGAATCAGTTCCTTATATATCTTGGAAATGAGACTTAACCTATTTATTTTTCTTCCATTTTTTCCTCTGGCATTCTTATTTCACTTTTTATCTTTTGTTTAGTGTCTTGCTAGTATTTTTATATTCCTTATGGCCTAACCATTCCTTCTCCACTCCCCCTGCCTCCAACTCTTCTAGTAGTTATGGAGTTATACTTTTTTTCTGGCTTTACCTCTTGACTGTTTCTTAACCCATAGGATTTCTTTATGGAGTTTTGTAAATTTTCTTCTTGCTTACTTTTATCTTTAGTCTCAGTTCCTGGTTTGGGACTTTGTGCTAGCACTGGGCTTTTTTTCCTCCCATACTCTTGGATGGAATGTTCAGATATAGTGTGCTGGCAGGCATCCTGTCCCCCTAGATAATTTGGCCAGTTTGCTGGCTGGTTTCAGGCCTGTTCACCTGAGCTCTCATTGGTACCAGATGGGACCCCCTCATTTGATCCTTTCAATATCTTTTGTCTTTTGGTGCAGTCTATGACTGGTTAAAGGTACTTACTGTTGGGTTGTTAGGCATTTTGTGATCCTTATTTGATTCAGTGCCTTTTTTTAGATCTTTGCTAAAGTATATTTTGGAGAACTGGGCTCCCCTATGACCTTTCATATCACCATCTAAACTATAAGTTTCTGTTTTTCATTTTTACCTTATATGCAACCTATGATGCATATACTCACTTTGCAACATATTCTAATTCCTCTATAAGGAGGAATTGGAGAGGGGAGAGACTTGAGGAAAAGAGACCAATTGGGAAAGAGACCAATTGGAAAAGAGACCAACTGTTCCAGTAGTCCAGGTGAAACTAAAGAGAGTCTAATCTTGACTTTTGGCTATGTGATTGGAGAGAAGGGAATGGATATGAGAATTGTGGAGGCAAAATCAATAAGACTTCCTATCCAATTGCTGAAGTACAGGAAACACATTTGCCTTGGGAAAGAGGCTGATTTGAGTTATCTCACTCCAGAAGAGAACAAAGTGTGTATATTTTTATTTCTCTTCCTTGTTGATCATCATCTCTTGTTCCATTTTTCTCCAGCTTGTCATGATTCCTGTTTGGCGTGTCAAGGGAAGAGCCCAGACAATTGCACATCCTGCATGTCTTCTCAGGTCCTCTTGGATGGCCAGTGCTTCCCCCACTGCCCACGTGGGTTCTTTAACCAGGAAGGTATCTGCTCCAGTAAGTGTTGCTCTGAATTCTTCATGTTCTTTCATTTGTATGGTGCAATATTATTCTATTCTATTATATTTAGTCCAGCCATTTGTTCCACCATGACTCAGTTGATAGATACTTCCATTTCTTTGCTACTCCAAAAAATGTTGCTGTGAATATTTTGGTCCCTGTTTTTTATCTTTGCCTGGCAGTTGGGTGGATGGGTGAAAGGATATGAAAGTTTATTGACTCTGGAAACATGCTCCCTAATGGCCCCTCTTCTTATCTGTAAGGAGCTCTGCAAATGTTTTGACAATGATGATAACTTGTACATATACAGGCATTCAGTCTGACAAGCATTGATTATACATTTATTATATTTAAGATACTCTGCTAGATGCTAGGGTAATAAAGACAACAGGGAAATATTCCCTGCTTTTATGATGCTTATATTTGCTAGAGACTAGAGGGAAGAAATACAGTATGTTCAAGACAGGTATAATGGTTGTTGTCCTTCATTTTCAAAAAGGACCAAAATGATATCACTACATTGGAGTCAAGGTACAGTGTGTCTGACTGTGGTTGAACATACCAG
The DNA here is from genome assembly GCA_011680675.1 of Gymnobelideus leadbeateri. NCBI lineage: Eukaryota > Metazoa > Chordata > Mammalia > Diprotodontia > Petauridae > Gymnobelideus > Gymnobelideus leadbeateri. The sequence continues at coordinate 389,214 of WOXC01005877.1, read as the reverse complement.
TATGAACTCAGAGGAACAAATAGTCCATATTTGTCCAAATTAGGCCTTTTGGAATGGGAGAGACCAATATTAACTGGAGGGGCTAGCAAAGGCACCGCAGAAGAAGGAGCCCCTGAAGATAGCCTTGAAGGAAATAGAGTCTGGAAAGTGCGCTTAGGAAGAGAGCATATTCCAGGCCTATTTGGGGGAAAAGTTAAGTCTAGTGTTGTTGGAGTATATATTGTCTGAAGGAGAATAATACCAAATATGATTAGAAAGGTATGAACCAGATCTTGGAGGGCCTTAAATGTAAGACCTTGACATAATAGTAACTATTGAATATTTTTGAGTTTCATTGAGAGACCTGTGCTTTAAGAAGATGATTTTATTGGATGAGGAATGTTTGAATTCAAGAGCAGGCTCAAGGCAGGGAGAACATTTAGGAGGTCATTACAAAAGTGTAGGTGAGAGGTGATAAGGGTTAGAACCATGATGTTCTAACTGTGTGAATAAAGACAAGGGGGCATTTAAATAATAATTGTGATACCAGCTTATTTGATTATATTCGTTAAGTATTGTTTATAGCAAATCATTTAAATTTTTTTAAAAGGGAAAAGCAAAGTAGAATCATTAAAACTTGGCAACTTATAGAATATAGGGAGTGAAGAAGAGGGGGAAATGAAAAAATGTTCTAAGGATGGCAAGGTAGGGGTGTCCTAAATGAAAATAGGGAAGTTTCTCAAAATTAAAGTTTTAGGAAAGAGGTTCTTAAACTCTTTTTTGTCCAATGCATCCTTTTTTCAGAATAACGTTCTTTATAAATGTATTAAACAAAATACATGAATTTTAAAGAAAGACAATTATGTTGAAATAGTTAATGAGGTATTTGAAAAAAAAATCAAGTGTATCTCATGTTATGAATCTTTGGTTTAGGGAAAATTATGAATTCCATCCTCTTGCTTGTTAGTTGAAAAAAAAAAAGGAAGAGGAGTTGGATGTGACTTTCCAGGTGTTAATGTGGTGCTCCTAAGATTATATATAAGAAAAAACTGAAATATTAAAGTCATTAACAATGGGGGGGATTTCCATGTGAGAAATAATAAGAAAAAGAATCAGAAGAGGCCAAAATGAATCCTACTGTGTGTTGGGAGGTTGAAAATAAGAAGAAAAAGGATTCCAATGGACTGAGGAGAGTCCTACTGTATGTTGGAAGGTTGGAAGGTAGAAAGAGGTCACCTTGAGAATAAAGGGAAGAAGAAGAAGAAACACTGAATACTTGTAGGTAAGAAACAGAAAGGAGGCTCTTTCTGAAGAGGATGGAGCCACATGCCCAGAGGGCAAGCAGCTCCTTGCTCTCTGAGTAATGAGGAGTGTTGATAGGCTCAAGTGAGCATTGCTAACCAGGAAGTGTCAGAGTGAGAAGAGGCTCTTAGCAGGGATTGTTAATTCCTGCTGAGGGTAAGTAAGGTTAAGTTATTTCTTCTGTTACCTGTAGAACTTACCAGGGCTTGTCAAACCAGATGACTAATACCCACTTCTGGTGATTCATGTGAGCTCGAATGTTGTTGCCAGAAGGAACCTCGAAAGCATTACTAAAAGTTGTGAAATCCTGAGCTAGAAACTCAAGGCCTTAAGGCAGGGGTGTGTAGGAGTCAGCTCCAACTGGCTCTCAAAATCCAATTGTTAAATTTTCAGTGTATGAACATTTACACCTTGGAAATCAGCAACCACTGTAAAAAACAAAAAAACTCCACTGTTTTGTTGATTCTCTAGACTTCAGGAAATGATGGAGAAAATGTTGATAAAGGAGATTAGACTTTTAAAAAGTGTTTCCTGCATAAATGTACATTTTCCCTCCTAGAAAACTGGTTGTTAAACATTTACCAACACATTGCTGCCTTGAGGGACACAGGGTAGTATTTTAATTTTTGCTGCCTAACAAAAACAAGGACTTCAGGAGAGAAAGACATATTTCGAAAATGAACAGGTAGTTAGAAAGATAGAGTTTGGGGGTGGCTAGGTGGTACAGTGAATAGAGCACCAGTCCTGGAGTCAGGAGGACCTGAGTTCAAATCCAGCCTCAGACACTTAACACAAAAATTAGCTGTGTGACCTTGGACAAGTCATTTGACCCCAATTGCTCTCCAAAAAGCAAAAAAAAAAAAAAGGTAGAATTTCAGGACAAGATACAGATTTCTGATCAATGGCTTAACATGGGAATTAAAGGCTCCTAGCCTTGGATAGGATACACTTAAGAAGGGCTGGTAATTACTTAGAATCCTACAAAACCAAACCAAATGTCTTTTAACTAAAAAGAAATGAAGAGGGATACAATTGCCAATGTATAAACCATATTCTAGAGGGAATGAGTGTCTACATTATAGGAAAATGAAATAAAGAGAGATAATATAATAGTGAAGAGTCTGTGAGGAAGACTTAGATTCAAATTCTGACTCAGACTTTATAGCTGTGTGACCTTGGGCAAGTCACTTAATCTCTGTGCCTCAGTTTTCTTACCTGAAAATAAGAGGATTGACTTCTAAGGCCCCTTCTAACTTTAAATCCGAGGTGCTGTTGTCTTATATCAGTAAAGATACCTGAAGCTCACAAGAAACATGACCAAATCTAAATTTATTTTAAGTAATAAAACCTTTGGCTTTGGCTGTCCCTACACAAATGCCCAAAATAGAACTTGAAAGAGAAGAAAAACAAATGCTTGTAGTTAAATAATAATAAAATGATCAAACAACAACAATAACAACAAAAACAAATATGTATACAGATAGCAAGCAAGATGAACTGGAGAGTCTGATGCAAGAAGGCAAATGTGTCCTTTTAGGTATCTTTAAGACTTGCTGGAATAGGACCCCTGACAGCAGTTTAACTCTGGAAGGGTATAATTCATTCACAAGAAGTAGGATATCATTACATATGGTGATGACATCTAACAACAGGTGGGGGAAAGCCTGTTGGAGAACCGTTAGGTAAAGACCAATAAGGAGGAACACTTATTTGCAGTATTGTCATGAGTGTGTTCCAGACAAAAATAGGAATGGATGAGCATTATGGGAAATGGATCTTAAGCCTGGAATAGTGGCATCATATTGTGATGGGTGGGGATGGGATGGGGCTTCAGGTATCCAGACACCTGCTGGTTTGACAAAAGCAGAAGAATTAATAGTTTATTAAGTTGCCTTAATGATAATTTCATCCTTCAAAAGGCAGAGGAAGCATCATGGTAGAATTATTTTCTGGGTTTGATTTTTGTTGAGCTGGAGATGTTTGCTGGAGTAGAAATGATGGGGACTTTGTGGGGGAGTGACTGTCCTGTTTTTGTGATAGAGGAGGGGAAACAGAGTAGTCTGACATGCCCCCCAGATTTTGGGAGAGCTCATTTCTAGGTGTGCAGAGGAAGGATGGGCAGACTTTCATGACCTAAAATTCTATAGTGGAAGTTGGGTCAAGAAGGGATAGGAAATTGCAAGAATGACATTCTGAAGACACAAAAAACAACATTTATTTCCCTTCAATAAGGAAGAAAAGGGAAGTATTGTCTAAAAAGACTGATATGGTTGTTGTCCATCCATTGTTCTTGAAGAGGACCAGTGACATCATGAGGGGGATGGCTTGGCTTGTATATGAGCTAGATTTAAGTTAAGCAGAGCTGAAGTCCTCAGCCTTACTCTGGTTTATGACTGATATGGAACAGGGTACTTAAACGCCTAATTGGATTTTTAAAGGATATATACATAAAATGAAAAATAGTAGGATGAATAGAAAAGCATGGAATAACCCTTTAAGAATAGATCCTCCATGGATTCTTCCTTCCCCTTAGCTAAAAGTGATCCCTCCCTCCCTCAGTTTCTTGGGAGTCTTTGCCTGAGCACCATTTTTGCCCTTCTCACACTTTCCCTGATTTCATGGTTCTTTGTGGCCATGTCTCCCCTCCTCCCTGCTCCCTAAGCCCCAATTGGATTGTAAGTTCCTTGGTTTGTCATGGTACCCACTTATAAGAGTATTGGCAGGAGTGCTGATGGGTCAGGCTTGGCAGGGAAAACTTAGAATCACAAAAAGGAGTATCTAAAAAAACCCTATACTAAGAAAAGGAGGAGGATCAGAGATAGGACAAGACTGCTGAGGTTCTATGGGACATTAATGGCAGATGATAGAGACAGACTTCTGCCATTTTTAATCTTCTGCTTTTATTGGATCATGTTTGGAGGAGAATGATCTTTGCGTTAGAAAGGACAGAACACAAAGGAGCCCTGGGGAGTAAATATTTATGAACAGTAGGGAGCTAGATTGTAGAGAGCACCTACAGTAACTGCCCTGGATGGACTGAGACCCCAAGCCTCAGTAATGTACATCCTAGGGTAGGGAGAGAGCTGCCTAATGGGGATGCTTTAGAGCAGGGCAGTCAACTCATAGAGAAACAGGCCCCGCCAAACTGTACATGAGGATTTCTATGGGCTGCACAATGACTTAAAAACCACACGTGCTCAAACATTTAAAATAAAGTGAATGCAGGAATGCACTAAAATCAGGTAGGAACTACATTTTAACCGGGTTCAGGCTGCATTCAGGATTGTTTATGGGCTACATGTTTGATACCTCTGCTTTAGAAGATTATAGAGAATGTGGGAAAAGTACCCTGGGGAAAGGAACAAACATTTAGTGTAAGGTGCTTACTGTGGCCCAGACACTGGGCTAAGTAAGGGCTTTACAAATGCTATCTCATTTGTCCTCACAACAACTCTGGGAGGTAGGGCCTATTATCACCCTCATTTTACAGATGGGAAAATTGAGGCTGAGGTTATATTTGAACTCAGGACTTGTTGACTTAAGGCCCAGTATTCTACCCACAATTCTACCTCACTGTCTCAGCCATGCCACCGGATGAGATGGGAGGTCAAATGTCCAAATTTTAAAAAGAAGGAAGAGGGGCGGCTAGGTGGCGCAATGAATAGAGCACTGGCCCTGGAGTCAGGAGGACCTGAGTTCAAATCTGAACTCAGACACTTAGCACTTAGTAGCCGTGTGACCTTGGGCAAGTCATTTAACCCCAATTGCCCTGCCCTCCCCCCTCCAAAAAGCAAATAAATAAATAAAATAAAAAGAATGAAGAGAAGTGGAGATTTAAAGCAACAGTCCACTGAGCTGGAGGGATTCCTAGAAAAATTTCTGAGGATATTTGAGGATAATATATTATACCAGAAGGTATTTGAGGCTGGTATATCTTATATACCAGAAGGAGGGCATTGGGGGATGATATATTTCAGAAGGTAATATTAAAGGAATGGTTAATGAACATGTAGGAAAAGGAGGTCGAGGTGATCAGAAAGAGGTGGTTTGGCCTAGCCAGACTAACCTCACATCCTTTTGTGACCATATTATATTTAAAACAGGTAGGAGCTGGTAGGTCCGAGAAATGTGTGATACAGTCTACCTAGATTTTTAGGAAGGAATTTCAAAAAGGCTTTCAACTTATTTCAATTTAGATACTTTAAAAAAATACAGTTTTGTTTTCAAGGTTACATTATCTTCCTTCCCTTTAAGAAAGCCAGAAAAACAAATCCCATTACAAACATTAACATGTATTTCTTTATTTTTTAAATTTTTTATTTTATTTTTTTTTCTGTTTTAAACAAATGCTTTATTAACTTCTGTTTTACATCATTCATTTCTGCCAGATTTTGAGTTACAGTCATTTTCCCCCCCTGTTTTTCCCCTACCCACCCTCCCAGAACAGCAGTCCCGCAAGACATCGCTTCCTCCAATCTACTCTCTCCCCTATCCTCTCCCACAGCCCCTTTGACCTCTCCATTAGAGGAAGGTGGATCTTTGTGTCCCAATGCCTGCACATCTTATCTCCCAATTACAAGCAAAAGAGTATTAATAATAGTATTTATATATATTTGAAACATTTAATCTTAAGACCACGAATTTCAGATCCATTTCCTTCCTCCCTTGTCACCCATTCCCTCTGGGGAGATAAGTAATTCAGTATATGTTGTACATGTCTAGCTATGCAAAACATTATCATAGTAGTTATATTGTACAAGGCTGCTTATAATTCCCTCCCCCTCATCCCACCCCCCACCTGGTCCATTCCCCACTTGATCCTGTCCCTCTTCCATAGTGGGTACCTCCAACCTCCCCTCCCCCCAAGGATGCCCTCCCATCCATCATCCCTCCTCTCATCCCCCTTGCCCCCATTCTGCTGTAGGTTGAGATGTCCCACCTAGTATGTATGTCATTCTCTCCCTGAACCAAATTCAATGAGAATGTGGTTTCGTCTTTTTGCCTTCCTATTTTCCCCCTCCCCTGCAACCACTTCCCCCTGCTTCCTCTACATGAGATAATTTACCCCACCCTGTCTCTCCCCATCTCCTCCTGCCACTTTCCTCTCTCACCTCACAATTTCACCCCTTGAGTATCCTCCCTTCCCAACAAATTCAACCTATGCCCTCTATCCATATATAACTGTAACCATATACACACACATTCACATATGTATTCACATGACCATACACCCTTCTTCCATTATTTTCATAGTGAGAAAGATTTCCTCAGTCACAGTTATTGTTTTCCCATATAGGAATGTAAATAGTTCAACTTTGATAAGTTCCTTTTGATTTCTTTCCCTGATTACCTTCTCAGGCATCTCTTGCTTCTTGTGTCTGGATGTCAAATTTTCTATTCAATTCTGTTTTTTTCCTCAAGAATGCTTGAAAGTCCTCTATTCCACTGAATGACCATATTTTCCCCTGAAACACAATACTCAGTTTTGCTGGGTAGGTGACCCTTGGGTTCATTCCCAGCTCTTTTGCCCTCTGGAATATCATATTCTATGCCCTTCGATCCCTCAGTGTAGAACCTTCCAGGTCCTGTGCTATTCTGATTGTGTTTCCACAATATTGAAATTGTTTCTTCCTGGCTGCTTGTAGTATTTTCTCCCTGATCTGGGGATGCTGGAACCTGGCTATAATATTCTTGGGAGTTTTCTTTTTGGGATCTTTTTCAGGAGGTGATCGGTGGATTCTTTCAACCTCTATTTTGCCCTCTGGATCTAAAACATCAGGGCAATTTTCCTTGAGAATTTCTTGAAGGGTGATTTCTAGGTTCTTTCTTTGATCATAGCTTTCGGGTAGTCCAATAATTTTTAAATTGTCTCTCCTGGATCTATTTTCCAGGTCAGTGGTTTTTCCCATGAGATATTTCACATTGCCTTCTAATCTTTCATTTGTTTGGATCTGCTTAACAGCATCTAGATTTCTCATAAAGTCAATAGCTTCCATTTGCTCCAGTCTAACTCTGAAGGAATGAATCTCCTCAGTGAGCTTTTGAGATTCTTTTTCCATCTGGCAAATTCGACTTTTTAAAGGCATTCTTCTCCTCATTGCCCTTTTGGACCTCCTTTGCCATTTGAGTTAGTCTATTTTTTAAGGTGTTGTTTTCCTCAGTCAGGCTGTTGACCCTCATTTCATACTTTTTCTGCATCTTTCTCATTTCTCTTTCCAATTTTTCCTCCACTTCTCTTATTTGATTTTTAAAGTCCTTCTTAAGGTCCTCTATGACTTGCACCCCGCTCATGTTTTCCCCTGGGGCTTTTGGAGCAGGACTTCTGACCTCACAGTCCTCTTCCCACTCCATGCTTCCACCCTCCTTGTCCCCAAAGTAGGAGTCTAGGGTTGAATTTTTCTGTTTAATTTGTTTCCTTTGCCTTGGCATGTTGCCGCTTAATTACTTGACTTTTGGGCTTGTTGCCACACTATGGCTTTTTGCCACCAGATAGGGGAATTTTCGTCCCGAACGTTTGGGGGAGGGGGGAACTTCCATTTCCGGCAAGCTGGAAACCCACCCACGACCTCCACCCCAGATCACAATCCAGATCCAGGGAGGTTAAAGCAAGAGTGATTACCCCCCAAGACTGATCACTGGATCTGCCTACAGTTCGCAGGCCAGGAGCTGGAGCTGCCTCTGAAAACTACAAAATGGCATGTCTCCTCAGTGGCTTCTAGCCCCCAGGGGAGGAAGCCGAGCATTCCCCAAATACTGGTCCCAAAGTCCATAGGGCACTAACCTCTCACTTTGTCCTAGGCATGTCTATGTTGATAATTCTGGAATCGCCACAGTTGCTGGTGTTCTGGGGTCCCTCCAGCCGGTTGCTGGCCCTGCTGCCCTTGGGCTAAAACCAATTCTGGCTGACCTGGGCTTGGCTCCCCACGCTCTGTGTGCTGTGTGCTGCTGGCTCCCAGAGTACTGCCCTGGTCCTTCCTGCAGGGCTGCTGGCCTGTCCTCAGCGGGAGGTTAGCTTCTCTGTGTCCTTCTGTGGGTGCTGGGCCTCCAGAAGTTGTTTAGAGTCCCCTTTTACATAGTTTGGAGGAAATCTGGGGGCAGAGTGGCTTCGACGTGCTGTTTCTACTCTGCCATCTAACATGCATTTCTTTAAATGCCTGTCACATGTCAAACACCATGTTGAGTAATGTCCCTACTCTTAATGAGCATACTTGTCAGTCCTGTGGAAAAGAGGGAAAGATGTGAATTAGTTGATTATAATGCAGTCGTACTAGAACTAGGGCATTATTAAAGCGTTGGTGTCAGTGTAGGTTGAGGTCTCCGTGGAGGTGCTCCAGGAGTCTCTACATGGCCCTCTGCCCTTTGATGCTGTTGTGGAATCAGAACCACTCCCTGGTCGGGAGGTCAGATTGTTCAGCATCTTTATTAGACAACTGGCTGGTTGGGGACAGTCTCTTTACAACTCTGTTCTGATGGGCCTCAGCATCCTGATTTTTTTATATTCTGGACCAAACAGATAAGAAGAACATCACAAGCAGAGTGTATGATGATTCTGAGTCATGACTTCCTGAGGACAAAAATGGGCACATCTTGTGGTTGCTGAGACAGGGAGAACCAGAAATAGGAACAGACTATATAGGGCAGATGGAGGGCTCTTCTTACTAGGGAGTCATTGAGGCTAAGCCTGTTTCTGTAGTCTTAATTGATGACTAGGTAAAGGTACATCACATTATATCTTCAGAGGATGCAAAGCCAGTACTTTAGATTATGGAATACACCAGAGATCTCGACAGGTTGGAGCATTGGGCTGTAGGAATCAGGTGAAATACAGTAAGCATAAATGGGAATCCTTATTCTTGGGTTAAGATGCAAGGTTAGGTGGGCACCACTAGGCAATTGTGAATTTGAAGAGGACCTGGTAGTCTTAATGAACCACAAGCTCAATACAAGGCAGTGGTGGCCATGAATACTTATATGACCTAAGGAGACACTAGGAGTGGTGATGCCAAGAATTAGGGAGGGATTGTCCAGCTGTACTCTCTTGGGATTAGACTAGATTTGAGCAGTTGTGTTCAGTTCCTGGGACCGCATTTGTAGAGCTTCCAGAAGTGAGTGACTGAGATGTCCCATGAGGACTGATTGAAGGAATTGGGAATGTTTCTTTCAGATAAGAGAAGACTCAGTGGTGATAGGATCATTTGTCTTCAAGTTCCAGAAGAATTTTCACAGGGAAGAGAGATAACACTTGCTCTTATTATCTCCGGAGTATAGAAGTAGATGTCCCAAGGAGAATTTGTAGAGGCAGCTACCAAGGATAGCTACCTTGGGGGAGATACTGTACTCTGCCTTACTAGAGGGGTTTCAAATAAAGGCTGAGTGATGGCTTATTGGGTATGTTCTGGCAGTGGGGGCAGGGTGATTCTTGGTCAGGCATGGTTTAGAGTAAGGGATGTGCTAGAGGCAGCTCACAGGAGCTCATGAAAGCTGATTGTTAAATAATCATTGTGAGTATTCACAATGTAATCCAAAGCATCCTCAGAAATCAACAAATGTCACAAATCAGGACTTTATTTATTATTTTACTTATTGTCAGAGGTTCCCAAATTTATCTGGCCTACTGCCCCCTTTAAAAAAAATTACTCAGCACCCTCCCAGGAAATCTACTTTTTTTTTTTGCTTTTTCTTTTTGGAGGGGGGAAGGCAGGGCAGTTGGGTTTAAGTGACTTGCCCAAGGTCTCATGGCTAGTAAGTGTTAAGTGTCTGAGACTGTATTTGAACTCAGATCCTCCTGACTCTAGGGATGGTGCTCTGTTCACTGCACCACCTAGCCACCCCCAAATCTACTTTCTTTAACCCTTTATTTTTTCTTTAATTTGCAGCATCCAGGTTTACTATCACCCCCCCCCCCCCTGGATCATCCCAGTGCCCCCTGCAGTATTGCCCACTTTGGGAACCTAGATGTAAGGGAGTGATACATAAAATGCTATAATGTAGATTAAACTTAAAAATATGCCATGAAAACAATTTCTCTCACTCCCCATTCCCCCCAGAGAGCTGGTAGTTAAATAGTTATTAGCAAACCCCTGGTCAGATCAGATATTCTTTCACCTCTGAGATTCTGTAGTTTATATGGCAAGAAATGGAGGCAGGGGATTTGATCTTTTGGATCTTAGCAGTTCAGATATTGTAGTTTTTAAATTTTATTTACAGATCTGTGTTTCTCAAAACCCTGGTGTTCCATGTGACGTGCATATGGATACTGTGAGAAAATATTGATGCTAATGACATTTTCCCACTGTTAGGAGATAAGAAAATATTACATACAGCAAAGTTTCCATAGGGAAATAACCTTACTTTCTTCCTTATTGCTCCGATGTTCCCCAACTCCTGTTTTTCTGGTTATATACCATACTTCCAGGATTCCTGGGCCAGCATTTATAGGTTCCACCAATATATTTCATGCCCCAAAGTGATCCCGGACCACAATGGCTTGTGAAATGCTGTTTTATGCTAGTTAATATAAGCTAAGTATTATTTCCCTCCAGAACTTTCCTTGCAAAACATTCTTAACTAAAGCATTTAAAAATGTTTATTCTCCAGGTGGGTTGTTTCATCTTTATGTAGGGACTAAATATAGTCCTTCTGGTTTCTTCATTTTTATATCTTTATATCAAAGCTATCAGTCATTGGGTATTTCCCCCCCAAAGTCTGTTTGGTTTCCCTGTTTTGTAATTAAATTTTGTTTGAGACCTAAGTCAGAATGTTTCTAGTGTGAGCTTTTGAGTTTTCCCTCTTCTTTCCACCCACACATATCCTGGCAGATGGTACCATGGATCAACAGCCTCCTCAGGTCACTGGGAGGGTGCTGGTAAAGGGGAGGGGATGGACTGTAGGACTCCTGGGAAGACTGCTATCTGGAAGATTAGCCCTTTCCAAGTTCCTTTCTCAAGAATGCAGAGAGAGAGTTGCTGTGGCTAGCCTTTTCATCAGTATGCCATTTGCTTTGCTCTGTATGCTGAGCCCATCTTGGCTCTTTGCCTGGAGGAGAGGCACTTGGGCTTACCTTAAATCATGACTTTTTCTGTCCACAAGCTACCTGACAGAGAAGAAGACCCATGCCACTGCCCGTCCCCCGTCACCCCTCAGCACCAGACTTGCTCAGACCTCCCCTGCCCTTGGCAAAGCCAGCTTCCCACTTTCTCCCCTGAGCTCAGTGCCTGCTGCCTGCCTTGGCAGCATGGGCACCACTGCAGCTGCGTCCTCCTTTTAGGCACTGCTGCCCTGCTCTCTTTATAGCTCACACCCTAAGGTGACTCTTCTTTAAAAAAGAAAATATAAGATGTCTTGTCAGCCTGGTGTATGTCATGTGAAGAAAGAGATAAATGACCTCAGAAAGTTTTGCTCAAAGAGTTGGATTTCAGATCCCAGCACCTAGGTGGGATGGGGGGTGGGGCATCTCCTCCCTACTGCTTTCTGTGACTTGGTTTGTGAGTCATGTGAACAAAGGCAGCATCTTTTCCTCTTTGTTTTATTTTGCTTTCTATTTTTGTTCCTGTCAGAGCTAGGGCGAGACATTTATGCTTTATTTATTTGCTTTATTATTTGCTCCTTCCTTTATTTTTTCTTCTTTTCTTTCTTTTTTCCTTCCTCCCTTTCTTCCTTCCTTCCTTCCTTTCTTCCTTCCTTCCTTCCTTCCTCTCTCTCTCTTTCTTTCTCTTTCTCAAGGTGGGCACTACACCAGAGACATCCTTAACCATTATTTGTATAAATACACATTTTTAATGAAAGAAAATTCTACTCTCCATGACAGGAGAAGAGCAGAAACAGCAGCAGGCTTGGGAAAAACCAAGGGTTTCTTTTGGCCAAGTCTCAGTGATATCTAGAAGCCCAAATTTGCCACCTGGAACCAAATCTTGTTTGTTGTCTAAGTTTTGGGCATTTGGGTATGCAAGTTCAAATGAGTTAGCATATGTAAAATTGAGACAGTGATGTGTGAGACTAGTCTGCTGGTCACTTGCTCTGTGACCTTGAGAACAGCCCTGAAACTATTGATCCAGTCGACTTTCCTCATCCACAAAATGAGCACCGAAGTGCTGAAAGGCAGCTCAAGCACCATCTTCTATGTCAGGAGTTCTTAACCAATGTCTGTGTCATAGATCCCTTTGGTGATATGATGAAGCCATTGGACTCTTCCTCAGAATAGTGTTTTTAAATAATTGATGGAATTTTGACTTGGAAGTTAGTGAAAATAAGGATGTAATTTTTTCCCCCTGTGTACCATGTTTCCACATTTTTCTCCTTCATGGACACCCTGGAATCTATTGTTGGGCCCGAAAGTGGTTTAAGACCTCAATTTAAGAAGTCCTGTTCTATGTGAAACTTTTTCAGATCCCCTGAACTGCTAGTGCCCCCCCAAATTCTTTGTAATTAACCACTCTAGATTTATTTATTTTATATTTTTCTATATTGAATTATAATGTTCTTGTCTCCTTGTTAAAAATGTTAAACTCCCTGGGGGTAGGACTTGTTTCCTTTATTGTATTTGTAATCCCAGCAATAAATATTTTGTGATTGATTGATTGAATGGTTATCTATATCTTTTTGGGGGTGGTGCTTTAATATTCTATCTGGAGAATAGCTTCATGGGCACAAAGAATGAGAAACAGTCCAGTGAGTGGAGGTGTTCCCCAAGGTAAATTCTTGCTTGTCCAAGGGTCCTCAAAAGACAGACTGCCGTCATTGTTAAATATTCCTAGGAGCATTTTTGACTTGTCTAATATTGGTATTTCTTTTTTGTTGACCTTGACCCTGGAATTTTCTTTTTTCCAAGTGTGCCATCCCTCATGTAGACAGTGCCGGGGCCCTATGGAATCTGACTGCCTCGCTTGCCACCCCCATGCTCTTCTTGTGAGTGGAACCTGCAGGACCAGCTGTAAAGAGGAACAGTACCTGAACCTCGTGGGCTATTGTGTGGGTGAGTCAAAGTCCTGTGGGAGCCGAGAGAATCCAGTGCTATTCTAGGTCAGTAGATCAGGTCTTCCTTACTCATCTGCCCACAATATCCAGATACTTCTGAGAAAGGATTAAACTGTCCAGTTCACTTTAATAATGATAACACCTATTTATTAATAAGGAAATATCAGGCATCTACATTTCCCACTAATTAGAAGCACAAACATTGCCACAGTCTCTGCTTGCAGGGAGCTTGTGTTCTAATGGGGAGGACATTTAAGTATATTTGTGAAGTATATGTAGAATAAAATAGGAAAAGAAAAATGTGAATACATCCAAGGTCATTTGAGAGGAAGGGTATGGGCAGTTGGAGAAGGTGTAAGGCAAAGCTCCATATGAGTCCTTCAAGAGAGTCCACTGTCTATTAAAAAAAAAAACATTCCATGCATTGCTTCAATGCCCCTTAACATGAATCCATTCCCGCTATTGATTATCGCCAATTTATCCTGCATATATCTTGTTTTCACAGAGTTATTTGAATTTTCTCTCCCCTGTTAGACCGTGAGCTCCTTGGCCACTAGGGCTGCCTTTTGCTTTCTTTTCATGAGAGTTGGTTGGATAGAACACTGGGCTTCGAGTCAGGAAGACCTGCTTTGTAATTCTGCCTCCTGTGTGACCTTGGGCACGTCACTTCACTTCTGCCTTCCTCAGTCTCCACATCTGCAAAATGGGGCACAATAATGTCCACTCTCCAGTGTTGTTGTGAGGATTAAACTAGAGAGCAAAGTGCAATTCTAGTTATTACTTATTGATTACTATCATCACTGTCATTATCATTTTGTCGTCATCTTTGTTCTTATCTCCAGCATTGTGCCTGGAATATGGGGGACACGTAATAGATGCTTGTGGACTGACTGCTAACTGATTGCTCCATCCCTACTTGCCCCTTTATCATTAGAACCATAACCTCTTGCTGTCAGCTGTTCCACTGGATGTTTATGCCCCAGATCAATCAGCTACTACAAAAGCTGATGGCTTTTCCCCCCTCTTCTTTAAACTCAGATTTCCAGAATATAAAAACTAGAAGAAATGTGGCAAATCCAAATACTGACAAAGCCCCTTCATTATTTGTATTATTTGCCCCTCTTGGTTGACCTAAAACCATGTCTCCAGACTATTTTTGTTCCTATTAATAAACGGTTTTGGAGCGTGTACTCTCTATATGTATATATTTACTTATTTATAAGTTTTATACATGTATTACTATACAAATAATTATTGATATTATGAAACATGTAACAAACAGACATTAAAATGGATAGAAGAGAAATGAAAACATATATTTAGAATAGCATTTTGTTTTTAATAGGAAACATTTTACTCTTGCTTCAGTATCACTAAATAACGGTGATTATACTTCAGGGTTCTTCCACTCCCAGAGCTCCTATGCTGGTGGTGATGAAGGTGGGCCCTTTCTCCTAATGATTTCTCCTTGTAATTATGGTTATAGGGGCTGGGAAGGAAGCAGGTCTCTTGGTTTGGGGGACAGTGTTTTTCCCAAGAATCTTCGGCTCAGGGCTGGCTCTTTCTATCTGATCATTGGTAACTTTGAAGAAAGCAGTTTCAGTAAAATTGAATAGCCTTCATTATTTTGGGGAATCATGGTCTAATACTTTGTGATAGAATGATTCAAGGGTCTGGTTCTGAGTTCAGTTTATTTTGATATTGGGTTTTCACACTTGGCAGAACTGCGAAAGATACTTTTCAGAGAGCCAGATGGGAGATCCAACAAATATACAAAGGTTTTGGGTGAAATTTAGCTTTTCAATGTCCATTTTGCCTGATGTCAATCAGTTGTTTTTACCAACTTATTGGAAGACATCACGTTTTTATATATATTTTTAACACATGAGTTGAAAACCCACTGAAACCTCATTTGAAAGATTTTTGAACAGGTAAGAGGATTCCCCAAGCTTTTAAAGAATGAAGAAAAGAGAGGGTGTACAGATGACACATTAAAGTTGTTTTCAGCACACCTGAGAAGACTGAGTGCTTAGGAGGAAAAGGTGCTCAATGGTGTCACGTGCTTCACAGAGGTTAAAAAGAATGAGGATTGAGAAAAGGGCGTCAGATTTGACCTTTTTGAGGTGAATGAATAAATAAAGCATTTATTGAGCACTTACTGTATGCAGATAGGAAAGCCAGTCCCTGCTCTCAAGGAATTCACATTCTGATGGGGAAGACAACACATGGAAAGTTTTAGTTTTAAGTCAGATAGAAGGGTCCTTAAGGAACAAAGCAAATGTTAGTGCCTCTTCTTTATTTTCACTGATAAAATCATGTCAGTTTTTGATGTTGAACCATTTGATAGTGCCAAGGACTTTCTTTTCTGGGTCTTGGGTAGCTATGGCTGTGGCACCCGTAGAAGCAGTTATCAGGCTGCATGTGCATAGGGATAGATGACTAAAGGAACTGAGCCAAAAGCATTGCTATTCCCAAGGCTCTTGGATTCAGTGTCTTGGCTTTCTCTGTTGGCTTCTGAGGGAAGATGGTGGTCAAGGAGATGATGACAATTTGACTTCTGGGGTACATGCTGCTTTCTTGGAGTGCTATAAGAGTGACTAGATCTTTGTTAGACACTCATAGCAGCTTGCTAGCTCCTTAATCATTCAATCATCCAACAACACTCATTATGTACCTAGTGTATGCTGGGCACTGGGGATACAAAAATGAAAAATAAATGAATGCCTGCCTTCAGCTGCTGCTGATTCCCATTTTGCATTTTGGAGATGTTTCCATCTTATGGTGGTAGGGGCTGGCATGAAGTGATGGTACGGTCGAATAGACCACTGGGCTTGAAGTTAGGAAGACCTGAGTTCAAATCCTATCTTAGGCACTTACTACCTGTGTGACCCTGAACAAATCACCTTCTGTTTACCTCAGTTTCCTCAACTGTAGACTGGGGATAAAGTAGCACCTACGTATAGGGTGGTTGTGATGATTTAATGAGATGATATTTGTGTAGTGCCTGGCACACAATTAGTACTCATTTCCTTCTTGCCATTCAGTCAGGAGAAAGTCCCTGAGTGCCAGCATACAAGGAATCATGCTAAATAATATGGGAAGCAAAGAATGGTTCCTTCCCCCAAGGAATTTGTCATCTGGGTAAGGCAATAAGACCTCGAGATGAAAAGTTGCCTAATAAAACAAGGCAATGGGAGCTTTTAAGGATGAATGGGATTAGAATTATATATTTTAAAAATTTAACAGGTTTTAAAATTTTTTTCATGCATTTTTTCTCCATCCTACTGAGAAATACAAAATCTTTGTAATAAGTAAGTATAGTCAAGCCAAAGGAATTTCTGTGTTGACCACATCCCAAGACTATGTTTTCCATTCTCCCTTTAGTCCATCACCTCTCTGCCATGGGGTAGATGGAATCCTTCATCATCAGCTCTCTGCAATCAGGACTGATTATTGTGTTGATCAGAGTTCTTAAGTAATTAGATTTGGTTCATTTCTCACTGTTCTATTGTAAATATTATTGAGAGGAAGAAATGTGTCTTACCCATCTTTGTGGCTCATAAGTGCTGGGCTCTTAGAGAGCCCAGTGCATAGAGGGTTGGGTCTGGGGTCCAAAAGTATGGCTTCAGACACTCATGCAAAGCACTAACCCGCTATCTGCCTCAGTTTCCTTATCTGTAAACTGGAGATAATAATATCACCTGCCTCTCAGGGTTGTTTGAAGATACAAGGAAATGCTGTTCATACAGTGCCTTTTAAGCCTCACGGCACTATGTATGCCTTAGTTATCATTCTCACCATCATTATTACTTAATAAATGTGTTAAAATAGTGAGTGAATGTGTGCAGGGATGATGAGGGATGTTGTTCTAGGCTGACAGAAGAGCATGAGTTGGGGCATCTGATGGAAATACCCATGTCATGTTGAAGTAAAACACCTTGGCCAAGGCGGAATGCCAGGCCGGGGCCAGATTGTGTAGGGACCTTGAGAACCAGCCGAAGGACTTGGGACTTTATCTAATAGGCAGTGGATAGACAGTAAACATTTTTTGAGCAGGTGAATGGCAGAGTGAACATTTTGTTTCAAAAAGATTAATCTAGGGGAAGTATGGTGGATGGATAGGGACAGTAGGTGATTGGGGGTGGGATACCAGTTAAAAGCATCAGATCACCCCCTTGTTGAGTGAGATAGTAAATTCCTGAAGTAAAGTGGTGGCCTATCTCTCTTCCTATCTTTAGCATAGATTTTCCATTTGGAATCCATTCTGTATTGAAAATACATGCATTTTTAAATGGAGACATATACACCAAAGTACATAAGGTAATTTTTATGAAGCAATGTATAAATTTTTTGTGTATTTTTTTTGGATGGGGGAAGGCAAGACAATTGGGGTTAAATGGCTTGCCCAAGGTCACACAGCTAGTAAGTATGTCAAGTGTCTGAGGCCAAATTTGGACTTGGTTCCTCCTGATTCCAGGGCCAATGTTCTATTCACTGTACCAGCTAGCTGCCCCTAAAATTTTTTTTTTATCTAAGGAGAAAAGAAAAAGAAAATAGAATAAAGTTTCATCCTCTTCATAATATTAGCTAATATTTACATGCTTACAAAATGCTAGGCAATTTGCTCCATTGATTAGGTAACTGGAGGAATCATTAAGTTTCTGAGGTTTCTGGGGGTCACTAATATAAAGAATTGTGGGGCTAAATTCAGTGAAACTCCAACCTTATATGAGTAAAATCCAATCACAGTTCAAGGGACTGAACATGCTCTGGTGTTCCTGGAGATTTGTTGTATTCGGTACTGGTTTGGACTTTGGAGCCCTATGCCTGGGGCTCAGAAATAATTTTCTTGTACAGAGATTATTATAATCTTTTTTTTTGTTATGGTGGGATTTGACTTGTAATTCTTTTCATTGACCTTTCCCAGCATCTCATTGACACCCACGTATGTTTTCCCATTCAAGTAATTCCCCTTTAACCACATCCTTGCCCCTGTCCTTGGTACTATGATTCCTTCTTATGTAGAGGAATTTTCAAAGGTCAGTCCTTATCCAAAGCTCCATTGCCCTTGGTGTCTAGGATTCTGAAACCTCCTTTTTAAAGAGGAGATACTGACTCACTTAGGTACATAATGAACCAAGTAGATTTTTAAAGCTTTGTGTTTATAAGTGTCCTGAGAAGTACCATATTCTGATAGGGAAGGGAATAAACATCTATATCGTTCCTACTATGTACCAGGCACTGTGCTAAGTGCTTTTTTTAAAAAAAATATTTTATTTTAATTTATGAAATAAAACAAGCATTTCCATAATATAGTATAGTATGAAATTCCAATTCTATTATGTACAACTTGCTATTCCTTTTAAATATATACTAGTTATCATATAAATTTCTTTTTTTCTTTTTTTCTCCCCCTGACTCTAGAGATGTCTATCTTTAGACACACAAGTGTGTGTATTTATACACACAGAGACATACATATATGTCTCTGTGTGTGTGTATAAAATCATGCTATGCACACTTCTCTTTTTTCAGTTCTTTCTCTGGATGCAGATAGCATCTTCATATGTCCTTTGTAATTAATTTGGGTATTTATGACACTCGAGATGACTCAGTTTCTCAGAGCTGTTCTTAAAACAGCATTATTGTTGCTGTATACAACATTCTTGTGGCTCTGCCAGTTTTGTTTTTCATGATTTCATGCAAGTTTATTCATGTTTTTCTAAAATTGACAAGCTTGTAATTTCTTACAGCATAATAGTGTTCCATTGTGATCATACACCCCTTGTTTAGCCATTCCCCAGTTGATGGGCATCCCTGCAATTTCCCCTTCTTTGCCACCACAAAGGGAACTAATAAGTATTTTATTTCTAAATATTTTAGGTTCTAAATATTTTAGAATATATCGGTTCTTTTCCTTTTCCCCTGATCATCTTTGGCAATAGATCTAGTAGTGACATTGTTGGGCACAGAGTAGAGGCAGTCTAATAACCCTTTGGCCATAATTCCAGATTGCTCTCCAAAATCAGTTCACACTTAGTATTCCCATTTTTTAGTTCAAGGAAACTGAAGCAAAGATAGATTAAGTGACTTGCCCAGGGTCACATAACTAGTAAGTGTCTGAGGCTGATTTGAACTCAGGTCTTCCTGACTTCAAGCCCAATGCTCTATCCACAGTTCGACCAGCTGCCTCTGTTGGACACAAACCAGAGAATAGTTCAGCTCTTGGTGGGTCATTAGTAGAATATGCTTCTAATGTCCTTGTTGAACCCATACCACATGGGGCTTGTTCAGTCATTGAAGAATACGGTATCTGTCATTGCATCCTGCATGTGTTCTGGGAATGACTTTTTTACATTGGATTTAAATGCCTTGCTTGCTGTATGGAAGACTTTTCGGAGACCTCTTTATCACTTTTAACTGTTTAAAAAGGAACGTGACATTTAATTTATCATGCAAATAGTGTCAGCATCTTTGGGAGCGGGGCCAATGACTTCATTGTACTTTTTTCTATGGACATATAATATCTTTCTGCAATGCACCCCCTCCTCAGTCCCCAGTTCATCTCACTCTAATATATCCCAAGATGTATCAAGGAAAAGTTACATCTCGTGAAGCTTAGGCCAAGATGGAAAAATTCCAACTAAGACAAATTATTCCAAAAAGAGGAAAAATGCAAAACATAACAATAAATGCAGCTATTCAAATGCATTCGTTTTCTACTCACTACAAATATTCTCCTTATAACTTTAGTAAAATAAATGATCTCTTTGCTCTTAGCAACCAGCAAATTATTTCAAAGCCCTGGGTTATTGCTACTTTGGTCTTGCAGCGATGATATTATTTTCCTTCTTCACAGAAAAGAGTCAGAATTAAAGAAGAAAATACCAACAAGGGCAAGGGAGGAATGTGTCTGTGATTGAGCAAAGGACTTTCGGGGAAGTTTTTTCTGTAAATATTTGTTAAGTGCCTGCCGTGTGTAGAGCTTTGAGGTAACTCCTGTATGAGGTTTGAAATTTACAAGTAAAACATGGCACCCTGTTCTCTTTGGACTAGTAATGGGCTATGCTAGCTATATGTGCAAATCCCTGAAGTTCAAAATAATTCATTAGAGAGTTGCTGAGAGTTTGAAATTCAGTACTTAAAGAGGAGAGAAAGGTCACTTCTGGCTAGGAGTATCAGGAAGGGTTACCAGGCAGATATGTTAGCCTGGCTGTAGAAAACATGGCAAGTGGACATATGGAAATAGCCACAGGTGGGTTGTGTGTGGGAGTGATGACTAATCTAATTAAACTCAAGAAGAGAGTAATATGCAGTGGAGAAGCATGAAAAAAATTGTAGAGAGGGACTGATTATGGAAGGCTTTTGAGTACTCAGGCCAAAGGAGTCTGGGCTTGACTTCACATGTGAGAAGGAACCCTTTAAAGGTTGTGAGTAGAAGGAATGAAATGACCTGATCAGATCTGTGCCTCTACTGAAGCATCCTTTCCTGTGACCTTACATGCAGAAGAAGGGCTCAGGGCTACTCCTGAATCCTGAAGGAGTGTGGATGCCCATTCTTTGTGAGAAAGTGCTGTGAACTGAGGAAGAATGAATGGTGGCATTAGGTTATCTTGGAAGTTGGGAGTCTGAACAGTACATTATCAAGCTATGGAGGAAGAAAGGAAATAAGCATCTACTGTATATCTCAGGCACTGTGCTCAGAGCTTTCCGAATATTATCTCATTTGATCCTTACAACATTTCTGAAAGGTTGATGATGTTATTATCACCTTTTTACAAATAAGGAAACTGAGGCAAACAGGGTAAGTGACTTGTCCAGGGGCACACAGCTTGGCAGTGTCTCTGGTTGGATTTGACCTCAGGTCTTACTGACTTTAGGGCCAGGGCTCTAATATCAACTCATTACCACTATAGGTGTATGTGTGGGCAGGGAGGGAGGGAGGGAGGGAGAGAGAGACAGGGAGAGAGACTGCAGATGGGACTCACTTTGCATGCTGAAATACATTTCAGTAATTACCTTTTTTTTTTTCAGGGCACACAAATTCTTTGTGCTCTGGCCCTGAGTAGAGCCACATGTTGCCCATTTCGAAAGCTTGTTAACCAATTTATTTTATCCATAAACACCTTTTAGAGCCTCACTGTGCTTTCCCCTTCCAATCCAATGTCATTCATGTTTCTAA
Source organism: Gymnobelideus leadbeateri (assembly GCA_011680675.1). NCBI lineage: Eukaryota > Metazoa > Chordata > Mammalia > Diprotodontia > Petauridae > Gymnobelideus > Gymnobelideus leadbeateri. The sequence continues at coordinate 367,778 of WOXC01005877.1, read as the reverse complement.
AGAAAAAGAACCTGGAAAATTCAGGAATGGGAGAGATTTATTAGTGACAATTAGTGGCACTGAGCAGTGGTCATGGCTGGGATTGGGAAGGGCTTCTTTTTTCCCCCTGGTTTTTGTCTTTACTTTTCCTACTTTTATTTGTACAGGAAATAGGTTGTACAGTGGATTAACACTCACTTTGTACAAGGCACTGTTCTTTTCTTTGAGGGTGCAGTGATAACAACCCAACAATCTCTGCCCTGAAGGGAATTTACATTCTACAGGGAAAGATAAAGCCTGCCCAGCCAGTGCTGATAATTCTGGGGAGCAGAGGAGGTCTTATGTAGGAGGTAGTGACTGAATTGTGCTTTGAAAGAAGCTAGGGACTGAATAAAGGTGGAGGGGAGGTAGAAAGAAGGATGTTCCAGGAGTGGCAGACCCCTTGTACAAAGGTCTGGAGGTGGGAGAATAATGAGTAAGAAAGAGGAAGAGCTACAGGCTAGTTTGATAGAAACAGAGTATATGGAAAAAGACAGGAGAGGCAGGTGAGAGCCAATCTGCCAATGACTTTAAAATGCCAGAATTTTAAATCTGCATTTTATCTTTTCTTCCCCCTCTTTTGGAGATAATCAGGGTTGAGCGACTTGCCCAGGGTCACAGATCTAGAAAGTGTCTGAGGCCAGATTTGAACTCTGGGCCTCCTAATTACAGGACTACTGCTCTGTCCACAACCCCACCTAACTGTCCTTGCATCTTATCTTTTTTTTTCTTTTTGGAGAGGGGAAAGCTGGGCAATTGGGGTTAAGTGACTTGCCCAAGGTCACACCGCTAGTAAGTGTTAAGTGTCTGAGGCCAGATTTGAACACAGCTCCTCCTGACTGCAGAGCCAGTGCTCTATTCACTGTGCCACCTAGCCACCCCCTTGCATTTTATCTTAAAGACAAAAACAAGCCCCTGAAGATTTTTGTGCATGGCCGGTCAGATCTGGGTTTCAGAATATCAGAAATTTGACATTTCTATGGAGGAAAGGAAGAGAACAGAAGCTGAGTGACCATTAGGAAGCTTTTGATACAGACCCTGTGGGAGGTGATGAGGGACTGAAGTAAAACTAATCGTGTTTTTATAGCACCTCCAAGTGATGAATAACGTTCTGCCTTGTACCACTGTTATTTGTGTCTCTGTCTTACCCTCACAACAAGATTGTAATATCAGCTCCTGGGAGCCGAGGGCTGTCTCATTCATCTCTGTATCCCCTTCGGTGCCTCCCATAATGCCCTACTCATAGGAAGGATCCAATAAATATTTATTGAATTTATTAAATTTTAGGAAGAGCCTGTAGAGACCCCAAATTGCATTTCGCTGCCTCTAGACAAGGCCAGCTATGAACCAAGCTAGTGTGTGTGTGTGTGTGTGTGTGTGTGTGTGTGTGTGTGTGTGTGTATTTATCTTCTTTTTAGAGCTGTCTTACACATAGGACTGGACCGCCATCCTGCTATGTAGTCAACCATGACATCACGTAGTCAGCATTGGACGGGAAGGCAAGAGATCTGTATTCTAGTCTCGACTCTGCCACCAAATCACTATAGAATCTTGAGCAAACATCATTTCACGTCTTGGGCACTAGTTTTCTCATTTGTAAAATGAGAGAGTTTGACTGGTAGGTTTCTCAGGACTTTGTTGGCCATAAAATTTTATGATTCTAGTCTGAGATAATGATGAGGGGAGAAATATGAAGAATGGTGGTGCTAGCCATTATGGATGGGACGGTGTTTCCTCTCAACCCATTGAAATTCTACCCATCTTTACCCTGTAAAAACCCAGCTGAAATACTGCCCCATATGTGACTGTTGGGTCCAACCACGGTGATCTCACTGCTCTGAAGAGACATAATATGGTTTTTATTGTTTGTTCTAAGAGAGGACCGTGATATCACAGTGGCGATGCCATGACTTGCAAGTGAATTGAATTAAAGTGAGGGAGGGCTGCGCAAAGTCACCAGGCACAGTATGGAAGGCAACAGTCAAATCCAATTTAAGGAGGACTTTGATCCTCTGCAGTGTCCAATTGAGGAAACTGAGGCTGATGGAGGTGAAAGGCTGTGCTCAGGGTTACAAAGTTAGCAAGTAGCCAGACTTGAACTCTGGTCTTCCCGACTCCAAGCCTAGTGCTATAATCATTGTGCCAGTTAATTGCCTGTATACAGGAGAAATTCTTGATGGAAAATGCAAAGGGGAAAATGTAGGCTCCATATGAGGAAAACATTTTACATGATTAGATGTTTTTAAAAGCAAATCTGCCTCACTTAAATCCAATTCACGAGCAAGTCAAGACATCACTTCGAAATGTCATCCGTCCTCTTTGAAAACAAAGGACAGAAAACAGCAGAGGGAGTTGGGTTGGGCTATATGACATCTGAGGTCCCTTTCATGGAAGGGATTTAGGATGAGCTTGGGAAAGAGAGCCCTTGTTTGGAGATATGGAAGCCCTTTCAGGTATTTGAAGGACTAAAATGTGGAAGGATTACGTTCTTTCTGCCTGGTTCTAGAGGGGAGATACGGGAGCATTTATCACTAGAAGGTGCCAAGAGGCAAATTTGGCTCCAACTTGAAGATTCTGTGAGCGCTAACATTTATTACCTCCGTTCCTCTCCTTTGTGCTTGTTATTTATTGGAGGCAGCCTGGTGCGATGGAAGGAATGCTAATTTTAGAATCAGAGCCCATGGAAATCTCAACTCATCTGCTCACCTTTGACCTTAGACAAGTCATGCAGCCTCATTGGTCCTGAACTTTCTCATCTGTGAAAGGCTGGGGTTGGACCAGATGATTGCAAAAGTCCCTTCTAAGCCCTGTGATCTCTGACTTACTTTAGAATTGCATCTAGGAACAGTATGCTTTAAATTCCTTAATTGATGGACTAAATGCTATCCCTCCTGGAAAACATTCCTTTCCTTTCCTTTGAAAGCTCTCCTAGTTATATTTTGAGTTCTCTTTCTGCTCAGGGCTTTGAAAAATCTTCCTAGATTACTATGTGTAATGCCCATTGGATTATTAATTATTAAACATCCAGGAAATAAAAATAACACATTAGAATATAATACTTAGGACTTTTTCTCTTTCTAAAAAGGTTACTAAAATTGAAAAAAAAACCTGTTTTATCACGCTTGTGTCTTTTCTTCCTTTCTTTTGGAAGATTCACTGAAATCCAATAGGTTAATAGAAAGCATTACACTAAGTGGCAGCCAGGTTGAACATAGAGTCAAAATAGGATGGGCTGATAGTCCAGTCAGGTCTTTTCCTGCCCAGTACCCTATAGAGTGAGCATTCATCAAAAAAATTGCTTGTTGAATTGACAAAAAAAATCACTAATATTTATTAGTACTAGAACATAATGTGTGACTGGGTATGGTGGTACATACTTACAATTCTTACTACGAGGGAGGCTAAGGCTGGTGGATTATTGAGCTCTGGAGTTCTGAGCTGTAGGAGGGCTGTAGCCAGTTGTATATTCACCCTAAATGTAGCATTAAAGTGATGATGGTGGAGTCATCTGCTTGGAAGAAGCAAACTGGCCCTGTTGGAAACTGAGCAAGTCAAAGCTTCTCCACTGATCTTCAGTGAAGTAGGGCCTGTGAGTGGTCATTGTTCTTCTAGTGCCCCTCCTTATCTCCCTTCCCCACCCCCAAAAAAAGAAAGAAAAAAAGAAGAAAAAATTGTGGTGGCTTTCACGTCTTCTGTATATCCACGCTCATAGAGTTCTGAGAAGGGAACGAAGAAAAGAGTTCTTCCATTTCTTGCCTTTCCTGGTCAACACTTCCCTCACCTGTATGCTGTATCTCTCAGCTGTCCTGGCCTATGTAGGAGACAAATCTTTTTTCCTTTTGGTCAGTGGATACAAGTTTGGGATTTTTCCAAGGCAGCCTTCCCTAGAAAATGCCTGGAAAGACAGAAAAACACAAAAGCTTCAAAATGAACGAAATAACAGAACACAGAATTTTCCTAATGTAACTGAGGTCCCAGCTCAGCTCGAATATTGTCCATTACATCCTCTTTTCTTTGCCTAATTCCATGAAAGGAATCCTTCCTGAAAACACGTTCTTTCAGCCAGTAGATATTTCCCTTTTTTTCTTCCCTTCCCTCCAGCACAGTAACTTAGCCTGCTACTGGGCATATAGTAAGTACTGAATGAATGACTGAAAGGGGGTCAGATGTTTAAGGGACCATTGGTAGAGGAGAAAGAAACCAATTCTCCCTCCTTCAAGAACGTACATTTATAAACACGACTGCCTTCCGACCTTAAAAAGGGCACAGGGTGATTGATGTCTGACAGGTGCCACTCCCTTCTATGCAGTCAGGATATATTTAGTAAACATATTCTGTAAGCATTCTGCATCCACCCATTGGAGAGGGAATTTCATATGAATAACTCCAAATAACTAAGCATGTTTTCAACACACACACACACACACACACACACACATCCCTCCCTCCCTATGTATATGTATGTGTCTGTCCTGGGTCCTTTTCTCCCTCTATATTCTTTGCCTTGGTCATGTCAGTCACTCCCAGAGGTTTAGCCATCATGGTCATGTCAGTCACTCCCAGAGGTTTAGCCATCATCTCTAAGTAGATAACATCCAGATCGACCTAGCTTTATTCTCTACCCTAAACTTTAGTCCTGCATTGCCAATTGCCTGTTTGACATTTCATACTGGCTATCCTGGAAATATCTGAAACTTAACCTGTCTCAACCAAACCCATTGTCTTTCCCTCCAAACTGTCTTATCTATTTATCCATCCATCGTCTATACCTATCCATCTATCTATTACGTATCCATCCATCTATCAATGCATCCATCATCTATTATCGATCTATCTATCCATTTATCATCTATTTATCATCTATCTATCCACCCATCTGTCTGTATCTGTCTTTTTATTGATTTGTCTGTCTGCAATATGCCTGTATTTCTAGTTAAAATTTGTGTATTATTGATAATATTAACATGTTACTAGTATTACCATATATATATGTAGTTTATGTAGTTTTTTCCAAACACAAATAGCATCTCTTAATAAGAAATCCTGGAAGGGTAGAGTGTGTGTGTGTGTGTGTGTGTGTGTGTGTGTGTGTGTGTGTGTGTGTGTGTGTGTGTTTAAGAGGAGCTAATTCCTGTTTTGCAAATGCAAGCTTGTTATCAGAAATACCAAGTGGCTTTAGATTTGGAGCTGAAAGGAACCTGAGCCATACATATGTCACATGGACTCTAACTGCAGATCATATAGATGTAATTCATGGTTAGAAACAGTAGACTCAAGGTCTTTGTCTTTCATGCAACCCTCTCCAATGCAGTGCCCTGTAACAATTATGCCATGATGATGTTATTTCTTTCTGTTGACTCTGTTCTTATTAGTTTTCCTTCTATCTTTTTTTTTTTTACTTCCCATTTAATTAGCCATTACATTTGTAATTTCTCTTTTTCCCTTCAGGTTTTTTCTTCTCTTTCCACACTGATTTTTTTCATCTGTTCTGTTTTCCTCCCCTCTGTTCTCTTCCTTGTGGTCTTTCCTGCCCCCCTCATCAGTTTTCTTAGTTTTGCTCCTATGCTTGTCACCCTCTTTTCTATCATTTGAAGGATGATTTGCATTCCCGTCCTCTCTCTGGTGCCTTCATTGATGGTCTCAGCTCTGCTTCTCTGGTTTATATTTTATTTCAGAGATGCTTCTTTCTACTAAAGAAGACTGCCTGAGTGTTTCAAAGCATTCCTTTCTTTCTGAATTAAAAAAAAGTAACATGTGACCTTAATTTAAAATAGGGCATTTTTTAAAGAAAAGAATTTGCATATTTCTCTTGTATGTGATTTTTATAGAACAAGCATCCCCAAATACTTTTAGGTTAAAATGGCATTACTAATACTTTACTAAGCCTAGACAGTCCATAAAACAATAAATCAAGCCCTGGTTTTAAAGTCTGTAGGTTTTGCTGATTTCTGAGATGTAGAAGCTCCCATTGAAAACTGAATAATTGCCTCTCCAGCCAGTTTGAACTGGCTCTAACCTGTTTCTGCTTAAGGACCCTTCCTATTCCAAATACATGCTCTGATACCCAGTCCCTTGCAGACAGGTAACCAATTGACATTGATGAAGGACTTTCCCTTTCACTGATGAAGTCTGAGCAACAGCAACAGCAAAGTCCATAATTATATCTAACTTCAGTATCTCTAAAGAATGACATTTGCCATAATCCCAAGGTACATAGGACAAGGATTGCTATTCCCGTTTTGCAGATAAGGAAACCAAACTTTAGAAAGTTTAATCAGGATGCCCAAGGGCCTGTAGCGAGCAAGTGGCTTGGTGCCTGGATTGGAGCCAGAGGCCCTGGCCGTCAGTCTTGGTCCTCTTGTTCCCTAGGAGGCCGTGGGAGTTACTGGACCTCTCTGCTTTCTGTTTCCTCATCTATAAAATAGCAGTGAGATGAGATCTTGAAAGCTCCTTTCTGGTCTAAAATCTTTTATGCCTAAATTATAACTCCAAGCCAAGCTGCCTCCTAATAGCATTTTCATGCAAAAAAGAAACTGCTGAGTGTGCTATCAGGATGACAAGATTTCGCAGTCAGCCTTTCTGTGGAACGCATGTAGATTTCTCACTGTGTTGGGACATACCTGCAGGATGCAGTATATTACTGAGAAACATGGACTTTTGCAGTAGTGATGGCCCATGGCGGGCACTTAATAAATATTTGTTGAGTGTGACTGGCTGTAGTGGAAGTCCCTGCCGATTGTGGGTGCTCACAGTGAACCCGGAGCTGGGCTCCAGATTTATGGGAAGATAGAGGACAGGATTCATGGGCAGGAATGGCTGTGATGGTGCCAGCCTGCCTATGATGCCCTTTTCCTGCTTCTGGTATCCATAAAATCTTTGCAGCTCACTGGCAGGTAATACTGTATTGGTTGGGAATCACTGTACCAACTTTGTGCCCAACTGTAGAATATATATGATATAGACAGTCAGTCAGAATGCATATAAAGACAAAAAATAGTATAAATCGGGATGAGAATATTTTTGAAGAAGAGTGTACCAGCCCAAAGGAACCCAAAGTTACCAGTCAAGAAGGAAAGGGGAAGGGGACAAACATTTATTACTTTGCAAACATGATTTATTTGAGCCTCACAAGAGCCCTGGGAGATTATTATGTCCATTTTATATTTGGGGAAACTGAGGCAGGCAACCAGAGGTTAAGTGACTTGCCTAGGGTCACATAGCTGGGAAGTAGCTATGGTTGGATTTGTTTGTACAACTTCCTGCCTCTGGGTCCAGCAATCTAACCATTGTGCTACCTGGCTGAAGAGGGAGAGCCCCCTCCCCCTTTTTGCATCCCATCAGTACTCATTTTTCCATTCCCACTTCACAAAGACATATAGGATCAGATCACCTTTGTGAAAGAGATGTTGGATCTGATGTGTATAATATATATGTTATATAATATATAAATAATACATGATATACATACATACATAGCATAAATTTTGGCCATGACAATTACATATGGAATAAAAGCTTTCATTAGCTATTAGGGACTATTTTCCATATTAATGAGAATAATTTAATTTAATTAATTAATGAGATTTCCTATATGTCTCCTATGTCTTCCTATGAAATCTCATTTATGCTAATTAAATAAAATGTGGAAAATTTCATTCATTTCATTTCTTGAAAACATGCATAGTTAGTGAGATTTCCTGTGTCTGGACTTCATTTTCTTTATATGATTTTTTGTAATTTTTTTTATTTTTTAGTTTACATCATTCATTTTCACAAGATTTTGAGTTACAAATTCTCTCCCCGTTTTTCCCCAAACCACCACCCCAAAGCAGTGATCCCACTGAATATCCCCTCCCCCAATCTGCTCTCTCCTATATCTTTCCCCATCCCCCCTCTAACTTTCCAGTAGGGCATGAGGGATCTCTATGCCCCAGTGCCTGTATATCTTATTTCCCAGTTACATGTAAAATAATAACAACAACAACAATAATAATGATAAATATTTTAAACCTTTGAATTTCACATTCTTTCCCTACCTTCCTCATCACTCACCCTTACTGGGAAGATAAACAATTCAATATAGGTTGTACATGTGTAGCTATGCAAAGCATTTCCACAGTGGATATATTGTGAAAGACTGACTATATTTCCCTCCATCTTATCCCACCCCCCACTTGTTCTAATCTCTACTTTGATCCTATCCCTTTTCAAAAGTGGATGCTTACAACTTCCTTCCCTCCCAGGCTGCCCTCCTTTCCATTATCCTCCTTCTCCCCTATTTTCTTGTAAGGGGAGATACCCTATTTAATGTGTATGTCAGTCTCTCCCTAAGCCATATTCATTGAGAATAAGGTTGACTCATTCCCTTTTGCCTTCCTGTTCTTCCCTTCCATTGAAACTTTTTTCCCTTGCCTCTTCTATATGAGATAATTTGCCCCATTCTATATCTCCCCATATCCTCTCATTATATTCCTCTCTCACCTCTTAATTTCACCTTTTAAGTATCATCCCTTCCTATTTAATTGGTCCTGTACCCTCTGTCTATGTATACCTGCACACACACACACACACACACACACACACATATATATATATATATATATATATATATATATATATATACATACTCACATATGTATTCATATATCCATATACCCTACTATATAGACATATATGTATATATACATATATATGTGTATACATACATACATGTATAGATATAGATATATACATTTCTATTCCCTTCAACTATTCTCATACTGAGAAAAGTTTCATAAGTTTCAATTATCGTTTTTCCATGTAGGAATGTAAGCAGTTCAACTTTGATAAGTTCCTTATAATTTCTTTTCCCTGTTTACCTTCTCAAGCTTCTCTTGCTTCTTGTGTCTAAATGTCAAATTTTCTATTCAAGTCTTGTTTTTTCATCAAGAATGCTTGAAAGTCCTCTATTCCATTGAATGACCATATTTTTCCTTGAAAAATGATACTCAGTTTTGCTGGGTAGGTGATTCTTGGTTTTTAATCCCAGCTCCTTTGACCTCTGGAATATCATATTCCATGCTCTTTGATCCCTCAGTGTAGAAGCTTCCAGGTCTTGTGTTACCCTGATTGTGTTTCCATAGTATTCAAATTGTTTCTTCCTGGCTGCTTATAATATTTTCTCCTTGATCTGGGAACTCCAGAACCTGGCTATAATGATCCTAGGAGTTTTATTTTGGGGATCTTTTTCAGGAGATGATCAATGGATTCTTTCAACCTCTATTTTGCCCTCTGGGTCTAAAACATCAGGGCAAATTTCCTTGAGAATTTCTTGAAGGATGATTTCTAGGTTCTTTTTTTGATCATGGCTTTCAGGTAGTCCAATAATTTTTAAATTATCTCTCCTGGATCTCTTCTCCAGGTCAATGGTTTTTCCAATGAAATATATCACATTGCCTTCTATTTTTTCATTTGTTTGGATCTGATTAAAAGTATCTTGATTCCTCATAAAGTTGCTAGCTTCCATTTGCTCCATTCTAATTCTGAAGGAATGATTCTCCTCAGTGAGTTTTTGAGATTCTTTTTCTATCTGGCAAATTCAGCTTTTTAAGGCATTCTTCTCCTCATTGGCTTTTTGTGCCTCTTTTGCCATTTGAGTTAGTCTATTTTTAAGGTGTTATTTTCTTCAGTCAGGTTGTTGACTCTCATTTTATAATTTTCTTGCATCATTCTCATTTCTCTTCCCAGTTTTTCCTCCACTTCTCTTATTTGATTTAAAAAATCCTTCTTAAGCTCCTCTATGGCCTGTAAACATCTTATTCTTTTCTTGTAAGCTTCTGGTGCAGGAGTTCTGACTTCACCATCTTCCTCCTGTTCCATGCTCTGATCCTTTTTGTCCCCAAAAAAGGAATCCAGAGTCAGACTTTGCTTTGCTTGCCTTGCTTCCTTTGTTTGGTCACGTTGCCACTCAATTACTTGACTTTTGAACTTTTTTCCACAGTAGAACTCTGTTACCAGAGTGGGGAGCTTTGTCCCAATTGCTGGGGTTTTTTCAGCTGCTGGAGCTGTTAGTTGGGTTCTTTCTCTGAAGCCTCCACATGCTGTGGCAAACTGGTCACACACCAGGACCTCCACCCTAGAGAGAAATCCAGATCCACTCAGGTTAAAGCAAGAGTGATTACCTCTCAGACTGGTAGTTTGGTCCCCCTGAAATCTGCAGGCCAGGAGCTATGAAGCAGCCACATGGTGGCAGCTGCAGGGCCACCATGCTTCAGCTGCTTCTCCCTCCAGGTGGTAAAGGCCTGACTGCACTCCCAAACTCCAGGTTCACAAAGTCCACACTGCACTGACCTCTCTTTGACCTTAGCATTTGTGTGTTGATAATTCTGGAAACCACCACAACTGCTGGTGATCTGAAGTCCCTCCAGCCAGTGGCTGGTTGTGGCTGCCCTGAGGCTAAAACCTCAGGCTCATGCAGGGCTGGGCTCAGCTCCCCACACCCTGTTCTGGCCGCTTCCTGTCAGCCTGCAGGGCTGTCCTCAGCAGGAGGTTAGCTTCTCTGTGTCATTTTGTGGGTTCTGCAGCTCCAAAGTTTGTTCAGAGTCACCTTTTACATGAATTGGAAAAGGTGGGAGCGGGAGCCCTGTAGAAGTCCTGTTTCTACTCCACCATCTTGACTCTGCCCAAGTCCAGACTTTAGGGACACCCCTATATTGATTTTATTCACTTAGTGGTTTTTTAAAGAGATACATCCACTAGTCAGACCACACAGTTTAATTGTCCTCTCTTTGGACCAGTCAGTTGGGCAAGAAAACTTTTCCTTATCAAGTAATCAGCAAACTTTTATTATGTGTCTGTTTTATGCTGGGTGCTAGGGAGACAAAGACAAAAAATGAAATTCTCCCTGCCCTCAAGGAATTTACATTCTGTAGGAGGTATGGGGGATGCTTTGATGAGAACCAGAAACCTATGTAAATTACCTTTATAACCTGAAAACATCCAATTTAACTGCTTTAGAAATCTAATCTACTATCAAACCACCAATTTAATATATTACTGTGTACCTAAACTTGTCTAAGCAGTTCATCATTTGTCAATTAAGGAATTATTACCCCTTAAAAACAAATACCCAGGGCCATGCAGTGACATTACACCTTTACACCAACATCTTTGAGATTTCTTGATTCAGTGTCAAAAAAGCCTAGAAGAATGCATTTAGACCCAAGCAAGCTTTCATCCATCCATTCTGATATTTGAAGGCAAGCCTTGGTGACTCAAAGAAAGAATTGTCTTGGGGTGACCACATGCCCTTTCTTCATCAGCTATAGCATTTTACATTGTTGGATATTGTTGCTGTTAAGCTCAGATATTATTTTTTAGCCTATTTAAACTTTTATCAGGTACCTACAGTTTGTGTATTTGGGAAACAAAAAATTGTTTGGCTTGCTTACAAGTGATCAGTGTCTCTAACCTAAATCTTATGCAGTAATTCATGATACCCCCAATAATTTATTTATGCATTTATTTGTTTACAGGCCTAATTCATGGTGCCTGTTAGCCAGTGGACACATTTATTTACTGATGCCTACAAATCTCTCCTCTTTCAAGATAATCTATGATGGTCTGTTAAAAATGTATTCTCTCTTTTATTTTTTTCTTAAACATTAGAACAAACACATTTAACATCACTCAAAATGCAAAGTATAGAAGATTATCCAGAATCTACCTAAGAAAGTAGAAATCTGGAGGTCATTCCCTCAACTTTTGAAATTGGTGTTTGTACAGTTGCATATTTTTTCTTTTTCTTCTTTTCTCCCTCCCTTCTTTCTTCTGATCATTCACAGCTTCTTGGTTGATGTTTTTGTGAATTTATGTGACAAAAAAAATTATCATAAGGTGGCCAGTCTTGGTCAACTTCAACTTCTATATACTTAACTGGGCTCAATTGGGAGACTTTTCTACTTGGTAAGATCTGCTAGAGCCTAAATGCCTCTGGCAAAGCCTTTGAGAAGCCAGGGTCATTTCTGGCTATAGGAAAGCATATGACTGTGGCTTGAGTGGGTATTGTTCTAGAATAGATCAGTCACTTCTTCATTTTGTTTCCTGATATCCATGGTCAAGCTTTTGCTGATGATAGAAATGATTGGTATGACAACCTAATAATAATAAACGGAGGTTGGATTTCCAGTGGATTTTTCTGATCACTTAACTCTTGTTGAATAGTATAAACAATGTTTGACCAGAGATGGAGGATGCTTTTAGATCCATTATCTTCAGCTGTAATACACAAAGCTATTGACTTATATAGAGAGATATATTCAGTCACAGTCACCCATGAGTTTCAATCCTGCATCACCAGTTGCTTATTGGACATTTCAAACCAGATATCCAGAACTCAAGCGCAGTGTGTCTTGAATTGAACTCATCCCTCCCACCCCAGAACCTTTCTTCTTCCTCACTTCACTGTTCCTGTTGGAGGAACCACTATCCTTCTAGTCTCTCAGCTGCGTAAACTTTGCATCATCCATAACTCCTAACCCCAAATATCCAATTGTTTGCCAAATCTTGTTATTTCTACATTTGTGTTTCTCTCATCTAATGCCCTTCTCTCTACTCACAGAGCCTTAGTTCAGGCCCTCATCACCTCTCACCTGAAATTTTACAGTGACTTCTTAATGTCGCCCCAATTCAAGTTTCTTTCCATGGAATCTATCCTATGCACTACTACTACCAGAGTAATTTTTCTTAAGCAAAGCTCTCACCATGACACTTCCCCTCCTGAGTCAAATCTACTATCTTTCTGTTGTTTCTAGGATATTCTATCTATTAACTCCTTAGCTTAGCTTTAAAGTTCTATATAGGCTGACCCCAACCTATATTTCCAGTCTTGCTGGACATAAGTCTTCCTCCCACACTGCAATCCAGCCAAACTGGCCTTCTCCCTGTGCATAGCACATGGTGCTCCATCTCTTGGCTTTGAGCCCATGGCCTGGCTGTCCACCGTGCTTGGGACACATCCATTCCTTATGTCTGCTTCATAGGACCCCTGTCTTCCTTTAGGACAATAATGACTGAAGCACCATTTTTTGCATTTGACCTTTCTTGATCTGCTCCAACTGCTAGTGTCCTCTCCCTCAAACTTGTATTTAACGACTTTGTGTGGATTAGCATCATATATGATGTCTCCAAAGTCTTAGGGCCATTTCAAGCTATTGCAGCTTAAAACTGCCCTAAGACTTTGGGGACACTTTATTCATATTATATATATGCAGTTGATATCTATGCCATTAGAATCAAGAGGACAAGTTGTTTCATTCTCTCTATTCCTAGCACCTAGCACAGTGTCTGGGATGCACCAGGCATTTGGAAGAATGCCTATTTATTGATTAGTTATTCTCCTGTGTGTTAGAGTTGTTACCAGGAATTCTTTCACCTTAGGCAGATTAATTTTTAGGTTTGGGGTTTAGAGTTATAACCCAAATGTCAGTTTGATCCCTCCTTCTGCAGAGAGTATTTTGGTACTAAATAAAATAAGGAGTTTTTAAATTCCCCAAACATTAGAAACAGGAAATTTAGCCTAATAACCTAACGTGTGTGTGTGTGTGTGTGTGTGTGTGTGTGTGTGTGTGTGTGTGTAGATAGACAGGGACATAGACTGAAACTCATCTAACAGGGCTAGGCTTTCCTCTTCCTTAATTTACCTCCTTCAATTCTTAATTTCCTGTGGGTGCAAGATTGGGGGCACATCAGAGGGGGAAGACCTCATTAGAGAGTTACCACAGCAACAGGACTCTGTAAATGGCAACCTGGAACCAGATGGGGTCACAGCCATGGCAGCAGGCTATTGGAAAGTGGAGGGGACCTCCTCCTTCCCCAGCAACAAAGTGCAACCAGCCTTTACCCTAGTTTCATATTGTTACTCAGTTTGAGATGTACCAAGAAATTCATTCCTACAAAGAGAATTTGACTTTTGGGTCCATCCGTATGAAAAAAAGGTATGGTTTTAGGTTTATGCATTTACTATGTTTCTTTTTAATGAAGCTAAACCTAACCCAGATGCCTTAGGACAAAGATAGAAGAAACCTTTAGGGAGTTTTCTCAGTATGCCCCACCCCAGTCCACTCTGCATCTGGGCATGTTCCTTCACTTAGAAGCTGATGACCAAGAATTCTACTCCAAGCTTACCTGAGTCAAAAAAGAATTCACCAGCTTCTTGTAGTTCCAATAACTATCCAGGTCTGTGAAATGTACCCACATACCTAGTTTGGTGATGAGTTTTCAGAACTCCATGCTGTAGTACTTCACCCAGACTGGACCAGGTCAACTGAAGCCTTGAATAGACACTGTCCAGATCTTCCAGAAAATACTTCCCTTTTATCTCCTTGGTTCCTTTGGTGGATGAACCCCCTTTCACCATATCTACTTTCGATTTTGCTCATTCATTCCTCTTTTTTGACTCTACCACCTGAACTATAATCAACAAAAAGCTGTTATCACTAAAAACAAGAGCTGGACTAGTTGGTTGGATACCTTTCTACCAATGGAACAAAACTTCTGTTGGAGACACAAGCAGACAGGAGACCATAGTTTACAGTATATCTCTTTAAACAGTCTTTTTTTTATTTGAGAGCTTATTGTATACTATGACATTGGGAGGGTAGGTTTGAATGAACAGGTTGACGTGTGAACCACTACCTTTTCTTTTTTCTTGAGTATGCCAGGTGACCAAATGATTGATTTATTTTCCCATTTCAAAGAATGGGTAAATAGTGTTTGGATAAGAAAGTGAGTAAGGTATTTGGAATGTTCTGTACTTGAGGAGATGAAATCTTCTCCTGAAGCAGCTTCTGTGGGGTGGTTTGGAATTTGGGGGATGCCCAACATTGATCACGTCTTCAATAAGTCTCTTTACTTTGATCTATATGCCATGCTTTACTTGGTGGCATGCACAGGAAGTCACAGAATCATAGGAGATGGGGTCTTGTGACTTTGGACTATATTTAATTCCAGTGCCACTGATTTTAGGCAGTTCTGGTCCAACATCTTAACTAAATGACTATCTTTAGTTTAAAATTATATAATATCCCTATGGTGTAGTCTATTTTTCATTAATTCAAGACATTGTCTGCATAAATGGTAGATAATTTCGAGGGATCCTGAAACTGGGCAAATCCATAAGTATGTGTTTCCACCTCAGGATGTTTCCTAGAAACATTTTCTTTCCAGAAAGCTCCCGCCCCTTTATTGTTCTTTCAATTCTAGAAAAAGCCCCAATTAGGTACTGATGGGCTTCTTATATCTTCTAATCTACCTCTTACCTAGAAGGGCATGTCCTTAAGGAAGAGGAGACAGAGAATATTCAGAAAAATTCATCTCAAATCCTCAAAATGGAAGGGTTTCTGTCTTTTCAGGGCTCCATGTTTATTCACAATTTAAAGGCTTCTGGTAGTGAAATACCAGGCTCCTTCATTTCATTAACTGGTTTGTAATTGTGTACGGATTCCTCACATTCACACTTCTGCTGTGATGGAAAGGAAACAGGCAGAAAAGAGCAAGACCTTTTTTTTTTAAATTGACAATGAGCCAGATAGAACACAGTCTCATTATTCTTTCCCTTATAATTTGCTGAATTACTATAATGAGGATTAATTTGATTCACAGGATATCCTTCATTGTTCCTAGAGGCTGACTACTCATAAAATCTTAAACTCTCCAAGTTCAGAGGAAGGCCAGGAGTCATTAGTTTTTTTGTCCTGTTGAAAAACAAGTTTATGATCTGTCTTAATGCTTCTGAGATGGACAGTCTTGAATATTCTTCTGGATTGGCAGGAAAACCTGGAAACTTCTTTCCTGCGGGAAGGGGGACTTTGAATCCTTCAGAGGAAAAAGGGATCAGTTACTGAGATAATGTTTTTTGTGGCTCAGGAATGAGGACAGCAGGTAATAGATGTTTGGTTAAGTAAAATCCCATTACAGTCGTCTAAGAGGGCCTTATGAAATGTCTTGTTGCAATGGAATTTTAAAACAAGGAGAGTATTGTTAGAAATTACATTTTCAGTCTATGAGAACTGGAGATGGTGATAGAATTAAAGATGAGGTTCTCTTAGGTGAATTAGCACGTCAGTGCTTTGAATCCATAAAGGAAAGAAGAAAAAAGAGATACTCAGAATCCTCCTTCCTCTTAATGCTTGGACCTTGTTTGGATGGATGCTTCCTGGGTTTAAATGGTTTCTGTTCCCAGGTTGGGGTGTTTGTCATGTGAAAGCCTGAGATGGGTTGCAGGTAATCACTACTTTAAGACAAGACAGAAGTACAGAGAGCCCTCAGCTACAATAAAAACAGCCTGTAATAATTATTTTTTCCATTATAGAAAATGATTGTTGTGTAGGCAAGGAGCAGAGGGTTCTTTGCTGTACAGAGGTCTTTCTTTGTCTACAGAATTAATTATAACCAGATCAATAGGACATTATTTGTGGTGGGGCAGGGGACAGTGCCTGCTGAGACATGGAGAAAGCTTTCCTACACTGATGCTTTTTTAAAAAATGATATTTATTTTCATGGGACTTTGCCTCTGGTTAAAAAAAAAAAGTTCATAGATACCTCCTGGTTTTTCATCACCTTCATTTCCAAATACCCCTCCACCCACCCAGTGTCCCATCCTTAGTAACAAAAAAGAAAAATTTAAAGAAATTTGCTTAGCAAAAATGACCAGATCTGATGATATATGAAGTTTTCCCAATTTCTAGTATTCTGCTTCTGCAAAGAAGGGAGGAAGGTGTGTTTCCTCACCTTTCCTCCACTGTATCCAAAGTCTTCAACTTTCTGTTTACCAAAGTTAGCCAAGGATATTACATCCAAAGTCTTCAGACTATGGGCTGCCCAGCCTTGCCTTGTGGGAAGTGTAGAGCCTAGAGTCTCCACCATGGAGGACTCGGCATCACTCGACAGAGTGATGGTGGGTGCCATGGTGGCTGATCTCTGGGTCTTTGAGGCGCTGCTCTTACTGGGTCTGGCCTTTTTTACTCATAGCTTCTTTTTTATGGCCTCTTTTTTTCTCATTCTATATTCCCCTTCACTACCCTGAGAGTCAACCCTTGTTACAAAGAATGAAAAAGAAAGACGTTCAGCAAACCTAACCAAGTCATCCGCCATGTCTGATGATATATTGGATATTGTGCAGTGATTGCCCTTTCTCCCAAAGAAGGAAAGGAGATACCCTTTTTCATGTCTTTTTCCCCAGGCTTGGTCATTAAAATTACCCCAGCCTTTTGGGCTTCCCAAGATGAACCCTAATTCCTTTTGCTGTTGCTTTTCTTCTTTCTAGGTGGTACCATGATTCTTTTTTTCCCTCTGTCTTTAACTGAGGACCTGCTCTCTGTCTTAAGCAGGTCTGTGTCACAGCTGCTCCTCCTCCTCTAGGTGAAAGCCATTCAACAAAGCTACCAGAAAAAATTGTCCTGGGGCTAGGGCCCAGTTGTGTATGAGATGGTCAGACCCACAATTGGTGTAACTTCCAGATGTTTCATGTATAGGAGGTAAAGGAAAACAGCTTGAGCTACTTTTCTACTCTCCAAGAAAGAATATTGATAGATGAAAACCCTTTTTCTTGGGAAAAGATGGGTCACAAGATCATAGGCAGATAAAAGGGGAATGGCTTTATATCAGGAAATCAGCATTTAGGTTGTTCTGTAATGAATAGGATGCTGGACCTGGGGTCAGGAAGACCTGAGTTCAAAGAGGACCTTAGACACACACTGTGTGGCCCTAGGAAAGTCACTTAACCTGGGACTGCCTCAGTTTCCTTGGCTGTAAAATGGGGATCCTAATAGCATCTACTTCCTATCTAATAAAAAAATGACCCCATGTGAGGATCAAATGTAATATTTATAAAGTTGTGAGATATATAAAGTCAGCATAGTGCAGTCCCCTCTCCTTTCATCTTTTCCATCATTTTACAGGTAGGGAAACTGAGGCAGAGAGGTAAAATGAACTGCTCAAGGTCACACAAGTAGTAAGTGGTAGGGCTGAGGTTCAAACCCAGCTGCTCCAAATCCCATGCCCTTTCCACTCCACGGAATCTCCACTTGAGACTTCTGTGTAACATAGTTATCATCATCATTCATTCTCATTATTTTTTGCTTTCCAGACTGCCACCCCCTGTGCCAACAATGCGTAGCTGACCTCCACAACACTGGCAGCATATGCCTCAAGTGTCAGAATGCCCGCCACTTGCTGCTGGGAGACCACTGTGTTTCTCGTTGTCCCACTGGATACTATGCGGAGAACGGAGCTTGTGAGCGTGAGTAGCCTCTGGACCCCAAAGGTGGAGATGCCTGCAAAGGTGCCTGGGATATCTTCTGGGGAATGTGAGCCTCTCTCTGGACCTTCTTGTATCCAGCAAGGAGGGACAAGAGGAGTGAAACATGATGCAGGGCTCCCAGGGTCAGATCTGTGAGGCCATCCCCCGGACTTGGTCTTTGGAGAGTTTGACCAACATCTATTTTTCTTTTTTCAGGGTGTCACTTATCCTGCAAAACCTGCCGTGGCCCTGGACCCTTCTCCTGCTCCTCATGTGATGCCAGCTTCGTCTTGTCTCACAGTGGCCTGTGTACTAATGCCTGTTTCCCAGGCCACTATCTTGATGAAAGCAATGCCTGCCAACGTATGTTTTCTCCTACTCAGCTCTCTGTTTTCCTTCTCATCCAGTACATTGGATGGTTGTGGGGGGAAGGCTCTAGGATGGGTATTTCTTTCTTCTTTCTTGGATATTTCCATCTCTCCAGTAACCTCCTCCCCATATAGCTATATACTTACTCTATCCTATTCATCTTTCTTGTTGTGGGCATTCCCTCAGCCATTGCTGATTGCATTCCCCTCTATGCCTTGGGAGAGGTTTTTTGAGTTTCTTTGGCCAAAGAATTCACCTCTTTGTGGCCATCCTGGTGATGACCTACTTCAAACTGAGTTAGGCTGATAATTCCAACAACTGCTACATACAGATTGTCTTATTGGACTTATACTCGATGGCCCTCCAGATTGGAAGGGCCTCCAAAAACTTGCTCTCCACTGGCATAGACTTTGAGAAGCCAGGCCACCCACCTCCATGATAAAAAAGACACCAGAGGAAGAGTTCAGTGGAGGGTTAATTTTTAAAATTTCCCAATGTAAATTTACATCTTATTTGCATACACATAATCTTTATAAAATAGAATTTTATAAAAGATCAGAAGAATAACTTGGTAGGGTAAATCTAGTTCTCCCTAGGATGTGTGAGCAGTTTTGTACCTGAGCAAAGGGAGGAGACAAGCAAACCCCTCCTAGTAAGTTCTTTTTCAGGCATCTCATTTCATCTTTAGAGATGCTGTTTGTTTTTTTAAAGCTATTCCATTTTTCTTTATTAAATAATGACAACAAGCATGAAGCCAATGTTGCCTTGGGAAAGCAAAGAAGTTGAAAAAGGCTTTGTTTATGTTCATCCTTGACCTCAGAGCTAGAGTTCTATCCTATGGGCCATTTGCTAGGATCTGGTTGGGAACGCAGCTTATTTGATTATCTCAAGCAGTCTGGGGAACTTTTAGGTTTTGTAAGACAAAGATGAATGTACTTGAATGTTTAACACATGAGCAAAGGTGCCTTAGAGGAGAAATAGTGATGGGGATGTCTTCCCAATAGTGGCATTGTGGGAACAAATAGAGTCCCTGATATCGACTCGATGATAAAAATGCATTGTATTAAAGTCATTCTCCTCTGGGATGCTTCTTTTTATGTCCAATGTGACCCATGCACAAGCCAAATGTGTTTGGAGTGCTCTCACATAACTAGGGTTGTGCATTTTAGATGGAATAATCTGCCATCTTGGGTTCTTTGCTCAAAGTTAAGCAACATCCTCTTAGGAGATGGAAATGTCCGGCCCTGGGTTGGGGAATTGAACTGTGTGTGTACTGTACTGATCATTTCTGATGCCCGTTTGTGACTCTGACATGTACAGACTGTCACTGGCTGAACCAATATAATGAATTCACTGTCATTACAGGGATATCACTCATCCCTGATTACTGGGAGGGGCACTTTTATCCTCCTTGTTGAAGGACATGGGAACTGAGAAGCAGCCTTCCTTTGAGAGACTCTTTTGATTGGGATTTTTAAAAAGAAGAGTAGCCCAATACTTTGCTCTGTCAGTCTGGGACTCTTTAGGAATTCACTAACGCAGTGCTTTCTAAAATTATTGATTACAGTTGTGGTGAGAACTGAGAAGTAAGTGAATCTAAGACTGTTTCAGAGCCCTGGGCCCCTGAAGGCATCCAGCCCACTTCCTCCTCGTACAAGATCCTTGCTAAAGCATCCCTGACAGGCAGTTATCCAGCCTTTGCTTCAAGGCGTAAAGATGCATTGGAAAAAGCTCTGGTTTCAGACTCAGAGGAGCCGGCTTCCGTTCTTATTCCTAATGCTTATTCCCTGTGTGGCTTTGGATGCTTTGGTTCTCTAGACCTCATTTTCCCTGTCTATAATATGATGGAGTTATTGAGTTCAAACTCAATAACCCTTAAATCCTGTCTTTCTCTAGACGTATGACCTTGTGCCCTCCTGCTGTGGGGAGTGCAGTTCTCATGGAGCTCTACTCCCCTCCTTCATAGCACTTCTACAAGTCATCTTTTTCAGTTTGCCATAAAGAGCACCACAGAACAAGTCCAGTCTTCCTTCTGTGACATCCTGCCAAGCACTTGAGGACATCTGCCCCTTTCCCCTTACTCTTACTTCTCTTAGACTGGGTCCTCCATTCTTCAACCTTTTCTCCTCTAACATTATTTCCAGAGCCCTCACTCTCTTGATCAAATTCATCTGGACACTATCCATTTTGTCATTATCTGTCTCCAAATATACTCCAATATTGAAACTTGGTTTTTTAAAAATTTCCCTTCATCAATGTTGGCATCAGGGCAGCTAGGTGGTACCATAGTGCATAGAGTGCCAGGCCCAGAGTCAGGAAGACTCATCTTCCTGAGTTCAAATCAGACCTTAGATACCTCTGGGTAAGTCCCTTAATTGTGTTTACCTCAGTTTCCTCATTTTTAAAATGAGCCACAAAAGGAAAGGGCAAATCACTCTGGCATCTTTGTCAAGAAAACCCCAGATGAGGTTAGGAAGAGTCAGACATGCCTGAAAAATGACTGAACGCCATTGCTGGCATCAGCCCATCTGTGCCTCTCCGTGCTGTGCTGCTCAAGCCCATGCACTCTCTTTAATTCGCTACAATGGCGTCCACCCAAAATCCTGGAGCCTTTGCTTGATTTCTGCTGACATTAATAGGGTACCAGTGGGAGATTTAGGCTGTCCACTTGTCACTACTCCCTCTCACCATGTGACCAGACCATCTTTTTTATCATATACATCCCGGTCCCAACTAGTTTGAGTAACAATCCCCTTGAAGGAGTAGCCTCATTCTGATTTGCATTAATCAAAATTATGATGATATAAAACATGGTGACTCGTTAGCAGAAAGGAAATATACAGCTCAAATTCAAATGATATGATTACTTCACGTGGTTCATTATCTACACTATTCAGTACCTAGGTGCATTTCCATTATTTCATCTTTTATTCCAAATTCACTGTTATGTGTCTTAGGAAAAATCTATTCTAACATATATCCCAAAGTAATTCATACTATGATAGACCCATCAGGTGGACATCCAGCCTCCATTTGAAGAGAGGGGAACTTCACACCTCTCAAGGCAGCCCATTCCATTTTGTGACAACTCTAATCGGTGAAAAGATTCTTCTGACCTCAAGTCCAAATCTCTTTCCATCTGTTATCCATAGCTTCTACTTCTACCCTCTAGCAGTTCCAAGCACAACAGTTTTCAACTCTCGGTCACCTGATAACTTTTCAAAGACTTGCATAAAGTTGATCCATTTCATCTTGGACTTTAAAAGTTGATTCTTTGGGGGGTGGCTAGGTGGCTCAGTGAATAGAGCACTGGCACTGGAGTCAGGAGGACCTGAGTTCAAATTCAGCCCCAGACACTTAACACAAAACTAGCTGTGTGACCTTGGACAAGTCACTTAACCCCAATTGCCCTACTTCCTCCCTCCAAAAAGCAAAAAACAGAGAGAGAGAGAGAGAGAGAGAGAGAGAGAGAGAGAGAGAGAGAGAGCTGATTGCATAGCATTCATCCCTATTGAATTTGCTCCAACCCCATCATGATCCTTTTGGATCCTCATTCTGGCAGTCTAATGTTACTCTTCCTTCTAAGCTTTTTGTCATCTGCAAATTTGATGAGGATACCACTGATTAATCTCTCCAAGTCACTATTAGACTAACCAGTTCAGGACCAAGGAGAGATACTTGGGTGCTCCACTAAGGAGATCTCTTACTGAATTGTCATCCATCCATTAATGAGTACTTCTTAAGTCCAAGCATTCAATCAACATCAGTTTGTCTTATCACTTAGTCTCTACCCACCCCACCTCTCTCTCTCTCTCTCTCTCTCTCTCTCTCTCTCTCTCTCTCTCTCTCTCTCCTTCCCTCTCTCTCCCTCTCCCTCTCTCTCCCTCCCCTTTGCCCCCCCCTCTCTGTTCCTCCCTCCCTCCTCCTCCCTTTCTCTTTCTCCCTCTCCCCCTTTCTCTTTCCCTTCCTCCATCTCCCTTTTCCTCCTTCCCCCTCTTTTTTTCTCCTCTTTCTCTTTTCCACAAGAATATCTGATACTTTACCAAATATTTTGCTATAATCTCAGAATTCCCTTCACCTAATAATCCTATTAAAAAAGAAAATAGAGGGGCGGCTAGGTGGCAGTGAATAGAGCGTCGGCCCTGGAGTCAGAAGGACCTGAGTTTGGATCCGGCCTCAGACACTTAACCCACACAAACAAAAACCTAGCCGTGTGACCTTGGGCAAGTTACTTAACCCCAATTGCCCTAAAGGGGCGGCTAGATGGCGCAGTGAGTAAGAGTGCCGGCCTTGGAGATGGGACGACCCGAGATCAAATCCGGCCTCAGAAAATGAGCACCCACATGTGTAAATAATGACTAGCCATGTAACCTTGAGCAAGTTACTTAACCCCAATTGCTTAAAAAAAAAAAAAAGAAAATAGAATTAATCTTATCTGATTAATTAGTTAATTAATTAGTTAATCTGATTAATTAGTTAATTAATTAATCTAATTAATTAATTAATCTGATTAATCTTTATCCTAGTTTGGGTGAAGCCATGCTGGATGTATGTAATCACTTACCTCTTCTATAGAGGCTCACTAACCATCCCTAACTTTTTCTGAACATTGGGCCAACATTTGCCCTTTACAATCCTGCAGTACCTCTCCTGTTTTCCATGGTCTGTCAGATATTACCAGGAGTGGTTCAGTAATCACATCCACCATCTTGGTATCCAAAAATCTAGTTCATCTGGGCCAGGGGACTTGAATTCTTCAGAGACAGCTAGGTGCTTTCATGTTATCTCCTTACTTGTCTTCGCTATCAATTTCCTGTTAGCTATTTTACTTTTGTTATTTGTGTTATTTTGTTATTTGTTTATTTACTTTTGTTATTTGTGAGAATGAAGGTTATTCTCGTTGGCAGAGAAAACAAACAAAATAGAATTGAATAGCCCTATCTTATTTATGTTGTCAGTTATCTTGAGCAGGGTTCCTGTTCTGTCTTTGAGCCTCCTCTTTCCCCCAGTACAGCTAAAATCCAAATCTTTTTTGGTTGTTCTTAGCTTTTATAATCAGCTTTGATTTATTTGGGGCTTAAGCACCTTGGACACTATTTTTATAGACCTGTGCCATACTCTTAAATTGACCTTTCTTTCAACTTCAGTACCATGCTTTTTTTTTTCTTTTTGGAGGGGGGAAGGCAGGGCAATTGGGGTTAAGTGACTTGCCCAAAGTCACAGGGCTAGTAAGTGTTAAGTGTCTGAAGCCAGATTTGAACTCAGGTCCTCCTAACTCCAGGGCTGGTGGTCTATTCACTGTATCTACCATGCATATTTTTAAAAAAATTTAAGTGATTGTTGAGTTTCTGGTACATCCTCATTGGACTATCCAGACATCTCCCCATTTTCTTCCTCTTTGCAGTTGATTCCTTTTGTGTCTTTAGAATTTCTTTCTTGAGAGTGTCCCATCCATCCTGTACTAAATTCCCATGTAGAATGTTCACGTATGCAATTCTCTCTTTTATCATTCAAGCCTATCTTACAGGTGAGGGAAATGAGACTCCTGGAAAGCTCCCCCAGGTCACAAAGCTGCTATAGTTGGTGTAGCTGGGGTTCATAGCCAGGTTTCTGACTCCAATCTCAGTGCCCTTTCTGGGTTGCCCCTTGTTTCTCACCTAAGGCCATATTATTAATGAAAGCAAAGAGATGAAAAGTTCCAGCTTTTTCATATCTTTAGGGTTAGCACCTTAGCTCATTGGCCAAGTAGACTAGTGTGTGATACTTTTAGTCGTAATCATTTGGTCGTTTCTTCCCCTGTGTCTGCTCAGCATGCGACGCCCAGTGCAGGAGCTGTGATTCCTCGTCAAGATGCACCTCTTGTAGGGACCCAGCCAAGGTCCTTCTCTTTGGAGAATGTCAGTATGAGAGCTGTGCCCAGCAGCACTACCTTGACCTGTCTACCAAGACGTGCAAAGGTAACAAAAGGGTTTTTCCCAAAAATTTTTCTTCTTAAAAATTATTCACTTGACAAACATGAATAAATATGAACCTTTCCATGTGCAGAGAAGAGCAGAAAAAGCAGATTCCATTTGAAATGGTTGAATATCTGTTACATAAAGCCTTTGAAAAAATTATGTTTTCATTTAACATAGTGGTACCAACACTGCCCTGTTTGTCTTTGTCCCCTTCTGATTTTTTTCTGCTTTCTCCTTTGTGTTTTTTAATGTTTCATTGACGACATTCTTTTCATTTTTTTCTTTTTTTACATCTCTTTTATCCTTTTTCCTTTTCTATTTCCTCTCTTACCACAATTCTCTCATTAAAAAAGCCCAATCTTGTAATAAGTATATCCACGCAAAACAAATTCATACCCTGGTTGCTTCTGCAAACATATATAATATTTTGCTAAGCGGTGAGAAGAAACAGGCTTCATCATTACTGACAATGGTGTTTTTGAAGTGTGTGTGTCTGTATTTAAGTGCCGTAAATAGTCCCTCACTAATACGCTTATAAGATTAAAATCCCCATAGTGGGCAAGCAGTTTTCTTGTGCCTCCATATGCTTGGAAAATGCTGGTGCTACTGAGAGGTCTTCTGCCATCAAAGAATGTTTTCTTCATCTATTTCCCTTGTTATCTCCACAAATTCTGAGATTTTATGCTGTCTTTTAGAAGGAATGAAGGGAATAAGGAATTAGATACTCCATCATCATTTTGCCCTCCTGATCAGGCCTCTGAAAATTTCCTTCATTCCTTCTTTCCTGTTTTTTCCCCTGTTTCTGAAAGAAGAGCTGGAGCTTGGGTATTAGGCAGGTGGAAAAATTCGGGTTACTTTAAACATTCACAGTTGTGTGATAATTCTCCCTCCGTCTACTTTTGTTGTCATCTTAGGAGGCCTGTTTTCCTTCAAATGAAAGCAGCTTTCCCATGTTCTCCCTCCCCACTGGTGGCTGGCTGCTTGTGGTGAAAGGCCAAGATGACCACACATCTTTTCCCTTGTAAATAATTTTGTGACTTAACTGGCAGATTTTTCCAAGAGTCTGTTTTGCTGATTAAATCCCACCCTCTCCCATCCCTCCTATGGCCCCAGATCTAGATCAACGAAATAAATGAATGAGATTAACATTTTAAATCTTCTTTGGAGCAGCCTTTTGTACTTTGGAGTACAGCCTGGCATGGTTACTGGCTTCCTGGGTACTTAAAAACATTGTATTCTGAGCAAAAGGAAAGGTAGATGATGGGTGATTTCTACTATTTGGAACAAGGGCTAGACAGGGCAGAATGCTGTAGAGCATTAATGAAAATAGTACTCTGAGGATAAAACACTTCCTTATCTGTCACCTTGTAAATTATTTGCTAGCTGTTTTGTGGATGTGTCTTGCCTTTTCACCACCCAGTGTAAAAGATAAACTCAGGTTTGGGAGGCCACATCTTTTTTTTTTTTTTTTAATAAGCAACTGGGGTTAAGTAACTTGCTCAAGGTTACACGGCTAGTCATTATTTATGCATGGGTGTTCATTTTCTGAGGCCGGATTCGATCTCGGGTCATCCCAACTCCGAGGCCGGCACTCTTACTCACTGCGCCACCTAGCCGCCCCAGAGAGGCCACATCTTATGGGATCCTGGGATTTGGAATTCAAGTGATCAATCAACAAACATTTATTAAGCTCCTTCTACCCTTAGGTGTTGTGCTAGCCTCTGTAGTAAACAATCTCTACTCTAAAGGAATTTATGTGAGAGTGGGGAAGAGAAGTGTATATCAAAGTGTCTACAGAGTAAATGTAAAGTAATTAAAGACAATGGAGAGAGAAATGGCAAACCAGTCTAGTATCTTTGCCAAGAAAACTCCACGACCAGTATGGTCCATGGGGTCATGAAGAATCAGACTGAACAACAATGAAAGATGAGGAGTTTGGGAGGGGGGCATGAACAGTTGAGATGATTATGAAGGGCTTCATGTCGAAGATGGTGCTTGATGTTTTTCTTGAAGGAAGAAGGGAGGACTCTTTGAGGTGGAGGCAAGGAGGGAGCATGCAGTCCAGGGATGGGGAATGGCCAATGTAAAGGAGTGCTGCATGTGAGTAAAAGAAAGGAGGCCAGGTTAGCTGGATCAAAGGGTGTAGAAGGGAGAGTGACGTGAATTGTGATTAAAGAAAATCGCTTTGGCAACAATGTGAAGGATGAAGAACTGAAACAGAAAAAACCAATTGAGGGGATCTTTGCAACATCCTGGTCAGAGGTGACGAGGGACTGGGCTAAGGTGGGAGCTCTGTGAGTAGAGAGTAAGGGTTGAATGTGAAAGATGTTGAAAGAGAAACAGCAAGATTCGGCAAAGGGATCATCAGGAAACATTGAACCTTAGAAAAGAATCCAGGTTACCAGAACCATGCCTTCTTAAAAGACCTTCTTTCTCTTAGACCTTTTATGTTGCTCACTTTACCCTCTGCAGCTGAAGCCTCTAGCCACAGGCAGTTTCCAGGGGGTATTAAACACTTGTGTCTCATGTGTATAGGAAGGTGGTCTTTCCTACTTGGATTTGTCTCTTCTTTCTAGAATGTGACTGGAGCTGCAATTCGTGTCAGGGTCCACTGAGTACAGACTGCCTGCAGTGCATGGATGGCTATGTCCTTCAGAACAGCGTCTGTGTGGAACAGTGCTCACTTTCCTTTTACAGAGACTCAGACCATTGCAAGAGTAAGTCTCTTTGTGCCTAATCCTGACTTCTCCATTTTCTCAGTCATGGTGGTCTTTCCATGCACCTCAGATACTGTCATAAAAGGGTAAATTCTTTACAAATTAGATTGTGAGCTCCTTGCAGATAGAAACTGTCTTTTTCCTTTTTTTTAAAGCCCAGAACTTAGTATGGTATCTGGCACATAGTAGATGCTTAATAAATATTTATTGGCTGACAGATAATTTTTAACAAGGATTTGTTAATTCTCCATCTCACTATCCTTTCCCTATAGTGAACAGGTTTTTTTTTAAAGGAAGACAAAGAAAACCCTGATGACAAGGAAGCATATAGGTCAAGAAAAGCAAATTCCTAGATTGGCCATGTCCAAAAATATATTATCTCATACTACATTTTAAGTTTATCACCTCTCTTGGGGAAGACAGGCAGTGTGAATCACCTTCAGTACTCTGGAATTATGGTTTATCATTTCATTGATCAGAGTTCTAAAGTCTTTTGAAATGTTTTTTCTTTATAATGTTGCTATCGCTGTTCAAATTAATTGAGGTCTGCTGTAAATATTGTCAAGTATTTAATAACTTGTAGTAGGGCAGGTCTTTAACTTTTCCCCTCTCCATGCCTCCAAATTTATCCTTTGCCCTCCAGCCACTTCTAATTCTGTTTCTATCCTAGTGTTCTTAAATGAAGACCACTTTGACCAAGGATACCCAGTGTCCTCCAATAGGTGGTGGCTTGCATATATGTTACATTGCTAAGAAAATGCCACTTATAATAAGGGGTATAAAAGAAGACCATGAGACCAGGTTCCCTGGGTGCCATCTATGGTGCACCTGTTAGTAGGGGGAGTTAGTGAGGACCAGTGAAATGATGCTATAGGGAAGTCAGATGTGTGACTGTCACAATTCTAGCTAAAATCTGATACAATCTCTAACCTTCTGAGGCCTGTTTTCTGGTAATCCCTTCAAAAATATTAAATATCAAGGTCTTTCAGGGTCAAGGAACATGTCTATCTTTGTATATTCCTCAAGTCTGAGCCTGGACATGTGGTAGGTACTTCTGAAGTGGATGTTGGATGGAGAATCACTGCTGTGTACTTTGATCCTTTGATAGATTGATATAAATGCTTGTTATGTTGCTGTATGTCTCCCTGTCCATGCTTTCTCATCTTCTGTATCTCCTCTTCCCCATCCCCTGAAGAACTCTGCTGGAGTCCTCCTAAGGTTCTGGGCCAGGGAGGGCTCTTCAGCTAATCTCCTGACATAGCATGTTAGCAGTTTAGTACCTAGACAGTTCATTGGTTATCCTCACTCTAGTTTCCTGAACAGGTACGTGATCTCTAGCCACCTTGGCTTTCTGCCATCTACAGACCTCCTAGGACAGTTCTCTATTGGTAATGAATTGTAACCATCTCATAACCACCCCTCCATTCCTCCTTGGGTAATCCCCAATATTTTAATTCCACAGAGACTGTCTTCCACGATGATCATCCTTAAACCATCACTGGAGGATTATTTACACTAAAAAACAAGCCTTTGTTTCAGGGAGAAGCTTAGGGGAATGCTTTCTACCTCTTGTTCAGTTTTGGACTTGACTCATTATCTGTTTTCATTGTCTAAGTTATATGTGGGGGCAGCTAAGTGGTGAAGCAGATTGAGTACTGGTCCAAGAGTCAGGAAGAGTTCAGATCTGGCCTCAGAAACTAACTGTATGACCCTGGGCAAGTCACTTTAACCCTATTGGTCTCAGTTTCCTCATCTGTAAAATGACCTAGAGAAGGAAATGGCAAACCAGTGTTTTTTCCAAGAAAACCCCAAATGAAGTCACAGTTAGGCATGACTGAAACAACTGAACAACAAAAGCTATATATTGTGGGTTGGCTCTATGTATTATGTCTTTCACACTCTGAATAATAGACACTCTTCAGCCATTTGATGTACTCCCTGTGGGATAGTTAGGCTAGATTGTGTGTGTGTGTGTGTGTGTGTGTGTGTGTGTGTGTGTGTGTGTAATTATGGACATATTATATCATTGACGAGACTCTGTGCCACAGCTTAATACAATTAGCACACTGTCATTCACTCATGAACAGGGACCTCTAGAGTTTCTCATTACCTTTAAAGAATCTGTCTTACATTTTATTTCTGCCCTGGACCCTAGGTCAGTGGCATACTTTTGGTGACTCTACAGGTCTTTACATTTTGGATATCACTTGGCATTAATAATAATGGAGTCATTAAACAAAGTTATTGTATATTACATATAATTATAGTATAGAACATAATTAATATATTATATAATTCTATTATGCCACATAATTATATGTTATAAATTATACTATACACATAATATGTAATATATTGTATTTTATACATACATGGGACATCCCTTGTTGGAGGAGAATGTTCAGGGTAAAACTTTAATCAATCGATATTTTTTATAGTAAATAAATAATAAGTATTGGGGGGGGGTCATGTGTTCTCCATATGAGAATATAATTTGTGAAAGCCTATCTCTATCTTTCTTCAACTAGGTTTTTCTTTTTTCTTTTTTTTGCTTTTTGGAGGGTAATTGGGGTTAAGTAACTTGCCCAAGGTCACACGGCTAGGTTTTTGTTTGTGTGTGTTAAGTGTCTGAGGCCGGATCCGAACTCAGGTCCCTCCGACTCCAGGGCCGATGCTCTGCTCACTGCGCCACCT
The DNA here is from genome assembly GCA_011680675.1 of Gymnobelideus leadbeateri. Taxonomy (NCBI): domain Eukaryota; kingdom Metazoa; phylum Chordata; class Mammalia; order Diprotodontia; family Petauridae; genus Gymnobelideus; species Gymnobelideus leadbeateri. The sequence continues at coordinate 337,746 of WOXC01005877.1, read as the reverse complement.
AGCCGCCCCAAACTAGGTTATTCTTACAAAGACTTTTTAGATGGGGGAAAGTAGGCATGTGGGTCAGTAGAAACTGCAGGACTTTAGTTCTTTCTTTGGAGAATTAATAATATGGCCTGTGGGTTGTTTGGTTTTGTGTTGTTTTTTTTCCTAATAGACTTTAACTCTTCCAAGTTTTTGCTTCTTTTGACTTTGTTTTTTAGGCTGTGGTGATCATTGTCTCGAGTGTCTGGGTCCCCATGAGTGTACTCGCTGTGAAGAACCATTTCTCCTCTTTGAAGCCCAGTGTACCCAGAAATGCAGCCAGCGATATTATGTAGACACCAGGACACAGAGATGCATGGGTGAGGCTTGTCTGAGGAAGCAAAAGTTGGAGGCAAAGCATCTTTTATCTGTGTGCTGATTCCCACTGGCTTTTGTGATACAGGGATGGGAAAACCTGGGGAATCACCTACGGTAATTGACAGCTTCCCATGTAAATTTGTCAGTTACCAGAATGAATAGTTTATAAAAATTTAATCCAGTAATTTCTTTGTACAAATCATTCCTGCTTCCAAAAGTCCTTAGGGAGGAAGACCCCAAACTAATGTATAATGGAATGGAAACACTGCAGTGCGGTTTCTGTTGAGAGTGCAGTGTTGAGATGGATTTTAAAATTCAGCCCTATTTCCGAGGGGCTGGAATTGTCAGAATATAAATTGAGCCAGTTGGTAATCCATGTGGTTACAACACAGACTGGAAATTTCTTTTCATATGTAGAGGAGTGCTTCTGGTCAAAACCAAAGAAACCAAATCATTTCAGTTGCCTTTTCTCCACATCAGATGAATGAGCATTTTCCAAACTCACTTTTTTCACGGCTAGGGAATAAAACAACAAACCAAAAACTTGTTCCCCATTTGCCCCCCTTTAAGGAGACTTCAGAGATCCCTGATTTCATCAATGTGGGTGTTGCTCTTCATCCTTCATTCTCAAATGACATCAGAAGGGTGATGTCTTGACTTGCAAATGAATTGGATTTAAGTGAGGCAGAGCCTAGCAAAGTATTGGTCTCATACCACAGACACAAATCATAGCTCCCTTTAGTCAAGCAGACTTGATAAATTGATGTGACTGGGAAACATTGTTACCTGGGGGTCAATTCTTAGAAGGGAATCCTCCTTCTGATTGCCTAGGCTTGGAAATCCAGCTTGTTGATGAGCCTTGGGGAAGGATAGGACCCCACTGGTCAGAGCACCCATTCCTCTGGCTTGGTCTTTGAGAAGCTGGCATTGGTCTGTTCCCTAACATGATGAGTGAGGCATCTGAGGAGTGGAAATCTATTGCAGAATGATACCTTAGGTTTGTTTGACCCTTTATAAAGTACTTTCACAAAGGTTTTCTCATTTGAGCCTGAGATTTCTCTAGGGTAGAAAAGAGAGATGCTACGTCTTCCAGCTTTATAGCTTAGGAAATTGGCCCAGAGACCTTTAGTGTCTTGTCTGATGTCACCCAGGAAGTAAGAGACATAGAACTAGAATCCATAGCTTCTGACACATAATTGAAGGGTTTTGGGGGTGCCGAGACAGTATTTTAGTGGTTCTGTGGTCACAGTGTGTGTACTCCCTCCAATGGGCTAGACTCCACCCCCCCTCATGCCCTTTCCTCTCATTCATTTCTTTTCATCTTATGCAGAGGTGGTACAATGCCTTGAGTGTTGGCCTCAGGCACTTACTAACTGTGTGATCTTGGGCTAGTCACTTAACCTCTGCCTGCCTCAGTTTCCTCAACTGTAAAGTAGGCATAATATTATTATTATACTAATATCCTATTATTATACTATACCCTACTTTGCAGAGTTGTTGTGAGAATGAAATTAAATAGTATTTTTAAAGCACTTATCACAGTGCCTGGCACATAATTGGTGCTTCATAAATCCTTCCTTCCTTCCTTCCTTCCTTCCTTCCTTCCCTCCTTCCTTCTCTCCCTCCCTCCCTTCCTTTGTTCCCTCCCTCCTTCCTTCCTTAGTTCCCTCCCTCCTTCCTTCCGTCTTCCTCCCTCTCTCCTTTCCCTTCCTTCCTCCTTCCTTCCTTCTTTCCTTCCTCTCCTCCATCCTTCTCTCCCATAAATCCTTCATATATAATCTACGAAATACTGGCACACTCTTGCCATGTTTTTTAACATTGCTTGAGTACCATTGCAGCACTCGCCTAAGTTCATCTGTTATGCCTCACTCTTACTACATCACTAGCACCCCTTCTTTTCTGATCCTACCCTTATTGGATGGTATCTTTTATGCTGTCCTTCATGCCCAAGCCATCATTGTTAGTATTTCATTTTATGCCTACCCTGTGTCCCTCCATTTCTCTTTGGGCCACCCCATAATTTTGATTCTTCAGAGGTTGGGGTATTCTATTATTTATGCCCACACACCATTATTTGTCAGGCAATAAACATTTTTTGTATAGCTACTATGTGCCAGACACTGTGCTAAGTGATGGAGAAAGGCAAAATACATTCCCTGCTCCCAAGTTGTTCAAAATCTAATGGAGAAGAATATTTCGTGTTTTAAAAAATGGATTTTGCTCTAGGAAACAGCTTGGGATTGTTGAAAGTGCTGTGGAGGGGAGGCTAGGCGGCACAGTGAGTAGAGCGTCAGCCCTGGAGTCAGAAGGACCTGAGTTCAGATCCAGCCTCAGACACTTAACGCACACACAAACAAAAACCTAGCCGTGTGACCTTGGGCAAGTTACTTAACCCCAATCGCCCTCCAAAAAAAAAAAGTGCTGTGGAGTTTCACAAATGTAATCCAGTATACTCTCTTCCTTCAGTTCTGGGCCAAGCTCATTGTCTTTTTGTTGTGCCAATCTGAGATAGAATGATTAATGGAATTACTCAGATGGCTGCCCCTACCCCTCCATGTCCCAGTCCCAGTAACAGGCATTTCATTTTTCCCTTGTGGATTGTTTGGGTAGGTTTCATTGAAAGTCAGTGGACCTCACTCGGGATGCCCTATGGTATTCTTGGGTTGGATGCCATCCATAAATAATAGCTTCCTGATGATGGTATGGAGGTGATCCTGGATTCTCGAAGGGTATTCCAGTAGAATCTTGGCAGGTTCCACCAAGCAGCAAAGGTTTTAGGTCTTGTCCTGGTGACAGACTGTCTATTATTTTTTGAGGATCAGGACAACTAAACGGAGACAGACATATTGTCAGTAGGTTGGTTTCTGGGTGAAGAATTCTCTTGCTACTTATGAAACGAAGAGCCATGCTACATGACCCTTGGTTCTGTGTAGTTTTCCTGCCACTTCTGCAGGAGTGTTGGAAAAGTGATAGGGAAGGGGGCCAAGGACCCCAAAGCATATGGTCTTTTGGACTGTTTAGACTGTTTAAATATAGTTACCAGAAACATGAGATTCTTATCCAGCCAAATTTAGATAAACCTCTAAGTCAAAAATCTAAATTTACAAATCAGGGGGATTATTTGCTTTACAATTCCACCCCCATCCTCAAAAGTTTCCACTTTACCAAATGACTCACTATAGTTGTTATTTAAATAGATCCTTGAAAGTATTTAAAAGGATCTAGTAAGCAAAAATATAATTTATATGGAATATTTTTCCTACTTATCTTTCAAAGCTCAGCCCAGATGTTTTCCAGATGTATCTCTTCCAGGTAGCTTTCTCTGATTTCCCAAGGTTGATAAAAACTTTCCCCCTTGGACCTCACTCAGTCCTTTATTTTGTAACCCTCTAATTCACTTATATTATGTGGATATCTCTATCTCTCTCTATATGTGTTTACAGTTGATTCTTTTCATTCCTAGTAGTTATTTCCATAAAGTTGCTCTGAACACTGAATTAGTGAATACTGAACCATGGCTTCTAGGGGGAATACAGGGATGTGTTCCTGTAAGTCCCTAGTCACACCATCAACGTTAGCATTTTCTGGGGTCACCTTATGTTGGCAAATTTGCCTTTTCCTTTTTCTAGATATACCGTATTTATTCATTAATATTGAACTTATGGCCAACAACACTCTAACTCATGACTGAATGAAGCTTATCTAACACACATTCTTTCTCTGTAAGACACACCACAGTTTTCTTGCACTTAGGAACCTAGACTTCAGACACTTGGGGGTCATGTTACCCCCTCCCCCCCAAATCACTAACAAAAAGCACAAAAATGTGAAAGACTTGACATTAACTAGACTGAGGACACTTGCTTATAGTATGAGAACTAAAACTATAAGGCACAGTGTCCATCGCCTTATTTAATTTGAGCTGGGAACATGCACATTAGGAGACTCAAACTTTTTTTCACTGCTCTGCACATGTCCATGGATGACCATAAAGTCATGTCAAACATTGATTTGAGGGTTACAGACCCCCAAATAGCAAGTAGGCAAATCCACAATATAAAGTCTACAAATAATGAAGGTTAACTAAGCACATACATGTGTTTAAACACACACACATATAATACTATATACATACATATGTGTGTATGTATATATATTTTTAACTAGGTAAAGAGGCCACTCTGCCTCATTTTTTATTTAATTTTTTTCTCATTTTTTTTATTAAGCCTTAATCATCAAATGGGCTTTGCCTCAGCCAAAGTGAAACCTGTTAAAGACCTTAGCTTAAAAAGGCCAAGGGTTCCCTGTGCATCCTGGGCTATCTCCAGTCATTCTGGTCCATGTCTTGCCATTGGACCCAGATGGCTTTAGGGGAGAAAGTGAGGCTAGTGACCTTTCAGTGCACTCCCTCAATTAAATCCAATTCACTTGTATGTCATGGCATTACCTCCCTGATGTTATGGTCCTCTCTGAGAATGAAGGTCAAGCAACAACAATACTGTGTGTATATATAAATATATATTATGTATGTATATATATGCATATGTGTAGAGAGATGTATATATGTATACACATATATAGAGATATAGCTATACATATAGATATAGATGGTTAGATATGGATATAGATGTGTATATGTGTATGTGTGTGTATATACATATATATTTTAAAATACTTGTACCTACTGCACGATATCATTCATTATGTTGTGTGTGATAGACACATGTCACAGGGTCTCATATCTTCTCTAAATGGTATATTTCCCTTTGCTGCTCATGCCTAGCACAATTATCTACGTGCAGTAAGATGCAGCAAATGTTTCTTGTGTGAATGCAGAATGTATGCTACTCTAGGATTTGAAATCCCATCCTGTTTGATCCCTGATTTGATTCCCGTTGAAGGCCACAGTCATTTTCTGTGCAATGATCAGTCTTCTTCGTATTGGCTGTGGAGTTGTTTTCTGTTTTTGCTTCATCTATTGGCTGGAGATTTGGGAGCCCTATGTAACCTCTGAGACTAACGGGGTTCCCTTCGTTGTTTCCTGTTCCTGACAGCCTGTCCCCTGGGCTGTTTGGAGTGCAGCCATGAGGAACAGTGCCATCTCTGTGATCATGGCATGTCTCTCAAGAACGGGCTTTGTGTCTCCAGCTGTGCTCCTGGCTTCTCTGGACACCTCCAGAATGGAACGTGTCATGGTGAGTACCCGCTGAGGGATTCTCGTCTGACAGCCTTGGGAATTCACCTACACTTTCTCAATGGACAGGCTGTGTAGTCAGTAGGAAAGGCAGCATTTGTTAAAGAGATATCACTTACGGTATTCCCACTTTTGTGTGGGTGTCTTGAGTTGCTTAGGAACAAAGGACTTCTTGCGGACATTGGCAAAGGACGAGAACTAAGCCAATATACTATGTTTTTTTTTTAATGGGAGAAATAATAACCTACTTAGAGCAGCCCAGAGTGTCAATATATAGAACGATCAGTTGAGATATAGTTGTATCTCCACAGAGGACAAAATGCAGGCACATTTGGTATGAATAAATATCTGGTAAGTGCATATTTCTGAAACAAATACACTGAGAAGTCCACCTCCTTTCCATTTTGAGTGCACTAAAGGACGTGTAAGGTAGTCTTTGCAAATGCATAAATAAATGATTTACAATATCGAGTTGTTCATTTAAATTACAACTGACATTTGAACACAGCACTTTAAAGTAAGTAAATCTCTGAAGTAATTTTGTTATTGTCGCTAATTTTTTATCATTCTTGGCTAAACTGCTCTCCCATTTGTAAATCCCTTAGTAATTGAGAATTCAGCTTAGTCTTCTAGACATGTTGTGGAGAAATCATCCTGTGAAAGTTAATTACATTCCCATCAATGAATAAGCATTCCTTAAGTACCTACTCTGTGCCTGGCTCTGGAGAATAGATTTCCTACCAAAGTCCAGCCTTCTAAAACTGCTCTTTGTGGTCTACGTATAGGAGGGAACCCTACGCATTTAATTCTAAGTATTATAGTTTGGGATAGGGATACAACATCCTTATATTACAACATATTATACAGCATCCTTATATTGCAACATCTGTAACAGGGATGTTGCATTCCTAGTGCTGAACAGAATTTTAGAACTTCTGAGCTGGGGTTAATTTTGCATCTTCGCAAATACAGTCTCAGAAGTTGAAACCAAGATGTGACAAATTAAGATTTGCTGCTAATATATCCATGCACCAAAAATGCTGATTTTGAAATTTCCATTTTTGATTGCAACCAGACATTTCTTAGTCTCAGTAAAGGGGTTTGTAAATTATTTTGTGTCATGGACCCCTTTGCTAAGTCTCATAAGGGCCCTGGACCCTTTCTCAGAATGTTTTGAAATGCACCAAATAAAGAACATACTATTAGAAAGAAAGCTAATTATATTGCCATATAATTATAAAAATATTTTTAAAAAAATGTTAATGGACCCTAAGTTAAGAACCACTGCTTAATGAGATCGATATAGAAGTGAATTGGATTAGGACAATAAAATGTCGTTGGAGCATAGAATTTAAAGGCTAGAAGAAGGAAGGCTAGACCTTACAGGTCATCGATTCCAAACCCTTCATTTTACAGATGAGGAAACTGAGGCCCAGAGGGCTAAATCTAGCAAGTTTCCGAGGCAGGATTGAAAAACATCGATTTCAGCGCTTTGTTCACCATATAATCCTTCCCAACATATTCACTGACCTAGATTTTCATCCAAGGTAGTTCTGTATAAACATCCCAGCATAGGTTATCTGAGAAAGAATCAAGGAATGTGTCTATGTCTGATATTGCTAGTTTTGTGGGGGGGTTTTTTTCTTTCTAGGCAACACCTATCGTCCTATCATTCAGACGAATGCTTCCCTTGCCCTGGGGATTGGCTCTGTGAGGCCCCTGGATTTCTCCTTGCTGAATGCCCACATTGGAGAAGATAGAGGCACAGATCTCCAGTTCCATGTTGTCAGCATCCCCACCAATGGCCAGTTGGTGCTCCTGGCGGATGGGAACGAGGTCCCCCTGGGTGCAGCTGACCATTTTAACTGGGAAGACCTAAAAGAGAAGAGAGTACGCTTTGTGCACAGCAAAGACAAGCCCAGGTGATTTAGCACGTGACTGCCTCCTCTCTCTCCTTCCTCCCAGCCTCACCTCTCCAACATCAGCTTCTCGGTTTCTTGAGACGATAGATATTGCTCAAGTACAAAGCAGTTTCATCTGGCTGCTGCCATCTCCCTGTAACTGCTTGGCAAATATGCTTCCGTCACAGACATTTTCACTTTATCACATAATTATGGGTAATTCTCAGATGTGACAGGAAAGTTCCTGGCACAATTACATAGCTGTGAAGTCCAATAGAAACCAAATCTATCATAGACACAGCTGCCCCAACTGCTCTGTCTTCATCTATTAGAGTAAATATTTTATTTATTTATCATTTTGTCATGAAACATGCTCTGATAAATAATAGATCTGAAAGTACAGTCAACTCTAAATTATTGAGTCTATGGATTAATTATGGTTAATTTTTCAGCTGAGCCATATTTCTCCTGCCACTTGGTACGTGACTGGTGGTCTTCTCCTACCTCAGACAGTGTATGTCCTGTGAATACAAACTGATGTTAACATTAGGTGAAGCCAAGCATATTTGGATAAATTAAACCTAGCCAGGCATGGTGGTGCCTCATCTCAGCTACCAGGGAGGCTGAGGCACATGGAGCCCTTGAGTTTGGGAGTTCTATGCTGTAGTGCACTAAGTAGATCAGGTGTCCTTGCTAAATTCAGCATCAGTAAGGTGGGCCCCTAGGAATGACAGGTCTACTAGGCCTACTCAAGGAGAGTGAACAGGTTGGAAACTGAGTAGGTCAAAGTTTCCATGTTGAGCAGTAGTAAGGTTGGTATAGTGAATAGTCCTTGCACTTCTAGCCTGGGTAATACAGTGTGTCATATTAAAAGTTTGAGAGTTTCTGGGTAATTTAATTATTTTATTAATAAGGCCAGCATGTTTATTAATAAAAATAGGTCAGTGTCACTCTCAAATGCCAAAGGCCTCTCATGTGATAATGAGGGACTGGGCTATATTCTAGAGAGGGTCTTGAGGTCTGTGACTTTGGTCACCCAAATCACCCAAGTCAAAGAGACTTAATTTTCATGTCACCTGTCTGACAAAAGAGAACCCACATTTTCCCACACCTCTCTGAGTGAATACAGTGAGCAAGAATACTCCCCTTCACCTAAACTTAGAATTTCTTTTACTGAATTTTATTATATTTTTAACTTGGGTAAAGTCTGCCCAGGATTTCCCACTCAGGTTGATTTAAAGTAGAAAAGGGGAAAAACCTTGGTCCTGATTCAATAATTAATTATTGATACAAGAGAGAAATAATAATTTCTCTCAATTGGAAGACCCAGAGAAGAAAGGAAGGAAGGAAAGAAGGAAGAAAGGAAAGAAAGATAGAAGAGAAAGAAGGAAGGAAGGAAAGAATGGTGGGAAGGCAAGAAGGAAGAAAGGAAAGAAGGCAGGAAGGAAGGGAGGAAAGAAGGAAGGAAAGGAAGAGACATCTCATCATTTAGATTAATCCTTATTTTGGATTATCTGTCTCACCCCTTTTCATCCACAATGCAAACCATTTTAAGTTGACTGTGGGTACAAATAGGCACGTGGAATTAATGGCATAGAAAGGAGGATTGGTTGAGTATCTGTGGCTACCTTCACTTACTCTCAGACTGAATAGTTCCCTTTCCAGTTCTGCCACAAAGGGGCCGGGCAGATTGTCAGGGAGACGAATATGGAGTCTTCTTTTTTGTATTAACTCATTGCTGATGATACTGGAAACCTCCAAAAGAAAAAAAGTTCAATGTTAACTGTAATCATAGCAAGAGTAGTAAATGTGCCTGAGTTCTGAAGGAGACCAAACACCATTATGGGGAGAATTGCTGCAGATTCACCACTTCATTCTATCTGGGAGGCAACATACACATGTATAAATATGTACACAACAAATATAAAGGAAATAAAACATTTAATAAAGGCATAAGCATTTGAGGAGTGGGGAATTAACAAAGCCCAGCTTTAAAAATGGTTCTTGAACTGTATCTTTTAAAAAATGATCTATTTCACATTTAATTTTTCTCCAATTACATGTTAAAAACAATGTTTAACATTCGTTTTAAAAATTTTAATCTTGACCTGTATCTTAAAGAAAGTGAGGGATTCTGTGGGGGGGAGGGGGGAAGGAAGCACATTCCAGGTGTGGGGGAGAGCAATTAAAGACTCAGAGGTGAGTTGTGGATGAAGTACCCTGTGTGAGACACAGAGAGAAAATCAATTTGGCTGGATTTGAAACAGCTAGGAAGGGGAATAATGCATAATAAAGATGGAAAGCTAAGGTTGGAGCTAAGTTTAGAAGCACTTTAAAAGCAAAACAGAGAAGTTTCTATTTTACCCAGAAGGTAATAGGGAGCAATTGAGTTTATTGAGTGAGGGAATGACATGGTCAATCTATGCTGAAGGAAAATCTCTTTAGTATCTGTGTGGAGGGTGGAATGGCAGAGAAAGGAGCTAGGAGGCCGTTGCAATAAGGATATACCAAAAATCTATGTATGAAATACATAAGCACAATTTTGTTTTTTTACTGGACCTGGGATTTCATAGGGAACTCCTAATGAAGAAATTCCCTCTATCAAAACCAATTAGCTCTCCAGTGCCTGGAAGGCCTCTTTACTTATAGGTCTTTTAGCATCCTTACCTTCCTCCAAGACATAACTTAAATATTACCTTCTGTAAGAAGCTTCCCCACCACCCCCACTTTCTAGTGCTTTCTAAGGCTGCCTTCCATCTACTCTGTGTCTTGTGTATACCATCTGTGTGTATTATATGTGTGTGCATAAATATAATTGTGTATATATGTGGGGAAATACATTTATTTTATTATATATGGGAACACTGTGTATGTATGTATATAATATGTATATATGTGTGTACATATGTGGGGAAATAGATATTTTATTGTATATGTTATAAGGGGAAACTATATATGTGTATATATATATATGTGTGTGTATCTCTGTATGTAGATGTATTATATGTGGGGAAATATATATTTATATATATATATTATAAGGGGAACCATGTATTTACAGCATGTATGTGTATATATGTATATGTATTTCCCCCGTATAATTTCCATGAGTCAGTCACTAAACATCTATGAAGTAGCTCTGTGTATCAGGCACCATGCTGACCTCTGGGTGTGCAGAGAAAGGCAAAAGAGAGTCCCTCGCCTTGCAGAACTCACAGTGGGGGAGTGACAGCTGGGTGGGCTTCCTGCCTTCTCATCAGCAGTTCCTGATGACAGCTGTGGGAAAGAGTTTCCTTGTACTAGTCTAGAAACTGAAGTTCCGAGTGCAGGATCGAGACAGAACACTGAATTCCTTAACTCTGAGTATACTCGAACATTTTAAAAATTGCTCATTTTTGCTTTTCTTTTTCTCAAATTTATTTTGTTTTCAGTTTACAGAATAAAACAAGTATTCCCATTAACATAGTATAATAAAAAGATGATTGCACATGAAACTGCAAATATCTATTATGTACAACTTGCTATTCCTTTTAAATATATCATAAAATTATCATGTTAATGGCTTTCTTTTTTTTTCTCTGCTCCCACCCTAAAAATGACTCTCATTAGACACAAATAGGTATACATCTGCAAACTTATTCTATGCATACTTCTGTTTATTAGTTCTTTCTCTGGATGCAGATAATGTCTTCATATGTCCTTTATTTTTAATTTGTGTATTTATAATAGTCAAAATGACTTAGTTACTCAAGTAACCAGTATTTTTTTTATTAATCTGCCCCTCCCACTACTCCTCCCCCTCTATTCAAACTAAAAACAAATAAATCAAAAACCCAAATCCCTCAATATATACTTGCATAATCTGGCAAAACAAATTCCGCATTAACCAGGTTAACCAGTTCTAAAAACATATTTCTCTTTCTGCATTTAAAGTTCATCACCTCTCTGTCGTGCATGCTTCCTCTTCATTCTTTTGGACTTATGTTTTTAAATTTTATTTTCCTTATTTTTAAAAAATCTGTTTTTAAAATTTATTTCATTTTAATTTGTTGATCAGAGTTTTTAAAATTCTTCAAAGTCATATTTCCTCTTTAATGTAATCATTGTATAAATTGTTCCCTTAGCTTTGCTCACTTCTCTCTGCATCTCTTCCTAGATAGAAGCCATCCCAGTTTTTTCTGAAATTGTCCATTTAATCATTTCTTATGAAAAAAAAATAGTATTCCCTTATGTTTTCTTTATGAATTTTTGAAACTTAACATAGGAAACCAGAATGTTATGTCAGTAGTATAGAACTGAATTATTTAATTGTGGGCCATATTTTATCCCTACTTCATCCTGGGTATTAATCAATCTTGTGCTTTAATTTCCAGTAGTCCCATCACAAGGAGGGTGTATAATACAGTGGGCAGAAAACTGGTCCTGGGATCAGGAAGGCTAGCTCACTACAAGTCAACAACAGTACCTAGCATGGTAGCCCATACTGACCATGTGACTTAACCCCTCAGTGGCCAGGCAACTCACCAACATGAATCTCATGTTGCTTCTCACTGATAGCAAGAGTTTTCTGATGTAGGGTCCAAGTCTCCATGTCTTTCCACCTCCAACCCATTCCATAACTAAACTAATCTATAATCCAAAATCCTGACTTTTGTATAACACAGATAAATTTCATCATGATCTTATTTAATGATTGACTATAACTTTTGTTTATGTTTCTTTCTTGGACACTTGTTTTAGGAAAGGCCATTTTTCCCTGAAAGTGAGTGACCAGCAATTCTTCTCTGAACCACAACTGATCAGTGTCCAAGCATTTTCCACACAGGTAATGACAAAACCTAACGTAGATTTCTTAAGTCAGTTTGTTTGGGAAACCACAAGGGTCAACCAAATTTCCTGGCAATGAAATCATAAAGGACTGCACCAAATTCCCGCTGCCTTCATTTTTTTTTTTTTTTGAGAAAAAGGACAGTGGGGAGAGTGTATATTCTTGTGGGATCACGGAGATAAGACTAGCATTCAAGTCAAAGTCAAAAGAACTGGATTCCCTTCTCTACCCCTTGCTTTATGACCTCAGGCTAAACCATTCACCTGAGCCTCAGTTTCCTCATCTATAAAATAGAGAACATAATACACACCCTGCCTCTCCCAGAGGGATCTTATGAGTACCAAGTGAGATAATACAAACTTCAGTTCTAGACCCAGGCTTTCTGCTAACTATTAGTGCTAACTTGCTACTAACTAGCTACTAACTTTCCACTAAGTATGCTAGAGGTCGCTTTGCAGAGCTACACTGATAAAAACTGTTATAATTATTACTCTTTTGAATTTGCAAGGTACCAAGACATCAGGGACTATCCCATTAGGGATGTTAAAGAGTCATTGACATACTTGTTTCATCAAGCTCATCTTGTCCAGTCCAGAATCTGTTAACTTGTTTTTAAAAATATTTTGATAACTGTATATCAGAATGATTGGTTTCCTTTGTGGTTCTGTGTGTCTTATTGTGCATTAAAAATAATATTATTCTGAGAAGGTGTGCATGGTGTGATATTTAAAAAGGTTTAAGAGACATAATTTCTGGGTAATTTAATCATTTCAATAATGCTAGCCTTTCAATAAAAGGATGGTCATTTGGCCATCTCTCTTTTAGACTAAAATCAATCATGGCGTCAGGCTTGTGGCTTATATGCCCATTAGAAGAGGGTTGTTCCTAAGGATGGCAATCAATTCTTACTGGTTAACAATTAATGAGAAAATGAATATTACAATGGGCAGCTGGACATGAACTTTGATTATATCATTTCCTTCTAAGTTACCCCAGCCTTGGGCAATCTGTTCAAAGAATTTATCTCCACCCAAACCTGAGTAGAACACAATAGCTATGCCACCTGGGTGGAATCTGGCTAGAGAAGGTTAACTTAGCCTTCAGAGATTGAGGTCTTGCATATAAAAGAAAAGGGGTGAAATTTATATCTCCCCAAATCATTGATTATTTATAATCATTTCTCTCAGTGGGATTCACTAGACTGCCAAAGGGGTCTGGGGCTCAAAATAGTTAAGAATCCTCAGTCTAGTCCAAGACTGTCTTTTTATAGATGGGGACCCAGAAGACCAGAGATAGCCTCATTTGGTCACACAGTTACCTACATAGTAGAAGGCATGGAATGTCACTCCAGGGCTGGTTTTATTCTACAGCATCACCTCCTATACCATTGTTTTTTCTTTTGGAATTAGGTTAAGGTGCAGTTGGGGTGGGGGATGGGGGTGGGGTTTTCTTATATGTAGAAGTGCGCTTGGTGTAACTTGCTTACAGTCTGCTGCTACTAGAGTATTCATTATACTAGTTTATTTGTACTTTTGTTAGTTTTATTTGTTTTGAGAGGATGGCATTACATCTCTTATCCAAAACTTTATTGGAGAAAAGGATTTTCCTGTAGTATCTATTCCTATGAGTGTGACAAACCCCAGCTACACCTCTTTATACTGTGTAATTCTAGCCCATGTTCTCCTGTTTACCTTCCATAGATCAGCCATCATGGTAGAATACTGCCTTTAAATCTTTTACATTCCCTAAAAGGTACAACAGTCAGGTTGTTTCTTGGTTGTCCCTCAGTCTTGCTAAATGACTGTCCTGTTCTCTATAGGATAGCCTATATATCCATATAAACCTATATATTTATAATACATATCCAGTATAATGATAGTGTTGTATAATGGATAGGAAGCTGGCCTTTCACTTGGAAAGACTTGGGTTCTAGTCTTGTCTCCAACACATACTGGCCATGTTACCATCAGCAAGTCCCCTGAGCTCTTAATGCTACCAAACAACTCTATGAGAAGACTATAAATGGCAGATTAGGTGCTTGTATGCATGGTTTGTGGGAGTTTTCTCATCGGGTCTTTGTGGAATCACTGAAACAAATATGTGACTGCTTATTTTTGGACCAGACATAGGGCAGGAGTCAGCAAACTATGGGAGCCAGGCCACTGGTTTTTGTAAGGCCTTGAGGGAAGAGTGTTTTCTACATTTTAAAAACTTGTATGATAAAATGCTATTTAAAAATGTTAAAATCACTCTTTGCTCCCAGGCCAGATTTGCCCTCTGGTCATCATTTGATGAGCAGTGGAATGCATGGAAGACAAGTGTATGATGTAAGACTAGTACTAGTAGATATAATAAAACTCTGAGTAATGGTGTTCTCCTGTCACAGCTCATCTCTGACAAGGTGCATTTATATGTCTGACATAAATATTTGTGGTAGAAGCTTGATTCATTGAGCCTTATGCACCTGAAGAATCATCACATGAACACCCAATGAAGAAAGACAGGTCCAGGGGCGATAGCTGTGAACACTGAGAGAAGGTCTGTGTAGACCCCAAAATGACCAGTTATCAGAGATAGAATTAGCCTGTGTTAGGGGTGACTCAGCCATTAAACCCTAATTAATTAACTGCAAACTAATTTCATTTAAACTCTATTCCATAAACACTTCAATACATGTAATGACTTTTGAGCCAAGATAAAAATTTTTTCCTGTGTCTTTGATTAAAACATAACACGGCTTTCATATAAACATGAACCCAAAGGGCCTCATTCACTGTTTGCCAATGGTTTTTCCCCTTCTTTCTGTTTTTAACAAAATAATTTCCACTAAGTGAGCCAAAGGATTGGGTTTAGTACTGGCAAAAAAATTTCTGACCTGAGTTGAAACCTAAAGTGCTTTTAAAATATGGAGTTGGTATTGCCTGAAACTCAAGTACCAATTGGTGAGAAGGTTTTATATATGTGACATTTTCTGAAGATGGGATTTGGGGGATGGGAAGTTGTTGAGTTAATGATTTTTATTACTGCTGGTTTTTGATCTCTTCTCTCTCTGGCAGGCTTCTGAGTTTCTCTGAGACATCATCAAGTAAATCAATTTGGCCATTTCCACTTTTATGTCTTAATACTGGCTAAGGCCTCTGCTGTCCACATTACAGTCTGCCGGGGTCATTCCCGTGCATACACTCACAGCTTTGGACTTTGCCAACTGGTCTTTCAGGAGGTGGATAATCCCGTAGTTTCATATCACATGGCCATGGTAATGCTGCGTCAATCAGACGGCACTAATACTACTTTAATGTGGAGTGTATTATGTAGAGAACATGGCAGTAGGGTGGGGAGAACTCATGTGATTTCTAAGAAAGAGATTTGGATTAAAGAAAGTAGGTTGTTAAAAAAGTTATACATTTCTGTTCCAAAGGATACCGATGTTTTCCTTGGCTCCTAGCCTTGGCTTTTTGATGAGATTTTAGTTCTTTAATTCATCTTGAAAGAACACTCATGATCATGTTTACAGTATGTTAAGAACTTGAGTTAACCCTAAAGAAAACATACTTTGTAATACCATATGCTGTGGGAATTCACCAGGCCTGATGCTGGATGGCTCCTTGCCTTCTTCCTACCCTATTCAGATTATTATTGTTATTATTGTCATATTTATTCAGAGAACTTGATGGCCCATTGCCTTCTTCCTACCCTAGGGCATGATCTTGTCAAGTTTCTTAACTTAGAAGTAGAACACTATTCAGATGATCATGATGATATTTATTCAGAGAACTTGATGGCCCCTTGCCTTCTTCCTACCATATCCACAGGCCTGAGGGAGGATGTTCCTTCTAGAGTGTCCTATTCAAGGTGAAGCTCAGCAAGCCCCTGGTCCCCACCTCAGACCCTGTTTACTCTTAACACAAAATTCTAACACTCCGTTCTCTGGTTTTCCAGCCTATAGCAGATTAGTGGCAACAAATTATAAAGGGATAGAGAGGCTCCTATAAGCAGAACCATTTACAGAAACAAGAGGATATGGAAAAATTATAAAAATCAGATTCAAGGACTCAAAAAATCACTAAGGTAATTTAGCATGGGATCAAACATACTTCTCAATAGGTCCCAGCATTACCTGTATTAGCAAATATAAAGTATTTGCTAATATTAGAAAATATAAAGTATTTGCTAATATTAGAAAATTTATATTAGCAAATATAAAGTATTTGCTAATATTAGAAAATTTATATTAGCAAATATAAAGTATTTGCTAATATTAGAAAATTTATATTAGCAAATATAAAATATTCATAGTAGTGATTTGACCCTAAGATAATGAGAAAATATGAACATTTAAAAATGTATTCTGCATAAGAAGGCAAGAAATAGATAATGCATTTAAAAAAAGATTACCATTCTGAATGATTAGGGGTTTTTTTCCACATAGCACAAGGGACACTTTGATGGATTTGTAGGTTTGTTGGCCAAGAGGAATAAATGTTTTGGGTCACCCCAACTCTCTAGGACCATCATCGAAGTCATAGAAGAATTGTAATCTATGTCAGTGGCCCTATGGCAGTGAAATGGTAGAGGCAGTTGTGGTCAGGTATGG
This sequence comes from Gymnobelideus leadbeateri, assembly GCA_011680675.1. Classification (NCBI taxonomy): domain Eukaryota; kingdom Metazoa; phylum Chordata; class Mammalia; order Diprotodontia; family Petauridae; genus Gymnobelideus; species Gymnobelideus leadbeateri. The sequence goes on along the minus strand of WOXC01005877.1, from coordinate 320,887 downwards.
GATGGGTTCAGTGACCCCTCCAATTATAGTTCCCTTCCAATTAGTCGAATCTGTGATTCTCACTGAAACATGGATCCTTGAAGTATTTGAGAAGGTCAAATGGAAACCTGAGCTGTCTACCACAACTTTTACTCTAGGGAGCTGAGGGGTGAGGTTTTCCTTTTAAGAGATAATTAATTGCATTAAAGCACTCATCATAATTCCGTAAGCCTCATCCCATTTTTTGCTTTTTCACTCTCTTAGTCTTCCCCAAGACAGTTAATGTTTCCTAAGTATCCGCTGCTGTGGAGAGAACCCTGTAATAGGTGTTGAGGGAGATGCATCACATAGAGGACAAAGGCACTGCCCTTGAGTGCTAATAATTCGAATTCTGGGATGACTTCGGTCATTAAGCCTACAAATCATACTTTTTAAGGGGAAAATATCACGCCAGTTTTGCTTTTCTCCCAAAAGACTCTTTTAGTCAATAAACGTTAAGCACCTGTGGTGTGTCAGGAACTGTACCAAATACTGGGGATAACAAGAAGAGGCAAAAGATAGTCCCCATCCTCAAAGAGCTTACAGTCTAATGGGGGAGACAGCTCACAAATAAGAATATATGAAGCAAGCTGGATACAGGATAAATGGGAAATGAATAAAAGAGAGAAAACACTAGAATTGAAGGAGGTCAGAGACTTCTCACAGAAGGTGGGATTTTACTTGGGCCTTAAAGGAAGCCAGGGAAGGTCAGCAGTTGGAGCAGAGGAGGGAGAGTGCACATTGTTTAGGGTTTAGGCTCTGCCCACCCACGGACACCAAAAACTGTTGCAGTTTTATGATGTGTTGTGGTGGAGCTGTCCCAAAGAATTCAGTCAGACCACCTCCAATCCAAGTACAGGCATTTATTGAGATTGACAACTTTCATGAAGCAGGCCAAGTTCCAAGAGGAACCAGCAACTTCAGAGAAAGCAAGATGGATTTTTATAGGGTAAAGATGCAATTACACAACAGAAATTATGAATACTAAAAAGCCAGGAGGGATTTGCTAAGGGATTAGGTAATAGGGGAGGGTTTCCCAGTGACAATGGAACTGTGCATGTGATTACCCATGATGCATACAGAAAAACCAATTGGTAGGGGGAGTATGTATACGTGATAATGATATTATCATAGGCCCTTCTATGTCACAAGTTCATCTAAAGGACAGTTGAGGTCGAGCTCTGCCTCTGACTTGCACTCCTTGTGTTGACACTGCCTAATCTCTCAGTGCCCTCAGGCAGCTCTCTAAGATCCTTACAGCAGTGAAATCCTAGTTCCAGTCCTATCCCCTCACCCCAAAATAGACATACATGTGTATGTCACTTAGTATAATTCAAGAGAGGCAGGTAAATGGCACAGGGGATAGAGCATTGGACCTGGAGTCAGAAAGACCTGAGTTCAAATTTGACTGCAGACACTTACTAGCTGTGTGATAATGGGCAAGTCACTTAATCTTGTTGGCCTCAGTTTCCTCATCTGTAAAATGAACTGGAGAAGGAAGTAGCAAATTGCTCCAGTATCTTTGTCAGGAAACTCCCAAATGAGGTCACAGAGAGTCAGATGAGACTGAAAGGTGACGGAACAACAACCAAAATAATGCAAGACACTCGAAGCCCACAGCTGCTTTGCTTTTGTGTTTTTATCTCTGCTGTTAATACCTCTTAGATCTATTATTTTTCTGAAGAGTCCTTTTCGGGACCTTGGGAATGGAGAAATCACCTAGAATAGTCTGGAGGAAGCTTGAAAGTCCAATTTGTTTGGGCACATTCTGGCTAGGGGAAGGGGATTCTTCAGTGGATCTTGGATCCATTGCAGACTTCCAAGAAGATCCTGGAAATGAGGATAAAAAGTTCCCTGATTTCCGGAGACCACATGATCCTGGATGACCCCTTGGTATCTGGATCATAAATCTGACCTATTTGGGCAGATCTCTGGGTTTCCAAGGTATAGGTGAGAGGTTGGTGGTAGCTCTGTGAGGACAGCCATTTAGATATGGTTCTATCTCCTCTTTCACTCAAGACTTTTCTGGGGAATGTGGTTTGGCAGATTGTGATATGTTTGGTGTTTACCTTTGTGACTCTTGACCCCACCATGTTCTTCTCTGGACATTTAGACCCTTTTAAAATCAACTAAGTAATCATTTGTCTTTGCTCTGCAGGCTCCTTATCTGCTGAGGAATGAAGCTCTTCACATCAGCACAGGGGCGAGTGCTGCCATCACTACCCAGCTGCTGGACATCCGAGATGATGACAATCCCCAGGATGTGGTAGTGGAGGTGGTAAATGCCCCTCGTTATGGCCAGCTCCTACAGCCACTACGTGATCCGGGTGCCCCTGTCCATCAGTTCCAGCTGGATGACCTGGCCAGAGGCTTTCTCTACTACACACATGATGGCTCAGCCAGTACTTCTGACACTATTCTCCTGCAGGCCAGTGATGGGTACTCCTTCCAGAATATCCTGTTCAAAGTACAAATCATGCCAAAGGTAAGCATTCATCCCTTTGGCCTTTAAGCTAGGATGCTCGTGTTGATAATGTGTTCTCTTATATTCTGGTCAATGTGTACAGAACAAATATTTTCTTATGTCCCTACTGTGTGCCCAACAAACAAGTGTAATGCATAGTTCCTGTCCTTAATGGTATTGCTACCTATTTGGAGAGAAAGAACATAGCCACAAAGCAGAGAACCCCACTAGAACATAATAAAATTCTAGCGTGTGTGGTACAGATCACAAGTGCTGTGGACATTCAGGAAACAGGAAGACTTCTATACCACCTAATCACCTGAGATGGTTCTAAGGAGGACAGTGGTTAGGATTTGGCTGGGTGGAGGAGGGAAGTGATGGTATTTCAGTTTGGGGGAGCAGTGTCAATAAAGGGTAACTGGAGTTTGCTGTTGGGGCCCATCTACTCATTAAGGAGAAAAGGGAGAATGCCGATCTCTAGGAATATCCCATTGAATGTCTGCTTGAATTCTGTGGAGATAGTGACAGAGTAGGCCAGTGAGCAACTCTGTTGAAAATGTCTGCTTCTTAGGGGGCACATCTTTCTCTGTTGGGTGGGTGGCGGAACTTCCATAGGTAGCCCTCAGCAACTTATAAGAAAGAACAGGAGTCATTTTAGATAGATTTTTAGGAAGGTTGAGTTGCATTTAAGTCTTCAGGCATGTGGTGATAAGAGCAAAAAGAAGGAACCACAGAAATTACAATGACTTCAGAGAAGGACGGCATGATGTGAGTGGCCTAAGGTGACATCCCAGGGATTCCCCAGAGCCACAGAATATGAGCTTATAAGAGATTTTCATGATCATGTAGTCCAAACCAGAGTTATCCCAAGATAATCTCTACTGTAACACAATCGACAAATAGCTGTCCAACTCCTACTTGAATACTTCTGAGGTTGAGGTACCTCACCACCTCTTGCGGCAGTGCGCTCCACTTTGGGACAGCTCCTTGTGTTCCTGGCATGAGACCTAAAATTGCCAGTTGGCAACTTCCACCCACTTTTCCCCATTCTACCCTTTGGGACTAAGCTAAATTGACCCTCCCTCCACACAAGAGCCTTTGAAATACTTGAAGATAACTATCATGACCCTCTCCTGAGTCTTCTAAATATGCCCAGCTCCTTCAACCATTCCTTTTATGTCTTAGACTCAAGGCCGCTCATCATCCTGGTTGCCCTCCTCTGAATACTTTCAGCTTTTTGCTGTTATTAAATCATGGCCCTCAGAATTGAATATAACCCTGCACATGAGGATGATCATTATCCTGTTCGAGAAACCACACCTCTCAGTGCAGCCCAGATCCTGTTGACTTTCTTTTGGTTGGTTTTAAAGGGTAGTGCTAAGTGAAGGGACAAGGATAAACCAGATAACCTTTTCTGACTCCTTTATGTTTTCATCATCATTGTCTTCATCAGTGCATATTGCCAAGTCCAACATTTGTTGATAGGAAAGAGCTCATGGGATTTGGGTTTGAATCCCAGTTTTAATAGTGTGACCTTGGACAAGTGATTTAAAGTCCTTAGGCCTCAATTTCCCTTTTAGAAAGTGTATGTGGGGGTGTTAGACTAGATGACTTCTGTGATCTCTTTCTCCTGTAAATCTATGAAACTATAGGACTTATCTAAAATTGTTTAATTATGAGTCCAAAAGAAAGTCTGTTACTTTTTCATTATAAGTCTTAGTTTTCAGAGCAGCTAGGTGGCGCAGTAAGTACAGTGCCAGCCCCAGAGTCAGGAGGACCTGAGTTCGGATCCGGCCTCAGACACTTAACACACACACACACACACACACACACACACACACACACACACACACATCTTAGCTGTGTGACCTTGGGCAAGTTATTTAACCCCAATTGCCCTCCAAAAAGCAAAAAATAATAAAAAATAATAAGTCTTGGTTTTCCTCTCTATGCATTAGTCTTTTTTAAAAAATTTTTTTCATTGATGATAAAACAAATAAAAGGAAAACAAAAACAACCACCACTTCCACCTGTAAGAAAGAACAGCTAAGTAAAACAGGCTGGCACAAAGACCATATATGACAGCATGTAATATTTCCTGCTATGCCCATCCCTATCCAAGAAACCTTCTTTGTACTAAATCCCAGAAAATGAGCCAATACAATAACCCCCAGTGCCAGTCATTGTCATCAGACCCTTCCTAGCTGTGTGACCCTGGGCAAGTCACTTCACCCTGTTTGCCTCAGTTTCCTCATCTGTCAAATGAGTTGGAGAAGGAAATGGCAAACCACTCCAGGATCTTTGCTAAGAAAATCCCAAAAAGCAGTCATGAAGAGTCAGACAAGACTGAAAATGACTAAACAACAAAATCTCCTTGTCATATTCAGTAACCATCATCTCACCCCCTTCTCTGTTCCAAGACCAGCAGACATTGAGCAAATATGCCTTGATTGATTACTTGATTGATAAGGTAGAGAGCTGGCCTTGGAGTCAGGAAGACCTGTGTTGAGGTCCTGCCTCTGACACCTACTGCCCATGGGGCCTGATGCACGTCAATAAACTGCTCAGAGCTCCAGACATCACTAAGATGATGTATTGTGGAAAAATTGCTGCTCTTCATTAGTACAGGGGGTGGGTTCAAAAAAGATTCTAAAACAACCCAGACAGTAAGAGAATTATGCCACCTCAGGCTTTGGGGTGGGGGATGTTTGTACATTTGTTCTTGTTATACCTTCCAAGTAAATGTCCCCTATAAAAAGGAATCCAGCTGTTGAATGGTTAAATGGGACCAGAGGCCATATCTCCAGGTGTTCTGCATCCTGGTGAAATCCCAGGGCCAGTCCCAGCACCCCCCTTCTATAACTGGTTCAACCATTTTTCATTTGGCAGAAGGGCACATATTTTTCCAGCTTTTTCTTTTTTGTCTGGTTCCACATTTTTTCTTTGAAAAGTTTGATATGTGTGGGTATGCTCTGGCAATAAACTTCTTGGATTATAGGTTCAGGCAGTCAGAAGGTATAAACAGGTGAGCAGTTTTATTTGCATCTTTCCAATTTATTTTCCAACATGTTTGAACCAGCTCATAACAGTGTCTTTCTATGTCTCCCTTCCCACAGCCTCCCTAGTCATCAATTTTCCCATCTTCTGGAATTTTGTTTAGCTTGATAGCAGTATGGAATTCACCACTCTGGCACCTGTTACTGGAAGGCCAAGTGTCCCATTTCCACATTTCCTCTACCCCCACCCCAAGGGTACCTTCCCAGTGCCCTTAGAGGTTTGGGGAGAACTGTTGGCCAAGCCCCACTGACCATGTTCTTCTAGTTTAGAGGCCCAATACTCCAGTCCCATTTAAACACTATTTAACTACCATGTAACAGCCAGATTAATTTCTACAAAGGGATATTTACTTCCAGGGTATAACAAGAGCAAACCTACAAACATTTCATTTCATCACCTGGGATGGACATAATCTTTCCTTCTCCGCAACCCCTCAGGCTCTAGGTTGTATTAATTTATATTTCTCTGATTATTAAGCTTCTGAGACCCTTCCTCCCAGTGGTTATTGGTAGTTTATCCTCAAAATACTTATTAACATCCTTCCTTTCCTTCCTCTCTCCTTCCCCACTATTCCCCATTCCGTACTCCACATTAATTTTTTTTCTAAAAACCATTTCTTGGCTTTCTTTTTTTATCAGCTACCTAGTTGTCAAGTTCATTTCAATTTAACAAGGATTTATTTTTAAAAATATTTATTTAATATTTTCCCCTGCTTACATGTAAAAATAATTTTTTAAATTTGTTTTTTTTCCAATTTTGAGTTCCAAATTCTCTCTTTCCCTCCTTACCTCCCCTTATTGAGAAGGCAAACAATTTGTTATATAGGTGATATGTATACAGTTATGCAAAACATACTCTCAATTGCAAAGATTTATTAAAAGCCAATATGTACCAGGCATCTTATTGAAGACCTATGAGTAGGAACCTGATACTTCCTTGCCATCAAGGAGTTTCCATTTCATGTGGAAGAAACATGCACACCGAAAGGAAATGCAGTATTATACGCAAGAGGGGGAAGAATTAACAGGCATGTTGTATGAAAGATAAAATTGAAATCACAACTAAGGATGCTTTTGCTTTATGCACTTTGCAATTTACTGATCTGGGGTTTATTAGATTTTCTGTTTATATAAAAGAAGTAGGCTAAGAGGGGATATGCCTATCCTGATTGTTTTAGCTCTATAGTGAAGCTGTTTTTCATTTTTTGGTTTATTACATGTGGCAGTATAAATATTGTGGCTTTAGAAAATTGCTTCTGCTCTAGTTTCAAAAAAAGCAACTTTTTTTGGTGGTGGTTGTTGAAAATAGTGAGGCCAAATTGCTTCATTTTCTCCCAGTTCCTTCATCTTCTGCCCTGGTCAGAAAAATAGAAGAAGGCATGCTTTTGATTTTATCTGCTCATTTGAAATGGGATATAAAATGTGAAATTCATAGCTTACATGTACATCAGGAATAAAGAACCATTCAGTTAGCCAGGCAGGAAGAGGGGAAGGGAACTCATTTGGGGATCCAGTCAGACATCATTAGAAAAGCTAAGTCAGGCATAAGCTAGGAGTTGGGAAAGCATGTTCCATATTGAAGAGAATTTTTCTGGATTCCATTTGATGAAGCTAGTTGGAATGTAAAGGATTACCTCTTGCTTGGTGGTAGTTAAGGATTTCCTAACCTAGATGCAGCAGGGAGATCTCTTTCCCATTCCCTCAAGACAGAAAAAATTCATTCCGTTGGCACTTTTTACTCCCCAGTAGGCACCTACGGACTCATCCCTGGTGAGCAGGAAGAAACGTTGAGTTGCTAAAGACGTTTTAGAAGTCACTAATCATTATCCCCCAAAAGATCATTTATATCTTGTAAGAGAAGATAAAGAAGCTAGAAAGTTGAATTTAGGGTGGCTTATCAGTCAGTTTCTTAATCTCTTGTCTCTCATTATTTTAAAAAATCTTTTGCCAGCACCTGAGAATGTCGGTGGTAGCATAATAGACAGTAACACAAGGAGACAGAGTTGGCAGGTGCCCAGCCTCTCCTTCATCCTTATTATCACTTTCCTGCAGTTGCCCTGGGAGGAGAGCTAGAGAGGTTGATTTCTGAAGGAGACTGTCTAGACCCAGAGAAGGGAGTTTCTTTTCTTCCTTTCTGGTTCCCATCCAGGGGCTGTTAGGAAATATCTCGGCTGCGGAGCTTCCTTAGCTGGTATTCTAATTTCTGCACACAGAGCTCGTACCAATGCACTGATCAATAATTGGATGTGGTATGTCTTCATGTTTAAGGCTAGTTCTGGCATTTCAGCTGAGTTGGCTGTCCTAGGAAGAAAAAAAATGGTGTTTTTAACAATAAGGGAAGGGCTGTGGATCAGGAGTGCATATGGGAAATGAAGGACCTCTATCTCCTGAGAAGTAAGTTTGGAGTTGCCGCTATAAGACCCTTCTTCCTGCAGTGCTGAGTTCCACTGGTCAATGGCCAATGAACTATAAGCCCTTTTTAGAAGTAGAATGGTATTACTACCTAGCTGACTCCCTTCTTGGCATCCATCTACCTCAATGGTCAATATTCTTTAAGTCTAAGGGAACCCAGAAATATTATCTCATTTTGTTTACACAGTGAGCCTGGGAAGTCGGTACCAAAAATATCCCCATTTTACAGGTGAGGAAATGGAGGCAGGGAGTGGTTAAGTGACTTGCCCAGGGTCACCAAGCTAGTAAGCATCTGAGGAAATAGGGAAGTATTCATACTCAGATCCCTTTAGAGGATTCATAATCTGGGTTAATTCCTAGAATAAGTAATTAAGGATTTTTTTCTCCATTGAGCTCCTGCAGTTGAAAGACTGCATTCTGGCCTTTCCAACGCTCCCAAGGGAGCAAAGCAGAATGTTGCTGCTTTCTCATATATAGATTATCATCTGGGGGCCCCCTCCTACTACAGAAGAGCACAGAAACCCTCCCTTGACCAAGTGTTGGAATAATCCTCCAGCCCAGGCTTACCTAGACACATGCTTATGCTCAGGGACAAAGAAGAGACAGAGGCATGGGGAGCTCGGAGCTTAATTGTGGCTGTCAGCCCTAGCTTACAGGACCTGCTGGGAAGAATCCCTCCCCATAGGATCCCTAATAAGTTGTTATTTGACCCTAGGGAGGAGGAACCCACTGCCTCTTGAGACAACTCTTTGGATAGTTACTAGCTGTGTGACTCTGGGCAAGTTACTGAAACTTTCTCAGTATCCTCATCTGTAAAGTGGGGATAACAATATTATTTGTGAGCATAAAATGTAAAATGCTTTGCAAACCTTAAAGCTCTGTATAAATGCCAGTTATTAGTATTAATCGCTTTATCTTTTGGCAACGCTTTAGATCCTTGATGACCCTCTTAAATCTTCTCATTCAGGCTAAGTATCTTTTGTCCCATGCTTTCGCTGTGAGGATTGCCTGTATTCCCAGGGAGAAGGGAAGCTGATTGTTCACTTGTCCAAACAAGCATCAGAAAGCCCTGCCCACCACTTTTGTCCAGGAGGAAGATGATGCATCTCTTTGCTTTGCCTAATAGCTGAATTCTTTTAGAGCCCCCAGGGACAAGCAGTGTGTTTACTTGAGTTCCCAGTGGATCTGTACTCATCAAGAGTTAGAAGGGGAAGTGGAGACTAAGGTTGTCTATGGCATTTCCATTTCCTAGACCCAGGAGTATGCTGGTAAAAGTTTAACAACTAGCTTTCTGAAAAATGAAAGTATGTACAACACCCTTAACCTATATTATGAATGTTTTCTCCATCACTTTCTTGAGTCTAGTCAATCAGTAAAACAATAAATCACACCCTGATTTCTAGCATTTGCTGATTTCCAAGGTATAAACTGAACAGTCTGATCAAACTGAAAATTTAACAATCAGTTTTCATAATTTGGTGCAAATTGACTCAAGCATCCCCTTGCCTGGACCTCTTGCTTCTTGCAGATGTATTTATGCAGTAGGGCTTGCTTTGGTTTCTATGGCTAAGGTAACCACCTGGAGTTGCTAGATTTGAACCTTCTTTATTTCTCTCTTCTCTTCTTGAATATAGGGCCCACTAGCTTTAGTAACTTTAACTTTCTCTGAAATGATTTGACATATCTTTGGGTCACTGTCTCTTTTTACTTCTCTGAGTATAATATCTTGATAATATCAAAGTATTTAGGCCTATCAGTATGTACTGGATGCTAATACTAATTAATTAATGCTAATACTAGTCTGATGGTGATAATAATGTAATGGTAATATATAGTAACATAATAATACTTTAAATTTATTTAGAGTCTTCTTCCGCACATTTTCTTCATTAGTCTTCTTTACTAAAGAATGGAGGGGAGGAGGAGTGCCAAGGGATTAAGTGGTTTGTTCAGTATGTCCCATGGTCTTTGACCTCCTCTTTGAACAGTTTTCTTTGGGTCCTATGCAGTAGCATAGTCGTTGCTATGTAACTAGTAAGTTGCTGAAGTGGTTGTAGATAGGAATGTCCAGTAAACAAAGAAGAGAATTTACCTGCAGTTGTTGGTTTGAAGTAGACAGGCTTGTTTGTAGCCAGGCTTGGAGGGTTAGTAATTCTTGTTTTTGTTTTGAGTAGCCCTGTGTGAATACGGGGCATGGGACTGTCTCCAATAAACAATCCTGTTTGCTCAGGATTGTTTGATGGCCAGTGTCTGACTGGTGACTTTGGTATGATAATAGAGGCTTTCAGCCTAATTCCCTGTGAGGGCTGTCCAAACCATTGCTGATAACACTCAGTAGATATCTTCCACTATCAGTGTGAGCAAAAAAGGACAGGGACTGAATGAGCATGGAATTTGTACCTTGCAGCCATCCTAATCAAAACAGAGTGGGGAATTGGTTGCTAATGTGGTGCCCATCTTAGAACCAAAGGGAAGAATATTCCATGTATCTGCCAGCCCTGTCCCTCTTCCCTTCCAGTCTCCAAATACACATTCATAAAAATGTCATTTTTCATCTTGGTCTGGATTCAAACAATGTTGAATATCACCCGGAAGACTTTTGTTGGAACATTTCTGAATAATAGGTTTCCAACTGGCAGCCAATCATATCCAACTAAGGTATGGGGTGAGGGGAATAAAATAAATCTTCGAGATTATGGAGTAATAAAGAGTACTTTGCTGAATAGGTTTGATTAATTGGATGGATTACTAAGTAAAAAAAAAAATTGCTGGAGCTATTCCTATAAAACTATTTAGTGTCTCACAAGGATTAGGATGTGGCCAGAGAGAAGCTCGTTCTTTCTGGTAAGGGCCAACTCCACTCTCAGATCATCTCCGTTGTTTGGTAAATGGATGTTATTCTAGAAATCTTGCCTCTTTCACATATTTCTCTCTGGCAGTGATCTGATAATCTTTACTAACCCCTTTCTTGTTTTTATTTCGAACTGATTACTTGTTACTCTTGGGTAGCTTTGATGTTGAAAAACCAATAAGTTCCATGTCATTGACTGGATGGAAAATTCCTGGGTTGTTGGGAGTATTTCCTGGCTATTTGGTCCTGTCTTTGTGCAGCTGATTTCCTTGTTTCTGTTAAATTATATCACTCCCACTGGTTTTCCTGCTGTTTTACCTTGATCTGATGGTTGGTATTGATAAAGCAAAATATGAGCAGGCCTTTTATGTAATGTACTTTAATGGTACAAAATACTCCATGTTTCATCTGTCAGCTTGCTAGTGCTGAGCTTGGCCACCCTGGCAGGTGTGCCCCTTACCCCCTCCCATGACATCTGCCTCCTGTATCACTCCTATCACCCTAACTTTCTACTCCTTTCTCAGGGAGTGGAAATCAAATCAGTAAGATCGCTGCTTCTGAAAGGGTATGGCATACTTCTATTTGTTAGTTCTTTCTCTGAATGCTGATAGAGTTTTCCTTCATATGTCCTTTGTAGTTAATTTGGTTATTTATAATAGTCAAAATGACTTCATCACTCAAAGTTGTTGAATGGCTTTTTCTGTTTTGTCCTGGAGCCCTAAGGTCTTCCTCTGCCACATCTTTCTTTATTTTGATTTTTTAAGAGGCAGCCATTCTTTGCTTCATTTCTAATTAAGCCTTAATCACTGAATAGGCTTTGCCTCAGTCAAACTGAAACCTGTTAAGGACCTTAGCTTGAAAAGGCCAAAGACCCATCTCCAGTTTTCTTGATCTATAACTTGCCACTGGAACCAGATGGCTCCAGAGGTGAAAGTGAGGCTGGTAACTCTGTATAGCCCTGCCTCACTTAAATCCAATTGACTTGCATGTCATGGCATCACCTTCCTGATATCATGGTCCTCTTTGAGAACAAAGGACAAACAAAAAATAGTAAGCAACAACAACACCCACACCCACCCACCCACCCACACACACACACACACACACACATTTGTGTCTAGTGGTAACCACCTTTAGGCTGGGGGGAGGGAAGAAAAAAGGAAAAAAAGAATTATCACATGATAACTTTATTATGTATTTAAAAGGAATAGCAAGTTGTACATGATTATTTTCAAATCATCTTTACCCCCCCATTCTGTTATGAAAATGCTTGTTTTATTAAGTTCAGTTAAATAAAAATTTTTAAGTCAAATGAAAATTTTTTAAAAGGGTATAGCAATATAATGCCCTATGCCTCCACTGCTCTTGGGACTTTCAGACTAAAACTTGCCTCAGTTTCCTTATCAGTACTATGAGGGATAATTTGCAGTGAAATTTCTTCATTCTGAAAAATCAAACCTAGAGTGGCTTCAGCATTTGCTAGACCTAATTTTAGAGGTCACCTGACCTTGCAGGAATCTGGAACTTAGAGCAGTTGGAGACCCTCCCCAGTGCCACCTCCACACAAGATATGCCAAATAAGGACAGAAGTGCTTTTTACATGGGGTGATTTACCATTTCCTTATTCCGGTACTTGAGGTTGATTGCCGCATTTAGATTATACCCCTAACTACCAGCCAATGGAAGAAAAGGGTCAGGAGGAGGGCAGGGAGAATTCCATGTTAGGGCTTTATAACTTCGCTATTTCCTTTTGTAAATTGTTTCTCTTCCCTGACCATTTGTCAGGAGGATGGCCTTTTCTTGAGATCATATTAAACCATTCTTTTCTGCTTCCTACCTTGAGAAACATCTGAGTATTATTTGGGTAAGGGTTTCTGTTGCACACAGTTTTGGGGTACACACGGTACAATAAGGAAGTTGGACACAGTGTCTGTTTGTAGGACTATGATTCTGTTAAAAAGCTACTTTCTCATGCTGAAGACACCTCCACCCCTGAAACCTCCTTCTCTGATCAAGGGGTTCCTCTTCAGAACCTCCATTCGGGGAAGTCCCCATACCACCATGTTCATTCATATTCCAGTTCACCATCTGATGGTCTAGACTACTTTTCTACTCTGTGTTCTTCTTCCTTGCCCCTTCTCTTCCCTCCACCCTGTCCAGCTTAAGCCTCCCTTTTATGTGTTGTCTTTACCTCTTAGAATGTAAACTACTTAGGGGTGGTTATGTGGAACAGTGAATAGACTATCAGCTTTGGAGTCAGGAGGATTTGAGTTCAAATCTGGCCTCAGACACTTGACACACTTACTAGCTGTGTGACTTTGGGCAAGTCACTTAACCCCAACTGCCCTCCAAAAAGCAAAGAAAGGAATATAAACTACTTGGTGGGCAGGACTGCCTCTTTTTTGCTTGTATTTTTATCCCCATGGTGCTCAGCACACAGTAGAAGCTTAATAAGTGTCTTCTCTAGTCTAGTCTGATATCAGTAGCCATTTGAAAAAAAATCTCATGTTAAGGACATTTGATAATAATTTAAACAGTGATAAATCTAAACTCACTTAAGATTGGTTTTGCTAAGGTGCAGCCCTACCTCTTACAAAATTATGTTGTTAGATTTGATTATTCTGTACCTGACAAACCTTAACTACCACAAAGATTTCCATATGCAGAAAACTGGAAAAGAGGATTATATGTGAAAGCATGCACTTCTCTAATAGACTGTCTTTTTTTCATAAAGCAAATAATAAATTAGTCTTGTTAGTTTTAAGGCTTTCCAGCTTTGCCCCAACCCTACAAGCCTCATTTTTCCTTTAACTTTGAATGTTTTTTTAAAATGCTTCACTGACTTTCTTATTTTGATACGTGACTTGGGCAAAGATTAGATGTCTTGCTTATCAGAACTGGAGACCAGTCTAGCAGAAATCAACTTTAGACTGAGATCTCATGCTCTGTACCTCAGTAAGCTCCAAACTGTTATTGGTGGCTATTAGAACATGGAAGGAGATCTTGTTCACAACTATAAATATTTATAGGGAAAGAGTTCTTGATCAGACAAGTTATAGGGAAAGTTACAGAATAATTAATGGGCAGTTTTGATTAAGTAAAATTGAAAAGCTTCTGTAAAAATAAAATAAATTCCATTAGAATTAGAAGGGAAGGGGTCAGCTAGGTGGTGCAGTGGTGGACCACAGAGTTAGGAGGACCTGAGTTCAAATTGGCCGTCAGACACCTATTATCTGTGTGACCCTGGGCAAATCACTTAACTTTGATGGCCGCCCCCCCACCCAAAAAAAAAAGATTGGAAGGGAAATAATTAACTTGGGGGAGAGGGAAGGGAAGCTATTTTAATAAATCTCTCTGCGGGGCGGCTAGGTGGCGCAGTGAGTAGAGAGTCGGCCCTGGAGTCAGAAGGACCTAAGTTCGGATCCGGCCTCAGACACTTAACACGCACAAAAACCTAGCCGTGTAACCTTGGGCAAGTTACTTAACCCCAATTGCCCTCCAAAAAAACAAACAAACAAAAAAAAAACAAAACAAATAAATCTCTCTGCAAAAGCTCTGATACGTAAGATACATGGGGAATTGATACAGATCTCTAAGAATAAGTCCTATTGGGTCAGCTAGGTGGTGCAGTGAGTAAGAGCGCCAGCCTCAGAGTTGGGATGACCCAGGATCGAAACCAGCCTCAGAAAATGAGCACCCACACATAAATCATGACTAGCCGTGTAACCTTGAGCAAGTTACTTAACCCCAATTGCTTTAAAAAAAATAAGTCCTATCTCCCCAGTAGATATGGGTGTTTATTAATTCTTTGATCTATATGACAGTGGTATGACTGGGTCAAAAGATATAAGTAGGCAATTTTTTTAAAAGAAATTTTAAAACTTATTTTTAGCATTCTTTTCTTTTTAAATTTTGAGTTCCAAATTCTTTCCCTCTCTCCTTTACTTCTTTACTTGAGAAGGCAAGCACTATGCTATCAATTATACATGTGAAATCATGCAAAATATATATCCATATTAGACATATTTCCAAAAAAAACAGAAAGAAAAAAAGTGAGAAAATTTTACTTTAGTTTTCAATCAGAGTACCTCAGTTCTCTCTTTCTTGAGGTGAATAGCATTTTTTCATCATGAGTCCTTTGGAATTCTGTTGGATCACTTTATTGACTGGAGTAGCCAAGTCTTTCAAAATTGATCATCATTATGATATTGTTGTTATTGTACACAGTGATCTCCTGGTTCTTCTCACTCCACTTTACATCAGTTCATAGAGGTCTTGCCATGTTTTTCTGAAATCATCCCCTCATTATTATGGCACGATAGTACTCCATCACAGTCATAAGCCAAAGCTTGTTCAGCTATTTCCCAATTGATGAGTGTCTCCTTGATTTTCAATTCTTTACTACCACTGGAAGAGCTGCTATTAATATATTTTTGCACATATAGGTCATTTTCCTTTTTCTATGATTGGTATTTGGCATAGTTCCAAATTGTTTTCCAGAATGGTCAGATTATTTAACTAGCCCACCAACAGTTCATTATTGTATATATTTTCCCTCATCCTCTCCAGCCACCTCAGAGTTGTTCTAATTTGCATTTCTCTAGTCAATAGAGCATTTATATCTGAGGTCAGGAAATGAGAAAAGAAAAAGGTGGAAATATGAATCTTCCCAAATCACTGATTATTATTAATCATTTTTCTCAACATTCACCGTTATTACTAATTGTGTAGTTCCCTCTATCTCATTTTCTTCTGTTTCTTCTCTCTTTATCCTGTTCCTCCTCAAAAATCTATTTTGCTTCTAAGCACTGCCTTTTTTACTCTGTCTGTCCTTTTATCATCCCTCCCCTTTCTGTTATCTTCTTCTCTTTCTACTTCCCTATTGGGTAAGGTACATTTCTATATTTGAGTGTGTCTAGATATTCTTCCTTCTTTGAACCAATTCCAAGGAGAGTGAAGTTCAAGCATTGCCTGCCATCCCCCACCATTTTCCCCTCCATTGTAAAAGCTCTTCTTTGAGCACCTCTTTATATGATAAACATTTCCCCATTCTACCTCTTCCTTCTCCCAATGCATCCCTCTTTCTCACTCCTTCATTTTCTTTTTGGAGATCATTCCACCATAATGGACGCACATTTGTGCCCTTTGTCTATGTAAACTCCTTTTAACTGCCCTTATAATGATAAAGTTCTTAGAAGTTACATGTATCATCTTCTCATATAGGAATATAAATAGTTTATCTTTGAGCCTCTTATTATTACTCTTTCATATTTACCTTTATAATCCTTCTCTTGAGTATCATGTCTGAATGTCACATTTTCTATTTAGCTTTGATCTTTTCATCAGGGATGCTTGAAAGTCCTGTATTTCATTAAATATCCATCTTCCTCCCTGAAGATTATAATGTTTTATTAGATTATTTTTGCTTGAAGTCCTTTTTTACTAATTGAAGTAATAATAACTAATAGAAGTTATATATATTATATTATATATAATAATAACTAATAGAAGTTCTTTGCCTTCTAGAATATCATATTCCAAGCCCTCCTCTCCTTTAACTTAGTAACTCCTTCTGTCTGTGGCTCCACAACATTTCTGTTGTTTCGTTTTGGCTGCTTGAAGTCCTTTTCTCCTTGATCTGGGAGCTCTGGAATTGGCTACAATATCCCTGGGAGTTTTCATTTTGCAATCTCTTTAGGATATAATTTGTGTTTTCTTTCAATTCCTATTTTTCCCTCTGGATCTAAGATATTGGAGCAGTCTTCCTCTGTGTTTTCTTCAAATATGATGTCTAGACTCTTTCTTTGGTCATAGTTTTCAGATAGTCCAGTATTTCTTAAATTATCTTTCTTTGATCTATTTTCGAAGTAAGCTATTTTTCCAGTGAGATATTTCTCATTTTCTTCTATTTTTTTCATTCTTTTGACTTTCTTTTATTGTTTCTTGATGTTTTGTGGAGTTGTTAGCTTCCACTTGTCTAATTCTAATTTTTTAGGAATTATTTTCTTCAGTGAGATTTTGCAACTTATTTTTCCATTTGGCCAATTCTGTTTTTTTTTTTAAGGAGTTCTTTTCTTCAGTGAATTTTTGTGCCTATTTTACCATTAGGCCCATTCTGTTTTTAAGGTATTTTTCCCAGTATTTTTGTGCCTCTTTTTTTTTAACCAAGCTCTTAATTCTCTTTTAATAATTTTCTCATGTCATTCTCATTTCTTTTCCAAATTCTTTTTCTCTATCACTTTTAGTTCTTACTTCAGTTCTTCCAGGAATTTTCATTGGACTTGGGTTCAGTTAGCATTTTTCTTTGAGGTTTTGTTTGTAGCTGTCTTTACATTTTTGTCCTCTGAGTTTATGTCTTGGGCTTCTCTGTTATTGTGTTAGCCTTTTATGGTCAATTTTTTTTGTTTACTCATTTTTCTAAATTATTTCTTGACTTTGAACTTTCTGTCATAGTTGGACTCTGCTTACTAGGAGGTAGGGAGGTACTGTCCCAGACTTCAGGTGTTTTCGTGTTGTTTTCAGAGCTCATTCTGGGGGCTCTGCAAGTTTTTGGTGCTTCCAACATAGTGTGATCCTGGGAGAGGTGTGGTCACTACTCTCCTGGTCTTCATTCTGTTCTTAATCCAGGAAGGGCCCTTGGTCCCCTTCAACAATAATTGCTAACATTCTCTTTGCCTCAGGACTGTGACCCAGAACTGCTTATGGGCAATAGAGTTGCCAGTCACTGTCTCTGGACTGAAGCTTGTTGAAGTTGCTGCTGTTACTGCTGCTTCATATGTTAATTCCAGACAAACTTCCAACCCAGTGTCACAAACTTCTTATGCTCACCCTTAAAGTTTTTTTAGGCTGGAAAAATGTCTCACCATCTTGACTCTACTACTTTTAAACTGGCAATTCATAACATGCAAAATCCAAGCTACCAGTAGTCATATTAAAAATGGCTGCAAGTGAATAGAGCACTGGTCCTGGAGTCAGGAGGACCTGAGTTCAAATCCAACCTCAGACTTATAACACAACAACTAGCCATGTGACCTTGGGCAAGTCACTTAACTCCAATGGTCCTGCCAAAAAGCCAAAAAAAAAAAAAAAAAAAAGGCTGCAATTAGTCCTAATAAGAGAATGTAAATCAAAGTAATGGTGAGGTTCTTCTGCCTCACGCACATCAAATTGGAGATGAAAAAAAAAAAGGAAATAGCAATTTATGGAGGGAGTGTGGGAAGACAGGCATACTAACATATTGTTGGTGAGCTATGAATTGGGTCCAGTGTTGCAGAAAGCAATTTAGAATTATCCCCCCAATTCACTTATTGGTAGCTACCCAACACTACCACTGCCAGGCATGTGGAAAAAAGAGATCCCAGAAAAAGCAAAAAATTCTACATGTACAATGATATTTCTAGCAGAACTTTTTGTTGTTCACAGTCTTGGAACAATAATTTGGGGGAAGACCGAATAAATTCTGCCTCTTTATTGAGTAAAAGAGGCCATTAGATGTATTTGGTCTTCTCCCATTTTCTTCATTTTCAAATCTCTTGACATTATTTTCACTCTATTCTCCTTTCCCTCACTCTCTGGCAAAATGGTGGCACTTCTCCATGGTAAGGCCAGCCCCTCTACAGGTACACTTGATAATGTTTCTTTCTGTCTTTTCTAGCAGATAGCACCTTCAGTTGTTCCCTCCTCTCTCAAATTGTCAGCCTATATCTAGGTTCCTTCTCTTTTATCTTCAAGCATACCCAAGTCTCCTCCATCCTTACACACACACACACACACACACACACACACACACACACACACACACACACCCTTCAGTAGATCCTGTCTCTTAAGCTATTTACACACAATACTCTGTGTGTATGTGTACCTAAACATATAGTATATAAATTCAAGAATTTGGGTAAATTATATATACATATATGTATAAATACTCACACATACGTGTGCATGTGTGTGCCTGTGAGAGAGACAGAACAGCAGGGACAGACAGACAAATAGATGGAGACAGAATGGAGAGAGAATTAGGGAGAAAGGGAGAGAGAGAGATAATGGAAAGAGAGAGAATGAATATAGGTATATGTATACACACACACACACACACACTGCCCAATAATGCATCTGTGGGTCAGCATCCTATAATCAATATAGCTTAGGCTGCTGCAAGTATTAGAGTGGATTATACTAAATTAGGAAGTTAAGACCAAGGATAATGTCTTTGGGAAGATTCAGGAAATTGCAGTCCCTCCTACATCATTACCAATATGTTGACATGTCTTTTGATGCTTTTGTAAATGAGATAGTATAGTCATTTGGAAAATATAAAATTCCTCAGCATTTTTTCTCACAATATTAATCAGGATGGAATGAGGGTAGGCATCCTTTCTCCCAGGTTCTCTTCCCAGCTCCCCAGTGCTGAATTCCACTGCTTGCCTGATTTGTGTAATGCCAATAGTCATAATTGCCTTCTGGGAAAGGACCAAAACACAAATATGGTGTGATTATAAAGTGGTGCCTGGTCTCTTTTTCTATGGGTGTCCCCTTGTGAATGCTCTCGGCTTTATTTTAGCTATCAGTGTATCTGAAAGTAGTGATAATAATATAGATAAAAGTACGTCCTGAAATATAAGCCTCCTTAAAATTAGATATAGTAAGGTTTTTTAACATATGAAAACAAGTTGAAAATCAAAGCACCAATAATTTCACTAACTCTATTTCTGAAAAATATAAAATATTCTGGTTTAAGTCATACTTTTCTCAAACCTTTACTTTTGGTAGATTGTAAACTTTGTGTTTTTCAATTTTTTATCTCAGTATCCCGCTTGGTACCTTGTCTAATTTTATCTTTTAGAATCAAGCATTGGGTTCATGGAATCATAATTTTAGAGCTTAGAGAGCCCTATGGAGACCTAATACAACTCTCACTGTGTATAGTTGAAGAATCTATAATAAAATTTTTTATTTAGTTGAATTCAGTTGACTTATAAAACATGAAACTTTTCATTCTGCAAAATTATAAGGAGAGGTTGCATGTGGCTTTGAGTCTGTGGGTCTCCTCTTTCTTGATGGATGTCTTTGATGAGATATAGTAGTGTTGGCATCTTCTTGACATGTGACCCTAACAGTGACTTCTTCTCAGTTTCCTCTAACTTAACACTCCTTTTTCTCTTTCATAGATCGAAGGAGACCTTCATCTGGTGGCCAACTCATTGGTGTGGGTCCCAGAAGGAGGGATGCTGCCAATCACCAACAGGATCTTACGGGCTGAAGTGCTTGGTGCCAGTGACTCTGAAATCATCTACACAATTTCTCAAGACCGCCCAAGATTTGGTAACTTTGATTTTTCTCCTGTGAGATAATAAGGATGGTCTACCATGACTCCTTCATGGCATGCATGTTACTGTGGTGTTAACAGTACTACTAATAAATAGCCAGCATTGATGTAGTACCTACTATATGCTAGACACCAGGTAAAGTGCTTTCCACATATCTCATTTGTTCCTCATGGCTACTCTGCAGAGTAGGCACTACCATTATCCCCCTTTTACAGTTGAGGAAACTGAGGCAAACAGGTTAAGTGACTTTCCCAGCTCACACAGCTAGTAAGTGGTCTGGATAGGATAGGAGCTCAAGTCTTCCTGACTCCAGACCCAGCGTGTGATCTGCTGGGTCACCTGGGTTCTTCTAACCATCATGACAAGGCTTCCCTTGACACGTGTAGACGACCTTATGGTTTCTAGTGTTCTTTCTTGTTCCAGCCTACTTTAATCCTCACAATGACCCATTGAGGGGGGCAGGACAGACATTCTTATGTCCACTTTACAGATGCAGAAACTGAGAACCACAAATGAAGTTGTTTCCCCAGACCCCACTGCGAATCACTAGTAAGACATGGTGTGAGACTCGGGTTTTCTGACATCCATTTTGGTTTCTTTTCTTTCTTTTCTATACAACTGCTTCATGATTAGCAATGCTTTTACTGGCTTTGGGTTTATTGATTGTCTCTTTATTTTTGTTTAAGACATAGGTTAAAGGGTTAATAGTTCCATTTCTTTAATAAAAACGGCTTTTGGTTTGGCAGAACAGAGACAGAGACAGAGAGATTCAAAGAGACACAGAAAGAGAGAGACACATTATAGGCAGACAGAGGAGCTAGGTCCAGATTAGTGCCAATAATGACTCCTACGAAATGATTACATTATTCATTCAGCTTTGAACCCCGTATTTCATTGGGCTGGAGCCAATTACCATATTTTACATAATCCCAACTTTGAATGGTATAAATTCCAATACATGTGCCTTATTCACAGGATCCATTATTTGTCCTAATTAAGACCTAAATGTACTTGTACAGGGCTGTTAGGAACGCGGCCAAGGTACAGATTTTCAAAAATCTCCAAGTACCTCCTTGAGCTTGGCCTGTGATTGCTATGTTTCCATTGACCAAAGCATTTCTTGATTAAGTTTTGAATCTTTCACCATACAGTAAGAAAACCTTTCAGAGTCCTTATTCTGGAACTTTTTCTTTTCTGTCTTACTGTCATGATTTTTGAATATTTTCTAGGTGGAGGAGATAAAAGAATTTCTATGACTTCCTAGTTGAAAGGCTATACCACAGCACAGTGGTGTTATAAGCCTAAACTAATGAAAATATGCTGGTACTTTTATCTCACATTGAATTTATTAAAAGTAATGCATTAAAATATTGATCATGTTTGCCTTGGTAGATAATTAACCCATCCCACTTTATGATGTATGCAATTGAATAAACTACTCGTAACTTAACAGGCCTTCATGTATCCTGTATATCTGAATCCTTAATAATATTGATAAAGCATCCATTGACATCTCAAGACCTATCCTCTTAGTTGAAGGCAGTATGGAAGTTGATTTTTGTTGTTACCCTTGACCATTAATTTCTTAATATTCTGCTTCCATTTTTTAGTTTCCTAGTTTCTAGGTAATTAGGTGGACTAGTGGATAGTATTGTGCTTGGAATTATGAAGAATTAAGTTTAAATCCTGCTGTAGATACCTTGTGACCCTGGGCAAGTCACTTAACTTGTTTGCCTCAGTTTAATCACCTGTAAAATGGGGGTAATAATGGCACCTAGGTTCTAGGGTTGTTCTAAGGGTCAAATGAAATATCCAATGGACAGCACTCTGCAGATCTAAAACACTATGGAGTGCCAGGCTTGCAGTCAGGAAGGCTCATCTCTGACCTCAGACATTTACTATCTGTGTGACCCTAGGTCAGTCACTTCACCCTGTTTGCCTCAGTTTCCTCATCTGTAGAATGAGCTGGAGAAGGAAATGGCAGACCTCTCCAGTGTCCTTGCCAAGAAAACCCCATATAGGGTCATGAAGACTCAGACACAACTGAGAATGACTGAAAGATAACAACAAAGATGGTTTTTACTTTATGCCATTCTTCTTTTAATATGCTTAGGGCTCCTATCATTCATAATAAAATTATTATTAGAAAGAATCACACAAATAAAAATGGTGGAGGGAATCAGTAAGGTGAAAACTGTAGCTCACTTAAGCTAATTAACTTGAATCAGTTGAATTGGATTCAAACAGGTTTGGGAAATTTGCCTGGTGATAATCATTTGTATCAACTACTACCATGCTTTCCTCACTCCTTGGATTGATGAAGTTTTCCATTCACTACACTTTGTTTAGAGAACTGAATTTGGATACACACACACACACACACACACAGAAATACATATGCATGGCAGAGGCATGTACATTAAAACAGAAATACATCATGTGTGTAGTATGTATCTACACACAGATGTATAGGTATATACATATTTGTGTACATATATAATGTATATATTTATATCTATAGCTATATACATACTTGTATAAATATATATGTATGTGTCTGCATATACATGTGTATCTGTCTATCTATGTATATATATAAACACACATGAATACATTTTT
This sequence comes from Gymnobelideus leadbeateri, assembly GCA_011680675.1. Taxonomy (NCBI): domain Eukaryota; kingdom Metazoa; phylum Chordata; class Mammalia; order Diprotodontia; family Petauridae; genus Gymnobelideus; species Gymnobelideus leadbeateri. Next base: position 298,138 of record WOXC01005877.1, on the reverse strand, counting down.
TACTAGACCCATGATTTCATTGGTATGGAGAACTCCTTAGTCAATAAACTCCCTTTACTGATGAAGATTGGCACTTAGTCTGACAGTTTCAGGCTCATGGCGGATGTCAAACTCCCAGAGGGCTACAAGCAGCCTGCAAAATTCCTGTGGAGCCAAAATCAGATTAAACCATAATTGGGAAATATTGAACAAAATAAATAAAAATACAATAGGATCCAGATAATGTTGATTTGTGCTTTCTAAGTCAGTTTCCCCTCTCCCCTTTCTATTTGAATCTGGGGTAGGAGGGTGGAAGAGGTTAAGTAACTTACCCAAGGTCACACTCCTACTCTGTCTGAGGTAAGGCTTGAAGTCAGGTCTGCCTGACTCTGTGGCCTAATCTCTGTCTGCTGTTTCATACTGTCTCTCAAAACATACAAGTCACAATTCTTAATGCTGCAATTATGTCACTTAAGTATTATTCCCTTCTACTACAAAGAGTTTAGTTGAGGCCCACGTTGCTTCTTATCTGAACCATTACAGTCCTCCTGATTAGTCCCCTACCCTATAATTTCTCCTGGTCTAATTCATCCTGAACGCTGGTAAGATTCTTCATGATCAGGTTTGCTCAGGTCAATCACTCTGCATGCTCAAGAACCTTCAGTAGTTTTCCATTGCTTATTGAATAATATTTAACCTGACATTAAAGAACCATCCACAGTCTATCTCTAATTTTTCTCTCTGACTTCCTTCTCCCCCATTCTCTACATGTAGATATTTTATGTCTTTTAAGTCCTAACTCAAATTCCAGATTCTTTTGTGAAGAAGTCATAATTATGAACCCTAAAATAGATATAAATATATAAGGATTGAAAAATATTTCTTCGATCTTAATTTTTAACCCATTTGAGGGAATTCTTATAAGGAGAGTGGATGAACATTCTGATTTCTTTATTGACACAAGAAATGTCTAATGTAAAAAAAAACCTTTTTGGCTCTGGCTGTCAGCTGTGGAATAATTCTGTTTAGCTAAGATGTGATCATGTATCCAAGAATACATACCTCTTTGTATGTATTGTATGTATATATGTATATATATGTATACACATCCACACACATCTATGCACACACACACATATATTTAATAGATCATTTGATCTATTAAAGGAGACATTTTCCATGCTTACTGGTAGGTACATTTGTATGAGAAGATGATTTGTTAGTGGCATATGTATGTGTGTATCTCTCTCTCTCCTACCCCCCCTCCTTCTCCCCTCTTACCTCTATAAAATACTTAGAAGGTTTGCCAAGCATTTTATATACTTTATCTCATTTGAGTTCCATAACATTTGAGTTACACAGGGTTGTTGTGAGACAGGTACTATAGATATTGGTATTATTGTTGAGGCATTTCAGTCACATCTGTGATCCCATTTAGGGTTTTCTTGGCAAAGATACCAGAGTGGTTTGATATTTTCCTTCTCCAGCTCATTTTGCTGATGAGGATAGTGGGTAAACAGGGTTAAATGATTTGAACAGGGTCACATTGTTAAATTTGTAAGCGTGTGGAGCTGGATTTGAATTCAGGTCCTCCCAAATCCAGGGTGGTGCTCTGTCCGCTGTGCCACCTACCCCCAATATTATATGGATGGGGAAACTGAGTTGGAGGCGAGACTTGAATTCCGGTCTTTCTGACTCTGTTCAGCACTGTCTAGCTGGTCATACAATTTCTTCTTACTCTTTACTGGATGGCATGATGTCCTGCTTGTTACATTAGTTATTTCCATCGTACCTCTGGTAGGCACCATCTCTATTAAAAGCATAGTGTGGAGAAAATTCAGAGCTGAAAATAGGATGAAATTGATTTTTTTAAAAAGAGGCCAGTAGTTTCAGGTGGAGAATGAGTAATAAGAGCAGGTGTTTTATTTAAAAGCACAACTATTCCATTTTTGCTTCAAATAAGGTTCAAAGAAATTGAGTAGTAAGACTTTTAGAAATTATACAAAAAACCCTAACTGTGGGTGTGATCTTCAGATCCCAGAAAATCTATGATGCAAACTCAGTTCTTTAAAAATAGATTTTCTTGAGTTTTTTTCTCCAATCAAATTTTGTGTAACTTTTTGTTTAACCTTTCCTTTTTGAGAACTCTATTTTTTGGGAGAAAATCCCTCTTCCTCCACAAACATATCTTCTGAGCTTTATTTTTGTTTTTGCAAAAGTTGATCAACTCATCACAACACATTAATTTTCACAAATCTTCATATTCTTATTTGAGTACTCACTGCAGATAGGAGGTGGATCTGTGATTTCATTGATAGTAGCAGCTCCTAGATGAGGGGAAAACATGCCTTCTACTTATGAGGGTGGTAGTTTCTTTGCAACTTAAATATAGTCTTACAGAATTGCCTAGAATATGGAGGGATTAAGTGATTTGTTTAAGGCCAAATTCAGTATGTGTTGGAGACAGAGCTTGATCCAAGGGCTTTCTGGCTCTGAGGCCAGTCTTTTATGCATTTACCCCCCAGCTCCCTCCCCACCTTGCCTCTGGTTCTCTTATGTGATTTTAGTGGACATAAGTCAGTTATTTTGTGTTCTGGTCCTGTGTGCAGAGATGGTTGGATGTTTTTTAGACTTGCAAATGGAATCTATGATTCTGTAATGACTACTACCTTTTTTTTTCCTCATTCTGTCTAGACAGTCAGAAAAGAAAAAATGGAGATGCTATTCTCTCAGGGGAGGGAGTTCTTTAGATGGAACACGTCTCTAGTCTGCTGTATGGGCGGTGACTCCTTCCTGGTGGCAGGATAGAAACCCTTCCATAACATTCCCCCTGTATATTTTAGAGAGGAAGCCATAAAGGTTCCACTTCTAGTCTGCCTCATGGTAATCATGCTCTGTACTCCTGCAGGGGAGGTGGTTCTTTTGATGACCATGCCCGAAGGCAGTCCAGTGGAGGGGAGGCAGCATCTGCCTGATGGAAGAATGGCTACACCCACCAACACGTTCACCCAGCAAGATATCAACGAAGGCATTGTGTGGTACAAGCATTCCAGTCCCCAGGCACAGAGTGATTCCTTCAGCTTTCAGGTACCCAGTGGCTCATTATTTCAGTCCCTTGAAGTTTAACTCTAATAACTACATGTGCGTACATATAGATATGTAAATGATACATCGGAGTATTAAATATAAAAAGTAATGGGTAATTTTATGTTGATGTCATAACGAAAGCAAACACTCTTATTAAACCCCTGAGAATAGGTGGCTCCATCTGCCAATTTAAAATGTTGAGATTTTAATCTATAGTTCTCTAAGAATAGATCCTTGAGAACAAATAACTCTTCATTTGTTGTAGAAATGTTTATAGGACAGATTTATTTCAAAATATCAAGAAAAATATGAGGTGTACTATCTCAAGTTATAGTTGAAGCTGCTGTTGCACATCAAGGATCAGGAATTTTTCTTTCTGGTGGCTCTGCTTCTACAGCAACACACAAAACAAACCATTTCCTCTACCAGAACCTTCTTCTGTTGTCTCCCTGTGGTGTAGACAAGACCTGAAGTTTTTGAAAATGGGGCCAGTAAAGTGTAAGCTCTAGTAGAAAGATGTTAGCTACAATTGCTAGATTCTTCACATGACTGTGAATATGCCCTGTCACCCAATAACCAACTGACTAATACTGTACAAGATCTGAGTCTGAAGTAACATGGGTGGTCTTTAACATGCATAATATCCAAATTAATTTAATCTTCTTCAAATTATTCACATTGGGAGACAATGTACTTTTCCAAGTGACCTAGAAATGCTCAAAGGAATTTTTGGAAATGCTCTTCTTTGGAATTTCCTTCAAAGTCTGTGTCCTTCTTGTGATTAGCCTTGCTAGGCAGCTAGGTGATGGAGTGGAGATGACATCGGGCCCCTGGAGTCAAGATCCAAGTTCAGTCTTGTCTCAGATTCTTACTAGCTTTGTGACTCTCGGAAAATGGCTTTAATCTCTGTTTGCTGAAGTTTTCTCATGTGTAAAATGGGGATAATAATAGCATCTCCTACAGGGTTATCATGAGGATCAAGTGAGATAATGTTTGATGCTTACTTGAATGCCCGGCACATAGTCAGTGCTGAAGAAAGATTTCTTCCCCCTCACTTCCCTACTGATGTTTTGTGGTTAAATGCAAACTTGTATTTGAAAGGACTTTGGCTAAGATCAAACTAGCTCTAGGTCCCTGACAAAACACAGAAGATGGATTTGTCTTTCTGTGTGACTCAGACCTTGGTTCTATACACACTCCCCAAGGGAAGAGTTACAGAAATGCCTTGTGTAATGGCAGCATCACTAGAGGAAGTGTTGAGCCTCCCACGGGCTTTCTCTGAAGGAGAAAGAGCTCATTGAAATAGGAATTTGGTGAATGTTGTAAAGACTGGGATCAGACCTTGTATTTTTATTTATTTACTTTTTGCTAGAAAGACAGTTTTTGTTAATAGTCTTTTAACAGATTAAAAAACAAACACACAATGCAACAAGCCTCCTTCAAATGCTCTTTACAGAATTAGGTACCACCATTTGGGGTCAGCCACCTTTAGGTACAATCAGACTAAATTGTCGTCCAATCTGAGTCAGACCTGGTGTTTTTTATCTAAACCACCTTCCCTAAAATAGTTTGTATAAATGTGGGATTGTGTAAGTGGCCAGTCATTTTCCATTCACTGCTTTGGTGGTATGAAATAGATCGAAAATGAGATAAACATCGGGCTTTTATTTGTTCCTGCCCCTTTTTGTTTGTTTTATGTACTAAATGAGATGAACTGAGCTCAGCAGATTTAATTCTGTTTTTGTCCTGAAATGCTGTCACAAGCTATCAATACAGCCCATCTGTTAGTTTGTGTGTTAAGACTCGAGATTTCTGTAATATGTGCCCCATTAAAAGATACTGTGACTTAAGTGGGGAGACCAGCCTATTTAGGCACAAGGAAGCCACAGGTATCTAGGGGATACAGAATAGCATGTGGAATCTGGACAGACCTGAGTTTGAATCCTGCCTCTCACATTGTATTTGGTGGAAAGGAAAAAGCAGAACAAAAAAGACAAGGAAAAAAAAACAAATATTCTCACTCCCCCCAAAATGGTTTAAACAATTGGGAGCAACAACCCCGCTCCCCCACCAAGTCACCATCACATACACCATCAGACTCAATTGATGTATTACTTAATTTTACTCAGTTCCTCCTCCCTTTCTCCCTTCTTCCTTCTTTCCCTCCCTCCTTTCTTCCCTCCCTCCTTCCTTCCTTCCCTCCCTCCTTCATATAGTTCATTGACCAGGGGAAAGGAAAGGATACTTTTGGCAAGGAAGATGATGTTAAGACAAAAATATCATTAAAAATGAAAAAATAATAATAATAACAACAAAATAATATGGAGAGCAAAGGGTGAAACACTAAAGAAACACAACAAAATCTAGGAAGCCCACCAATGTAAACATGTATTTCACAAGCCAGAAAAGGACCATCCATTTTGTGCCTAGTTGCCCTATTTGACCTCACCTTGTGGCTGACCATCCTGGGTGTGTGTGTGTGTGTGTGTGTGTGTGTGTGTGTGTGTGTATGTGTGTGTGTGTATGTGTGTGTGTATGCATGCATGCATGTGTGTACATGTGTGTGCATGCACACACACCAGGGATTTCTTCTGTTTGTGTGCTAGCTGTCGCAGGAAATGAGGGGACCTGGAAAACTGTTGCCTGAATCAGTAACCACACCGAAATCAGAGATGGAATATTGACTAAGAGGGCATTTTGTAAAGCTCCTACCATAGTCTAATCACTGTACTATGGAATGATGCTACCAAGGCAAAAATGAAACAGTCCCTGCTCTCAGTGAGCTTACATTTGATTAGAGGAGATCGCAAGCACACACATAAATATGTGCAGAATACAGTGTGATATTTGGGGAATCTCTAGCAGCTTTGGGGGCCAGGAAGAGCTTTGTACACACATTGAAGTTGGAGCTGGGCTTTGATGGAGGAATTCTGTGTAGGCAGAGGAAGGGGGTGGGGGTATGTGTTCCTGGCACAGGTAACAGCTAGGATGAAGTGACAGGAAGGAAAGAATAGTAGGCAATAAATATTAATAACCTACTATGAACCAGACTCCAAAGTGCTAAATGTTTTACAAATATTATCTCATTTTATCCTCAACAACTCTGGGAGTTGTTACAGTTGAGGAAGCTGAAGCAGGAAGAGTTTAAGTGACTTGCCCAGGATCACGCAGCTAGTAAGTGTCTGAGCCTGAATTTGAACTCAAAAGGTCCTGACTCCAGGCCTTTCTTTCTATCCACTGCACCACCAGGTGCCTCCAAACTCTAGCCATTGTGTTGCCTAGCTGGTTCAAGTGTGTACAAGGTAATAAGGAGGCCAGGTTGGTCTTGAATGTAACTTGGAGTGAATATGTCCCCATCTAAGTACAGATTAGGGTCTTACCTCTCTGTCCTGCCATTGCAGGTATCCAGTAATGCCGCCCCCCATGCCCATCTGGAGAACCAAGTATTCAACATTGCCATCTTGCCAAAGACACCTGAACCTCCAAAGCTTTTCCTGGGAGCCAATCTGCATATGACTGTGAGTTTGGTCTGTCATTCCTTTTAATAGGAGAAACAATACAGTGGGAATTAAAATGGGCTCTCCGTCACACCAGGTGAACTCCTGACTTCATAACATTTTCAGTCATCATCTCTTTGTCACTAATGATATTCACACATTTTCCATTTGCTGCAGAGGGAATCATGGGATCTCAGAGCATTGAAGTCATTGTGTAGAATGGTGTGGTTATCCAGCCTCTTGTTGAATACTCTCATGATGGGGGACCCATTAACTCACAAGACAACCCACTCTATTTTTAGGACATCTTTCCTTATGTCAAGCCTAAGTAAATCTGTCTCTCTAAAACATTTGCCCATTGCTCCTGGTTCTGTCTGTTCTCTGGAGCTAATCTCTTTGTGTGACTATTAAACCACGGGATGTCTTTCCTTTTGCATATTTAGACATTTAAATGTCAGATTTTATATTTGTGCCTATAAAAATGCCTGGGGGTTTTGGTTTTGGCCCATTGTTTCAGCCTGTTGAGATACATTGGAATCCTGGTTTTTATTGAATTATTTCGTGTTCTGGGTTTGCATCAGTTGTAGTTTGATAAGCAGGTCTTTATCCAAGCTACTGATAATACCACTGAAAATAGTAAAGAGACTTCAAGGCCAGAGTGTTTGCTCTGATATCCAGAAAGCATTCTCTGTGTGTGCATATAGGTGCATATATACAGACATATTTTTGTTTATTTGTATTTATGCATATATATGTATAGTATTATTAGAGACCTCCCTACATGTTGATATTAATAAACACTCTTTGGGCAAAGTTTTCTTGACCAGCTATAAATCTACATCTTCTGCTATTCATCTTCTATTTCTGTCTTGTCTATAAGAATATTATGACTTTGCCTTACTGAAATCATAACGTCGTGTAATTCACAGCTGCTGTCTGAGGACATAGATGAGAACAGAGGCATCAGGAAATGAACATAATACACAAATACTTTAGATATTGTCTTCTCAGCATGGGATATAGCAAGGCTGTCGCTTGCCTTTGCTACCTCCTGCTGACATCAGGCAGGAAAGAAGGAGATTGACAGAGAACACATATTCAAGTCTGACTGGTGTGGGAAGGGAGAAAGCCAGAGGGGTGGAGACTGAATAAGAAGGGGGAAAATGAGAGAAGAGTAGCTTACACCTATTCTGGGAGGCAGCTTGGAATCATGCCAGACAAGTCACTGTGCTGCCTGTGCTTGTCATGAAGAGGCTGTGGGGAAATAGCACATTGGAGCTGTGAATGAGCCCAAAGCATCTAGAATTATGGAGGAGAAGCTACTAAAGAGTGCATGCCCCCGGACTCAGCTATGTGATTGCCACACTTGTGTCCCAGAGAGATCAGAGAAAGCAGAAAAGAACCCATATGTAGAAAAATCTGTGTAGCAGCTCTGTGTGTGATGGGATGCCCACCAGTTGGGGAATGACTAAACAAATGATGGCGTCTGGATATGATGAAATAGTAGTGCGCTATAGAAAATAAGGAAAAAAGATCATTTCAGTGAAGCACAGAAAGTCTTTTATGAACTGATCCAAAGGGAAGGGAGTAAAACCAATACAATGTCAGTATTATAAGAATGAATCAGTTTTCAAAGACTTAGAACTTAGGTACTCTGATCACCTAAGTGCATACTGTTGTGCTATAGAAAAAAGTGAATACATGAAAGTTAGGGAAAGCTTGGGAGTTGCTTTAGTAACAGGAGAAAAGCTGACTAGATTACTTAGGGGAAATTATAAAGCTTCTCAAATGACCCTAGGCTTTTCATGAAAGCATGCCTCTTTTTTATCACTATTTTACCAATACTAGTATTTTACCAACATTATTATATGATGAGACATGGAATGCAGTTGTCTCCAGAAAAATTAAAAATGGGTATTCTAGGAAAATGGAGAGCCATAGGTAATAAGTGTCTGAGGCCTGATTTGAACTTGGCTCTTCCTGATTCCAGGCCTGGGGATCTGTCCACTATGCCATCTACATACCTTATTAGAACACTTCATAAATAAACAGACCAGCAGCACAGGAACCATAACTTCAGTAAAATCAGCACTAAAAGGCAGCTGAACATGGAGTGATTAGAGTGGCTCATCTTGGTCCTGAAGAACAAATTTTAAAGCACAATTCCCTTTTTTCTCTAGAGAGGTGGGGGACTGTGGGATGTATGGTGTCTAGAATCATGCTACCAGATAAGGTCTCCTTGGCAGGCGACTTTACTAAACTCTTTTTCTTCTAAGGGGGAGTTCATGGTGATGGTGGGTTGGGGAGGCCAAGGATGTAGGGAACATTTTGGAATATTAGAATAGTGTAAAATTTAAAAAAAAGAAATGCAAGCTTAGCCCTCAATTACTCTCCCCTGTCTCTCAGGGGAGGAAGAATCAGGCCAGAGCTGAGACATCTTCCTCCTAAAGTACTCTGTCATCCTAAATAAGAAGGAAGAACCTATAAATGGTCTTTGACTGTTGGGTACCATGCGGTCATGATCCTTCAAATTTCTTCACTAATAGCTTGAGGTTCAGCACTTTGGAGAGGTCCTCCCTCAGGCTTGAAGGCCACCTAGTCCCTAGCCTTTTCCCAGCTCTTCCCAGTGTCTACACTGCCCCCTAAACATTCCCTGACAGGTAGGATCATGTCATTATGTTCTCAGGGCACAACGGATGCATGAGATCAGAAAAGTGCCGGCTATCTTTGAAGTGAAAGCCTTCCTTCTGATCTGATCCCCCTCCTCTGGAATATTATAACCTTTTACTCTTTGGCAGATGCTGACTCTCTTTAAGCCCTGGAGTGCATGGAGCTCTCGCTAATAATAATGCTGTCTCCCCAAGTGTATAAGCCGGACGCCTTCCAACAGGATGCCCCATTTAGTTGGTGCCCCCATATTTGTACAGAACTGAATTTCAAGCTTGCAGGCTTGAACCACAACAAAGAAAACAACCACCACTCCAGAAATGATGGGTTTTGTATGAGACAGAGACAAAAAGGGGAAAAGTAGAGTGTTTTTAATGAATGGGTAGCATTGACATTCACACTGTAAATAATAATAGAAAGAAATCTAATTCATCAGAACTATGAAATCCATAATTTATCATTCTGACTACAGGAACTTGGGTTAATTTTTTTTGGAAACTTTACTCATGTGCACATACATCTGCACTTACACACTTACACTCATACATACATATGTACATACATACATGCATGCATGCATGCATACATACACATACACATACACAGAGGTTCTCTTCCACTGGGAAAGATTTTAGGGCAGGGGTGGGGAATTTGCAGCCTCGAGACCACTTACAGCTTTCTAGGTCCTTGGGTACAGCCTTTTGACTGAGTCCAAGTTTTACAGAACAAATCCCTTTATGCTGTGACGTTTGGATTCAGTCAAAGGGCCACACTTAAGGACCTAGAAACCCTTATGTGACGTTGAGACCACAGGTTCCCTGTCCCTTCTTTAGGGCATAGCAAAGCGAGTAGGGGACCAAAAATGAAGAGAATCTGCACCCAAATCCTGCTTAACCACAAGAAAGGTTAATGGCAAGTCACTAAATCTGAGTTTTAGTTTCCTCATCTCTAAAATGGGGATAATAAAATAATAAACACCTACCTCACAAGGTTGTTATGAAGTACAAATGAGTTAATGTTCATAAGGCCAGTCAACATGCATTTATTAAGTGCTAGCATAGTGAGAATAAGTTTTGTTACCTTGATAAGACAGTAGGAATAAGTCCACCAACTCAGCATGATTAACTCCAGGTTGTTTTACGCCTCCATTTTTGCTTCAGTTGTTTTGAGTCATTTTTTTTTTTTAAGATGAGCGGTTGTGTGGTATTGTAATGGCAATAATAATAGCTAACATTTATATGGTATGACATGGTATGTTCTTAATTGATAAATGTATGTGGACCTTCCTATAAGAGAGATCACCAATAGGAAATTGTTATAAATAACTTTATTAGTAGCAGTCTACCAATAAAATTATGGGAAATAATTTAAGAACATTCATAACTAAAAATATAAAAAAAATTCCACCACAGGCCCCAACCATCAGCCTGTTCCTAGGGCACAGTGAGGGCTGGTTAAAGTAATGCTAGCTCTGGCTCTTAGATTATCCACTCTTGAGATTCAGGTAGCCCTTGTTCATTGGCGGGTGGCATTGTTTGATGAAAATTCGCCAGATAACCACCTTGGAGGAAAGCATCTTCAGGAAAATGTAAGCAGCAAAATACAGAAAAAATGGCATGAGATTAGATGGTGTAGTGGAGAGGGCATCGGGCTTGGGAGTCAGGAAGGCAGCTGTGGGACCTTGACCTATTTACCTGCCCTCAGTTTCCTAATTCATAGAATGAGGTAAATTGGCTCCAGTGGTCTCCAAGGTCCCCCTCAGCATCTCATCTTCATCCACATGGCACTGATTTCTCCTACTGGGTCTCTACGTTTTTAATGCTTTCCCTTCCTTGCAGTTGGGGGATTATTGAGCATTCAGTATAGCAATATTTATGTTTTTTACACTATTCTTAAATTTGTAAGGATCAATTTTATGTCCAGGTAATTGTGGGCAACAGTTCTGTCAGGATTGATGATCTGGTTCAATGCAGTTTATCTGCTGAATTCTCAAAAGGATCTTTAGAATTTGTAATTATAGCACAGGGAGGTGTATTTGGTCAAGAAGAGCAAGCTTCTGTTATGTCTTAATGCAGACTTAGAAAGGTTCAGGATACTGAGATCCAATGCAAGGAAACATGGATCCCATAACAGGACTGAAAAGCAAGTTGGCTTTATTGAAGCCTACTAATATTAATGAGAGCAGTTAGAGAGAATGGCAGGCCAGGCCAAGCCTACTAGGCCCCCAAGGGAAATTAGGCTCCCAGCTTGGTCCCTGGAGGGCACAGGACACCCTAGCCCAAGTGACCTGTAAGGGGGGTTCATAGAGTTCTTACATGGATTGGGGCATGGGAGCCAGGAGCTTGGGTTGCTGAAAATTTTACTCACCAGAAAAGGGGCTTTGGGCTGTTATAGCTGTTCTTAGTCTAACATAGTAGCTCTATGTTTTTGTTTTTGTTTTTTTAACTTTTCTGGAATTTCTTCATTTAGCAGGTGAGGAGTCTACTGGGGTTATTACATGGTATACAATTCTAGCCCCTGATCATGGCTTTCTGGACACTGGAAAGTTAAATTTCTTTTCTTTCTTTCTTTTTTTGCTTTTTGGAGGGGACAAAGTGGGGCAATTGGGGTTAAGTGACTTGCCCAAGGTCACATGGCTAGTAAGTGTTAAGTATCTGAGGCTGGATTTGAACTCACGTCCTCCTGACTCCAGGGCCAGTGCTCTATTTACTGTACCACCTAGCTGCCCCGAGAGTTAAATTTATGCAGCCTCCCTTGACATGTAGCATATTTTCCCCAAAATATTTTGCATAATCTGTAAAGATTAAGATGTCTTGGTTCTTTGAGTGCAGCCTTTCTATAATTTTTGGTGGCAATGATATGATGCTGAGTCCTATTATAAACCCTTTCATTTCTATAAACACATCTGTACCAGCCCTGGCTCCTCTTGAGTTCCCGTCCCATATCATAGACTGCCTAGCAAGCATTTTCTAGTTTTACTAGAGATCTCAGAGGCCTCTCAGATTCTCCTGATCTTCTGGAACTCTCTACTAAATTCCCCTGTTACTATAACCGAGGGCACCTTTATCCTCCTAGCCACACAGGCCTGCTACCTTATGGCATTCCTGACGCATCACTCTCACAGAATTTTAAAAGCAAGGAATCTTACTAGCAAGTTATCTATGGATATACTATACATATATACACACATATATTTATGTGTATAATACGTACAAACATAATCAGAGCAGTTACAAAATGCATTAATCTAATGTGGATGAAAATGAATAAAAAACATTTATCAAGAACATATTATGCGTCCGGCATGGTGTTAAATTTTTGAATCACTCATGAGACAGCTATAATGAATATTTTTTTATTCTTAATAATGTGCAAATTATAAATATTTAGAATATTATTCCATAAATGATTAAGAATATAGAATATACATGTTAACTAGGAAAATGAAAGATGATCATTCAAAGGTAAAATAAACTTTAGGCAGTCACCTGTGCATACTAATCTCTGTGCCTCATCTGTCCTAGGCAGTCACTTAAGAGGCCTGTCAAGAATTAGGAAAGGTAGCTCATTTCTATGGCTCCTAACCTAGTCTCTTTTAAATCCCAAATCAGCCTGTTTATTGTCATTTGGCAGGTACTGTGCCTGTATGTGTGTTCATACATAGGCTCTCCACCCCTGGGAACAAATCATTCTGTGAAGTTTGGATTCAGTCAAAGGGCCACCCTTGAGGACCTAGAGGGCCACATGTGGCCTTGAGGCTGCAGGTTGCCCACCCCTGGACCCTGTCTTAAGGTCACTTGGGCTTTTAACTAAGAGCATTTCAGATTTTTAATCATCTGGACTAAAAAGAAGTTGTCTGGCCCTAGGAGTAGTTGATGTTGCTAGGGTAGGGGCTTCACGGGACATTTAATAGCTAGTCCCCAGCTGCGTACATGCATTTTAAAATTTATTATTGTTGTTTGACTGCTTTCAGGATGAGGAACTAGCTCCTGTTTACTTTGTTGATTTTCCTAGCTCATTACATTCCAACAACCTGAAATATGACCCTTTACTTTTAAAGGGAATTTGTTCTAACCTGCAAAAGATGTTTCTTCCTGGGGACAAGTGTGCCTTGGGGGCAGTTTTGAAGCAGCTGGAGCATTCAGGCTTTTCTAATGGACTGCAACCCCTCTCCTCCTTCAGTATGACTGGGCCCAGCTTAATCCTTCTCACAAAAGGCAAATTCCTTCTAAATGAAGCTGGGCTTTAAAGTGGAGAGGAGCCTGTCTTGTTCTCAGGGATTAGAAAAGTTTGGAATGGTCTGCCCTTCCTCCACCCAAAGAAAGGTACTCTGAGTAGCTGAGGAGGGAATCCATATATGAGCTGCTTTTATTCTTTTTTCTCTTATAATTTATACTCTTCTCCTCCCCCCCCAACCCCACTGGCACTTAGTCCATCAATGTTAAAACTGGATACAAGAACTCAAAATTTCATGAAGTGGAGGGTGAGGAGGTGAAGAATAGGGAGGGCTGTGCTACAGAGGGTGAAGAAACTGCTTTTGGTGAAGCAGCTATCTAAGGCATAGAGGATGGGAACCTGCCTTCCCAACTGCCTGATTCAAGAACTGGAATCCTTCCTTTTTCCTTGGTGTAGTATCCATTAAGGGTTAATCGATTGTGCATATGTATAGGTGGCCTGGGGAGCTGAAATTGCTAGGGAGGGAGGACAATTTTTTAAATTCCTTTCAAATTTAAAAATCTGTGGTGGGGGTGGAGCTGGAGAGGATAAAGAAATTTAGCTATTATAAGTGGTGTTTTTTTTTTTTTAATTCGATTTACAAAAGAATCCCTGAAGTGTGGAAGTGGAGTTAATAGTGAGCCTGATTTTGTAGTTAGGGGCAGTTTGCTTGGTTTTCACAGTAGAACCACAAGTAATTAAATTTCCAAGAAGAAAAGCTAGAGGGGAGAGAGAAGTGGAGCCACATGATAGGAAGGAAGGAAGGAAGGGAGAGAAGAGAGAGGGAGGGAAAGAACAAGTTAGTGAAACATGAAAAAAAAATATGAAAGAGTAATAATAGTAATAATGGTAATAGCCACCATTTATATAGTGCCTACTATGTGCCAAGCCCTGTGATCAGTGCTTTACAAATATTATTACATTTGCTCCTCAGCAATTCTGTGAGGCGGCTGCTGTTAATACCCCTCATTTCACAGTTGAGGAAACTGAGGCAAACAGGTTAAGTCACTTGGTAGAAAGTGTCTTTCGCCAGATATGAACTAAAAGTCTTGAATTGAATTGACCCAATGTATTCTGGAACACAGACAAATAGGACAGGGTTAGTGCTAGTGTATTAAACTTAATTTATCTGTTAATTTTGTGTAATAAATATGTGATCTCTATATACTAAATTTCATATACAACCTTCTTTTCTTTTTATGGACATATTTGTTTATTGATATTTTCCATCTGTGATTTTGAAAAAGAAAAGACACTGGAAGAGAGTCAGCCCTCCAGCATCTCAGTCCTCATAGGGCAGGTTTCTCAGGAGCAGTCAAAACCGAATTAATAATAGTTGAGTTGTCCCTGTTCAATGCTAAGTCTTATTTACACACTCCTTACCAGTCTTAGCTGTAGGAAGGTAATGGCTGATCAAAAACACGTTCCGTGGAGTGGGCACCAGCAGAAATCCGAAGGAGAAAGCAGAGACACCATATAGAGGAGGTAGAATTGTGGCTGTTCATTTATGCCTCTATTAACTGGAATCCATCGACAACTTGTGGACAATAAGTACAATAAAAGCCATCGTTGTGTAAATGAATGTCTTGAAAAAAAGATGCGGGCTAGCCATGAAGTGAGGATGAAAGTTAAGTATTAGTACCCTTCAGATTTTAATGGAATTGGAGCCAGAACAAGAACGTTGGGCAGTTTCTCAGAGGATAATTTACAGGAAGACATAGACCTAAATCATATAAAATGAGGAGAGGATGTAATTTGCCTCAAGGAAGGGGGAGTATGTATACTATTAAAAAGCAAAGGTCTGTCAAAATATTAAATTAACTGGTAAGTAAAGGGTTAATTAGACTTAAAATTAGAAATTAGGTTAAATGCCCTAGCATAGGAGGCAGTCAGTCTACAGTTGTTCCTTAAGCTACCTATTATGTGTCAGGGAGTCATAAGAAATAGATTGGAATGAAGGGTATGATAGACAGAGTCAGGAAAACCTGTGTTCAAATCCAGCCTCAGAGACTTGCTATCTGTGAGATCCTGGGCAAGTTACTTAATCTGTTTGCTTCAGTTTCCTCATCTTCAAAATTGGGATAATAACAGCACTTACTTCCCAGGGTTGTTATGAGGATGAAATTGAATAATATCATTAAAGTGCTTAACACAGTGCCTGACATTATATAAATATTCCTTTCCCTTGTTTCTGCCCCTGGCTTTGGTTTTCATCGAAATCCCTGTTTTCTTCTCTCTGTATTTTAGGTTCAGGAGGACAGGCTGAGTGTGATTCAGCCTCACCACCTAGCTTTTGTCGACTCCAAGAGTCCAAGTGGAAAGATTGTGTACAATATCACTGTCCCTTTGCGCCCAAATCAAGGCAAGTGTTGCAGCGAGCGGGCCTGGTCCAAAAAGTCCTGTAAAGTCCAGATGCTGCTGGGGTATTACTTAGGCTCTCTCAAAAGCTCCATTGTATCATCTAAAGTGTTAGCTTGTATACAGACAGAAACTCGTGTCTGGTTATCTTGTTCTCATTTCTGCTCAAAGGGTTGATAGCTACCCTTTTGTATAGAGAAAAGGGCTGACAGGGGAGTGAGTGTGGGCCCAACTTCTGTGATAAGGCCTGGCTTGGGAAGAAGCGTCCCTTGTAGGGAGAGGATTTCCTTTCTGCCACTTGTGTTCAGAGCTTTCTGGGCAGGACTCTGCCTCAGCAGGCTTTCAGATCTGCCCTCCCCTAGTTGAGAGTCTGGTGGAGATAGTCAGGATTGGCCAGAGGGTCTCCTCTGTGACCCTAGATACTTCACCATGGAATTGAGGTCGTTGTCCTTGTTAGGGAAGGCTTTGTGCCAATCACAAGGTGGTGGTGGGCTTCCCATCAAGCAACAGAATTAGTAGTGATATCACAACACTTTGTATACTTTCTTTCAGGTATCATCGAGCACAAAGACAGGCCTCACTTCCCCATTCGGTATTTCACGCAGGCAGATGTTAACCAAGGAAAAATCATCTACCGGCCTCCCACTGCGGCACCCCATCTCCAAGAGATCATGGCCTTCTCCTTTGCTGGTAACATATTTGCCCCTCTCCCCAGGAGAAAAC
Source organism: Gymnobelideus leadbeateri (assembly GCA_011680675.1). NCBI lineage: Eukaryota > Metazoa > Chordata > Mammalia > Diprotodontia > Petauridae > Gymnobelideus > Gymnobelideus leadbeateri. The sequence continues at coordinate 281,612 of WOXC01005877.1, read as the reverse complement.
AAATATCTCACGGTTTTTATCAGTGACAGGCTTAAACTGAGCTCTTCCTTAGCCTTTCTGTGCAGTTAGAACAATAACACCAGCTACTTTTCAGGGTTGTTGTGAGGATCAAATGAGGTGTTTGTTCCCTACCCTTTATTTTGAGGCTTCACCATTCACTTTTATAAGATTTTGAGTTCTAAAATGTTTCCCCTCCCCCTCCCAAAGATGGCATGCAATCTCATATAGATTATGTGTGTACAGTCATATGAAACATATTTCCACATTAGTCATGTTGTGAAAGAAGAATCAGAACAAAAGGGAAAAGCCTTGAGAAAGGAAAAAAAAGGGAAAAAATAGTCTGCTTCAGTCTGCATTCAGATTTCATAGTTCTTCCTCTGGATATGGACAGTATTGTCCATCATGAGTCTTTTGGAGTTGTTACAAAGCCTTGTATTGCTGAGAAGATGGAAGTCTATCAAAGCTGGTCATGCGATACAACAAAGTTGTAAACCTATTCCTGGCATGTAGTAGGTGCTTTTTTCTTTCCTTCCTCTTTATACCCCATGTTTCTCCTCTTTGTGCTTTATACCAGAGAGGAGTTTGTCATTAAAATCAATGTGTGTGCCTCCACATAAGGCCAGAGGCCGTGGCCTCTTGGGTTGAATTCCCCCAGAAACTTGGTACCTTTCTCTCCTCCCCTTGGCCTCATAAGTAGAGCTGCTGACTAAAAGGTAGCAATTATGAGTTTCCACCCATGTTTAGTTCTGTGATTTGGAGCAAACATGAAACCTCCCAATCCTGTTTGCTTGTAGTCTGTAAAGAGTTTCTCATATAATGTTCCAGCCGTGGAGAGAAGCAGTAAGTGTACAAGGACAGGAGGCTGTCTGACTCTGGGTAACTCAGCTTCTCATAGTCCCAGACTATGAGTCTCCAAGACCGTACATGTTTCAGGCAGGGCTAAGCTGTAGTGTTACTTGGAATTTCCTGAGTAAGAATTCTGTACACCAAAGAAATCACAGGTACAGTCACCACAATCACTATAATCACCATTGCAAACTTCATTCCTAAACCCAGATTAGATAAAAGAAGGGCAGAAATTGAGGTGTGCCTTACATTTCAAGAGGGAAAAGCAGAAGAGCTTGGAATGATTGAAAAATCTACTTTTAATGAACATTTCAGAAAGACCTCCTGGTAATGAACTGAATGGCAAAAATGTCTTGAGTGCTTTTGAAAAGGAGATGGGTCTACTTAGAATTGAGTTTTGAAAAAAAGCCTTTTCAGAGTTTGATGGCATGAATCTAATTAATAGGTTGATTGTTCAGTTGCTTCAGTTGTGACCTGACTCTTTGTGACACCATTTGGGATTTTCTGGGCAAAGATAGTCAGGTGCTTTGACATTTCCTTCTTCAGCTCATTGTACAGATGAGGAAGCTGATGCAAACAAGGTTAAGTGATTTGCCCAGGGGCACAGCACTAGGAAGTGTCTGTGACTGGATTTGAACTCAGGTCTTCCTGACTTCAGATTCAGCTCTCTATCTATCTACTGTGTCACCTAGCTACCCAAAACTAATATACTAACTACCAAAACAGATTATTTCTGTACGGAAATGATTGTAAATGGACACATCTTCACGAAATTTGACATCGTGTTTGACAGACATTTCGGGATTTGCAATAACAGGACATGCTGCAGCTGTTGCCAGGGTAAGGACCACAGGATGAAAGGAGCTATTGAGGACTTTGTCCCAAGGGCAAACATCAAATATCATCATAGAAAAATCTGTTTGAGAAAACTATTGAAGACCTGTGGAAAGAAATTGGAAAATTATATCAATATCTAGCCAGTGCACACAGAAAAAATATCTGAATGCCTGATTAAAGGCAGTGGAGGAGAAAAGTGCAGAAGGGATCTAGAAAATAAAAATGTATCCAATTCTTGATGGTTTTAATGAACATTTTAAAGTGACAGCTAAAAGATAAAGGCATGTAAGGAGTCAAAGTGGGGAAGGAACAGAATAGTTGCACATCACTCAAAAACCATCTGCTTTAGAATCAAAGACAATAGAGGTGGGAGAGATGCCCCAAAGAAGAATAGGGAGAGTTTTTTATTGTTTATAGACCTGAAAGAAGTCCAACATAATAAAAGCACAAACTGGATGAAAAGAGACACAGAAAGCTTATGTACCATCAAATAATGAACAATATAATGGTTACATCAAGGGAAATGACTCTGGAAGCTTCTCTGCACAAATGGAAAGTGGTGGAGCCAGATAAAATCAAAAATCATTGGCTCAAATACTGCACAGTGGTACACAAATTACCAGCTTCCTCTCTGTTGCAAGCCTAATCCTGTATCTCTTTTTTTCCTCTCTTCTCCCTAAGATGGCAAACAATTTGATTTAGGTTATATATGTGCAATCATGTAGAACATATTTCCATATTAATCATGTTGTCAAAGAAGAAACAGGAAAAAAAGGAAAAAACCCATAAAAATACAGAAAGTAAAAATTGTATGCTCCAATATGCATCCAGACTCCATAGTTCTTTCTCTGGATGTGGAGAGCATTTTCAATCATGAGTCTTTTGGAATTATCTTGGATCATTGTATTGCTGAGAAGAGCTAAGCCAATCATAGTTCTGAAACCATATTTCTTAGTAGAAGACATCACATATTTATGATAAAAAGGTGAGAACATCAGTGACCCCCTCTATCTATATATAAGCCACCTGCATGGATTCACACTTTATATGAAACATACTTGGACTGTATTTCTCAACAAATCTATAAACATGAGAAAACAATATGTTGTTTGAGGAGCAAGAAGGGCATGCCAAAATGTTCCAGGTGCATAAAGAACAACTCATTATCAATTCTGTGGCTATTGAGCAGGCTACTAGAGAACTAAGTGACATTTATACTGCCTTTGTCAAATGTCACAAAGCCTTTGACTCATTTACATTTTCATGGCTTAATCAGCTACTGCAAATATATATACAATAGATCTGAGCATAGTGAGGACTCTAGCACAGTTGATGTCCACATGGAAAGCTGTCCTCTATTTAAAATACACTACCACCATTCTAATGTCAAGAATAATTTACAGAAAGAATGACTTCTTCCAGGGAGATAGTTTAAGCATAAACATTGGATTAATAATTTCATCTACATGAATGACATGGAGTTATTTAGCCCAACTGAAAAAGCACACTAAACACTTATTATATCTTGTGGCAACTTTCTCTAATGTTATCAGAACATCATTTAGACTTGACAAATTTACAATTCTTAATGTTCCCCAAGGAAACAGAAATTGAAGGATTTGAGTTTAAATATGAATCCAGTGATTAAAGGGAATACCTAAAAATGCCATGGTCCTCCTCAGGCAAAACACACTAAATATGAAGGTATCAAGAATATTTGTATTGTGTGTATTGCTATATTGACTGGCCTGCTGAAATCAAAGTCAATGGAATGACCACATTTAGAGCAATTGACACTTATGTAAAATGAGTCTTAGGGGCGGAGCCAAGATGGTAGAGTAAAATGAGCCTTAAAATTTGTTCTTGGCTCAATAACATGCAGAACATTTAGAGGCAAAAGGCTTCCCCCACAAAAACAAACAAAAAAAACTTACAGTATTTTTAAAATTAAATTAAAAAATTTAAAACTAAAATCCTTGTAATAAATTTGCATAGTTAAACAAAACAAATTGCCATGTTGGTAGGGTCAAAAAAAAAAATAGATATTTCATCCTATACTTTGAATCTTTCACTTTTCTGTCAGGAGGTAAAACTTGCAAAAGGATAAAAAGTTTATGGAAATAATTTTGTAATAAACAGACATAAATTTCATAAAGCAGTTGTAAAGCTTGATAAGAGGTATGTGCTGCTGGATTTGGTTTATCTTCACAGAGGGTCTGTAAAATGGCAAAGATCCCAGGGTGGAATCAAAAGGTACTTAGTGGGTGACATCCACATGAGCTTAATCAGCAATCTGTTTATAAAAAGCAACAAACAAATAATTGAGTCATACAGATTTACTTATAGAAATGTAAGGGGTTAATTAAAGATATCTATAAGCATATGAAGAAATGCTCTAAATCACTATTGATTAGAGAAATGCAAATCAAAAGAACTCTGAGGTACCATATCTCACCAGTCAGATTGGCTAAGATGACAAAACAGGAAAATGACAAATGGGGGAGAGGATGTGGACAAATTGAAACACTAATGCATTGTTGGTGGAGTTGTGAACTGATCCAACCATTCTGGAGAGCAATCTGGAATTATGCCCAAAGGGCTATAAATAATTCCATACCCTTTGACCCAGCAATACCACTTCTAGGGTTGTATCCCAAAGAGATCATAGAAGTGGGAGGAAGACCCATTTGTACAAAAATATTCATAGCAGCTCTTTTTGTGGTTGCAAAGAATTGGAAATTAGGGAGTGCCCATCAATTGGGGAATGGCTGAACAAGTTGTGGTATATGCATGTAATGGAATACTATTGTGCTATAAGAAATGAGGAGCAGACAGACTTCATATTTAACTGGAGAGGCTTATACGAACTGATGCTGAGTGAGAAGAGTAGAACCAGGAAAAATTTGTATACAATCACAGACACAACATATGTGTGGTGACCAACTATGATAGATTGGACTCTTCTCAACAATGCAGTGATATAAGTCAATCCCAAAAGACTCGTGATGGAGAGAGATGTCTACATCCAGAGAAAGAACTAGAAAGAACCGAGTTTGAATCCTGATTGAAGCAAACTACTTGATCTTTTTCTTTTTATTATTTGGTTTTATTTCTTCTTTACCATTTTTCATTCCATCTAGTACAATCGGCCTTTGTAACCTGACTAATGTGTAATGTGAAAGCATTTGCAGATCCTATACTGGATTGTATGCCTTCATTGGGGTGGGGGGAGGAGGGAGAGAAAGAAAATTTGAAACTCAAAGAATTATGGAATTGAATCTTGTAAACTAAAAGTAAACAAACAAATTAATAAAGGCAAAAAATTAAAATAAAAAAATGTAAGGGGTTATGATAATGATTCAGGACCAGGTCATTGTTACCAGAAATGACAAAAAGGTTATATACTTAAGAGACCTATTCTTAAATATCAATACTAATGATGCAACAGAATAGTGGGAACCATGAAAAATATCCATGCAAAATTGCATGCAAAAATTTAGCATCTATCAAAAATTTAGGAAGCCATGACCTGGTGGTGAGAATTATACCACAAAACCTCATTGTATTTTAGAAACTTACAGGTAACAAATCTCCCTGTTCTACAAATACAAATCCCCAAATATTCTTGAGATTTTAGTAAATAAACCAAACTGGAATGGAAAATCATGGACAGGTCTCAAACCTATTAGTGAGTTGAGAGCATGTCTACCCCAGGTATGTGAAGTTTTCTCCAGGTGGAATGAACAGATGAGAACAATTTATTCCAATAGTCATAAAGGCGGCTGAAGCAGGCACTATGATGGAGTGCTTAGAGCTTGGTCTGACATGAAAGACACCATGGTCATCCACTGCATCTCAGTCCGATGTCAGACATCTTGACTTTTGTCTTGCCACTGGACTTTGATGATTCTGGAAGAGGGGTGAGGCTGACTCTGTGCAACTCTTCCTCACTTAGATCCAATTCATACTTGAGTCAGGAAGTCACCCTATCATGTCATCAGTCCTCTTCGAAATAAAAGACAAACACCAGAGGCAAAACATCCTTTTATTCAGCTATAAAATGCAGTGATTGTATCCACTTGAGCCATGGTGCAAATAACATTTAATACAAAAGAGTGATAGGAGAGTGACTTGTCCTCCAACTCTTTATTTGAGCTTCAACTAAAAAGGAGAAGGAAAATGATAAAACATTTGTACCTGGCATTAAGTTCTCAAAGGGCTTTTGCATATTCATTTTCTTGTTTGAGTCTCACTGTTTCTGTGAGAGAGATCTTATAAGCATTGTTACTCCATGGTACAAGCTGGGGAAACTTGTGAGGTTCCAGGAAAGCCTAGTCACTTACCCATGATCAGACAGCTGTTAAAGGGTCAGTCATAGGACTTGAACCCAGGGTTTGTTGTCTCTAAGCCTAGCACTCTGCCCATTACTCTATGCTATGTCTTGGAGGAGCCTAGATTATCTTGGGAGTAAATCACATGTGTTAAATCTCCTCTTGCTAATTTACTACATACATTATATTCTCAAGCATCATTCAATTCTACATCGAAACTGGCCCATCAGAATCCCTTGTCATGATATATGCTATTCCTCAGCATTCACTGTTTTGTAGGATTTATGTATTGATAAAAGAGTCTGAAAGGATGTGCTCCAAATTACTGTAACTGCCATGATGAAGATTTATCTGATTGTGGAATTTTGTTTTTGTTATTTAATATACAGTGTTGGGGTTAAATTCAGCATAATATTGGTGGAAGGACCTTGTGATTTCCTCTAGGCTAGGACAATTTAGGAGAGCTCTTACTTCTCACCTCTGTTCCAGTTTTTACAATTTATCCTCAAACCCTGACTCCTTAATCTTATTCCGTTCCAGTCAGAAGTGATGACAACATTCTCCCATTTGTTATAATTCTTCTATACAACATGACTAATGTGAAAATGTGTTTAATAAGAATGTATGTATAGAACCATATCATTTTACATGCCATCTTGGGAAGGGAAAGAGAGGAGAGGGAAGGGGAGAAAATTTAAAACTTATGGAAGTGAATGTTGAAAATTAAAAATTAAAAAAAAATTTAAACAGAACAATGTAAAAATAAAAAAAAATTAAAAACTATAAAAAAAGAAGTGATGATGACACTTACATCCATATCCTTGTTCTTCCAGGTCTCCCAGAATCTGTGAACTTCCGTTTCATAGGTATGAGAACCATTTTTCCTTTTGTTAGATGATGCCATTTTCTTTGCCCTTTCCTAACCTGCTTCCTCTTTCTCTCCCCTGTCTCCACCTAAAGCTATTTTCTAGAGCTTATATAAAGGCCATGTGGCAACTAGGTCTTCTAAAATAGATATCTAACTGATGGTTTAAATTAATATGCATGGAAGAAAGTAAACCAACCTAAGAACCTATGAGTCTATATTGTTTATACCTGGGTTTTGCTGGCTTTCAACAGCAAAAAATTGCATAATAAGCTTCATCTAACAATAGTTTGTGGTTTTATTCTTTAAAATCCATGAGGCACGCAAAAATTCTCTTTGGCTTAATGGTTTTGCATTGGACTTTGCCCTACTTATTACTGTCACCTCTTGCTGACTAAGCCCACTTGATTCTTCTTCTCTATATCTCAAAGCTAAGGCAAAGTAAGTGTGTGTTTCTGCAGAGAAACATTCTCCCCCATGGGGATTAAACCAGCCTAATTTAGACCGACCTCATCAATCCAGCCCTGGTGGCTTGATCAGGTCAATTAGTACATAATACTTATTTCTATACCTGAGTAAGCTGTTGCTTATACAGGTAAAAATATGTGGTACCATCACACACCACTAAACTAGCCACTCAATGAAAAGGCAAGGCCTGATATTGGTGGTGATTTGGGAAGAGACATATGCCTGCTCATTATGGTGATGCTATAATTGGATCTTTTTCTGGAGAACGGTCTGGCAATATGTGATACAAACTGTGCTACTATTCATTCCTTTGTCTCTGAAATACAACTTTGAGGAATATACAACAAGGAATAATCTAAAAACATAGTAAAAGTACTTTATACCAAGATGTTCATGATAGTTCAGATGCCCAAAAATATGGGAATATCTGACTAGATGATGACATATTAACATGGTGGGCTACAAATGACTTTTTACCAATGATCTCTAGTGGACTTTATTGATATTTGGAAATGTGAATATGAAATGTATGCATATGTAAGTATATGTGTGTATGTAAGTGTAGTCTAGACTTACGACTTCATTTTGTGAGGAATTACCAATAAAGAAACTCCCTCTGCCAATGTGGATCACCACTTATTGCTTGGGGCATTGAGAGGTTAAGTAACTTATTGCCCAGTCTCACAGAACCAGGATGTGTCAAATAAAGGACTTAAATCACATCTGCATAACTTTGAGGCTGGTTCTTTATTGACTAGGCAGGAGAAGGAGAGAGAGAGTCATTGAGTGAGTGAGAGAGGGAAAGAGAGAGAGAGCACACATACTTCAGTTATGGGGTAGAATCAATGTAAAGTCATAAGATCACCAAATGGAATGTTATGTGGGAGGAACAGAAAGTCAGGTGAGTGTCAGTGAAGCATAGGGGGGAATGGAAATAGATATGCCAAACACAGAATTTTTTTTGATCCTGGAGGAAATAGGAAGCCATTGAAACTTACTGACTTCTATAGAGAAGGGAAGGAGGGTGACGTCAGATGTGTGCTTTGGGAAGATCTCTTTTGCATCTGAGTGGAGGATGTATTGGAGTGGGGAGAGACTTGAGACAAGGAGAACAAGAAGGTTTTTGTAATAGTCCAGGTAAGAAAGAGATAAGGGTCTTTAGTGGCTGTGTGAGTGGAGGGAATGTAATATATAGGAATATTGGGAAGGCAGAAATGGCAGGTTCTGGGAACAGATTGGCTATGTGGGGTGACTGGGGGGAATCAAAGATGAGCCTGCCTCGGGGCGGCTAGGTGGCGCAGTGAATAGAGCGCAGGCCCTGGAATCAGAAGGACCTGAGTTCGGAGCCGGCCTCCAACACTTAATCCGCACAAACAAAAAAACCTAGCCATGTAACCTTGGGCAAGTTACTTAACCCCAATTGCCCTAAAGGGGCGGCTAGGTGGCGCAGTGGCCGGCCTTGGAGTTTGGATGACCGGAGATCAGATCCGGCCTCAGAAAATGAGCACCCACACATAAATAATGACTAGCCGTGTAACCTTGAGCAAGTTACTTAACCCCAATTGCTTTAAAAAAAAAAAAAAGATGAGCCTGCCTCATGCAAGGTTGATGGTGCCTTCAACTGTAAGAAGACAGTTGGAAAAGGGGGGAGTTTGGAGGGGAAAGATGAGTTCAGTTTTGAAAGTATTGAGTTTGAGATCCTATGGGACTTCTTTGAGACATCCAAGAAACAGTTGATGCTGTAGAGGTAGAGGTTGTCAAAAGAGAGACTAGGGGAGCTATATGGATCTGGGAATCATCTGCATGGAGATTATAGTTGAACTCATGGGAGCTGATGAGATCACCACGTGAAATAGTGGTTGGTGGGTGAAAACCCAGCAAAGGAGACTGAGAAGGAGTTGTCAGATAGGTAGGAGAAGCATTGGGAGAAAGCAGTGTCATTAAAACCTAGAGATCAGATAATGTAGCCAGGAGCAGGTGATCATCAGTAGTGTCAAATGGTGCAGAAAAATCAAGGGTGATCACTGGAAAAATGTGTACTGTTAACAGAGGAAGAGAATTAGGGGTGATTTCAATAGGTAAGAGTTTTTGTTTGTTGGTTTGTATTCCTCTAAAATTGCTAAAATTACCTTTTGAAGTGGTGGAATCATTTTTTAAATCATGGAAAAGTTTTGCTTTAGAGCAACAGCTTAGGGTTCTTACGTGTGACAGTGTTCATGTAAATAAAATCACAAAAAGAAAGATTTCTGGGGAGAGAAGGAAGCATGTGAACTTGTCATTTGGGATGCTCAGTGTGGTGTTCCCTTTGGGTGAACAAGTCTTTAGATCCTTTTGAAACAGTAAGCAGCATCAGAATAGGATCCATGACTTCTCTCTGGCCCAAGCCTGTTGCAGATGCTGTACCTTCTCCCTTTTTCCAGTTAGAGGAGCACCACATGATGGTCATTTAGGAACAGTCCAAACTGACCCCATCATTAGGGACTGTATAAATTGTAGCAAAATAGGGACAATTTTTGAAGATACCATTAAAGTAAAAATGAAGAAAAGATTTAAAAAGAGGCAGAGACACTTGACCTTAAAATTCATGAATTCTTTTTTCTCTTCTCCCCCTCATCCCAGCCTAGCAGGGTCTCCACATTCATTATAAAATCTAAAGAAATATGGCACAAGAGGTTGACTCCTACCAAGGGGCATCAGGGAGGAATGAGCTGTGAGGGTGTGGGGTAGAGTTGTATGAGAAGAAAAGACCCTTTGTATATGGAGTCTTAGCAGCTGTTCCCATTATAACCTAAAGACTAGCAAGGAAAGGCTGGATTAGAGGCAGGATTACTGCTGAGGTCAACACAGGGATGAGCTTATTTCTCCTTCTGGACCAGGGCAAAAGTTAGCTGCAATGATAGTGTTGGGTCTAGTGGTGACTTAATACTAGGACCATAGTATGTATTACCTTCTGTTCCATTCTTTTGGAAGATAACCTGTTGTGATATTGTCTTCTGTATATGAGTAACATCTAGCGATATTCTAATAGAAGTAATGGTCTTCTTGCTTCCTTGGTAGCATAAATCTAGCAGTAATTTTATGCCAAGACCTCTAGAGAACTCAAGGAAATAGAATCATTTATTGATGAAATGTGGCTTATGTTCGTAGTTCATAGAACCCAAAAGATTTAGAGTTGGAAGGGACTTCAAAGGTCATCTAACCAGATGAACTCAATGTCATTTATTGATGAGAAAGTTAGAACTGAGACTCTGTGACGTGACCAAGAATTTTGTTGTCCTTATTGTTGTTCAGTCAGGTCTGGCTCTTGGTAACCCCATTTGGAATTTTCTTGACAAAGGTACTGTAGTATCCCTCTCTAAGTCATTTCACAGATGAGGAAACGAAGGCAAATGGGGTTAAGTGACTGCCCAGGGTCACACAGCTAGTAAGTGTCTGAGGCTGGATTTGAACTCAGAAAGACGAGTCTTCCTGACTCTAGGTTTAGCACTCTATGCACTGCCCATGACCAAAGGGTAGAATTAGACTCATTCCTTTATCCTTCACTGCCTTTTTTTGGAGGGCAATTGGGGTTAAGTAACTTGCCCAAGGTCACACGGTTAATAAGTGTTAGCTAGGTTTTTGTTTATGTGTGTTAAGTGTCTGAGGCCAGATCTGAACTCAGGTCCTTCTGACTCCAGGGCCGGCTCTCTACTCACTGCGCCACCTAGCTGCCCCCTTCACTGCCTTTCTAAGCCAATGGGGAATTAGCTCAATTGGGGATTATCTCAATAAATTATCAGAAGAATAGCACTCAGAGCAAGATTTTTCAATTAAACATAGGAGCTCATGTTTAATATAAGAATAATAATTTTTCCTGATCTCTTCCCAAATAAGTTCAAGCAGTCAATTAATGTGCATTTATTTTTATCGTTGTTTGTCCTTCATTCTTGAAGAGGACCATGACATCATGGAGGTGATGCTGTGACATGAAAGTGAATTGGATTTAAGTGAGAGAGGGCTGTGCAAAGTCACCACCCTTACTTTTTCCTCCAGAGCCATCTGGGTCCAGTGGAGATATAGATTAGGATGACTGGAGATGTCCTGGATGCAGTGGGAAACCTTGACCTTTTGTGAATTTATTAAGGACCTACTAGATGCCATATACCAGTGGAGCCCATCTAGGCCTTCTCCTCCTGTGTGATCTCTGTCTCTGTCCTCCCATACATCCACCATTGGAGCTCTGCCCATTGTGCTGGAGGCCTTTTTCAAGGTCCTTTACCAGTATGCAGTCGCCATTGCAGCCCTTGGACTGTTCGTTCTTTATCTGCCTTAACTCTCTATGTGATCTGTCTACCTTTTCTGATCACCTTCCCCACCACATTCCCCCCATACTCTTTTATACCATTAAACATACCATGGGCATCATAATGGCAATGGGTCATAGGGTTACTATTGCTGGCCTGTGTATGGTTTTCTCTTGCTTGTTGAGTCATCCACCATTTTGATTCTTCCAAAATTGTTTTATTGCATGCTTTTGAATCACAGGGACTTACTAAGAGAATATCAGTGTTAAAATGATGAGTTTTTGTCCAAGGGAACTTAGAATCATTGAAAATGTTGTTCAGTTCCAAATGCAATCTAACTCATTCTCAGGTAATTATAACTATTCTTTAAAAAGTAATTATTTCAGGATGCATGAAACCTACCTTTTAGAAAAACATGAAAGGGCAGTGTTGGCACTGCCGCGTTCAATTTTCATATATATTCATATATACGTGTATAAAACATTTAACATATGCTTATATACAATCCTCTTTTTCTTATCTTCTTTGTATATGGAAATATTTGTGTTTGCTGATAATTTTCTAGTTCATAATTTTTAAAAAGGCTAGATAGTACAGTGTATAGAATGTTGGTCCTAGGGTTAGGAGGACCTGAGTTCAAATCCAGCCTCAGACACTTAGCAGCTGTGTGACCCTGGGCAAATCATTTACCCCCGCCTGCCCCAGTTTCTTCATCTGTAACATGGGAGTGATAATAGTACCTACCTCTCAGGATTGTTATGAGGATAAATGCTGTTTACTTCTTTCCTTAAAGAAAAGTATGTGTTTTTTGATGAGCCTGAGAAAGAACGCAATAATAATAATTCTTTTTTTTCTTCCAGGAAATGAATAGTTCCTTGCTTTTCAGGGAATCCAGGAAAATTAGATCTTATATATATTTTATATAATATTAGATATTCTATTAGATATTCTATATTCTTTATGTGGTATGTAGAGTGTGCTAAATAAATGAAAATCACATCATCTCCATTTTCTTGTCTTTGAAATGACTCATCACAATCACTCTTGTGCCTATACACCTCCCCACTTTGTTATAAATGTAGATTTTGTGTTGTTATTTTTGTTGTTGCTGCTAGAACAAAGCTTCCTTCCATTATGGAAGCACCTGCTTCTTTTAAAAAGAAGACTGCATGAATGAAAACTCATCTCTAGAGATCCAGAAGAATGAACCAATCCAAAGAATTCTAAGAATAAGTAAATAAATGCCTTTTTTTACCTCCTCAGCAAGAGAATACTTTATGTTGATATTTTTCATAAGCATTTATCAAAATCACCTCGCTATAGAATTGCCAGTCTTGTCTGATTGTGTCATTGTAATCTTTTCAGCAATTTCTTCCCCGGTTTAAAAGCTTTGCTAGTTCGGTTCGGAGTATGGCATTATTTCCTTCTTTCCTGATTTGCTAAGATTTTTTCAGAGTGCTTCAACAATGTCAAAAATCTGTGGGCTCCATACACATAGAAAACAACCTGTGTGCCTTCAGACTCTAAGTTGATTTATTTATGTGGCTTTTCATCCCTTCTAGTTTCAGATGGAGAACACACAACAGAAGAAATGATGTTTACCCTCCACTTACTTCCCATTCATCAGCAACCCCCGCTGTTCCAGATCACAGTTCCATTTCTCGAGGTCAGCCGAGGAGGCCAAGCTAATGTGGGTAAGGAAGATCAATCTGGTGGTAGAGAGAAGTGGTTTTTGAAATGCAGCTCTATTAAGACACCAATCCCTCTGGATGTATTGAGCCTGTCCCAATTGGCAACAAGAGGTTATAACTATCTCCTTTCAGAAGACACAGGCATTGGTTTGTTCTCACCTTTGGCCTTCCACTTTCCCATATACATATAAATGGGATGGAAATAAACCCTTTGGAGGGCACCTCTCACTAGTATAAGGTGAGAGAGAATGAAATTCCAAGTTTCCAGTTATTTGATTTATTGCCATCTCTAAAGTCAAAGAGAGCAGAGAAAAGAGAAAATTTCACTCTAAAACATTGTTTTCTCTTTAGCAAAATCAGAAAAGAAAAGTATAAATGGGAGAAAATAGAGCAAATTAGGAGGGTATGAAGTGTCAAGAGGACCAGAGCCACCGTCAATGCTTTGTCATTAGGAATTTGTTTATTTTCTTTTGTGGGAAGGCATTTTGGTGATAAGGCAGTGAGCCTGATTAGCTGGGAAATGTTTCTCAGCAGCCGTCTTTGGGAATGTGTAGCAGCAGCCCCCAATATCTAAAGCCTCGATTTAGAAATAGCTTATGACTACCATTGGCCATTAGCATGGTTACCCCAATACTGCCATACCCACTCACAGAGACCTCATTGTATTTCCAAAGGAGTTAAGATGAAGAAAACAGTGTGAAGCAAGTTGAGAACCCGTGGACTCAAGAGAAAGAAGGAGAAAAAGTAAACACAGGAAAACACAGAGAGGGAGCTGATTCTGAAGGAATCAAGGCTTCCCCCAGATTGCCCAGAATTCAGAATTGTTTCATTTTACTTTAACAGTCTATGGATTTCCACCAGTTGGAGATTTATTTGGATTAAGATGTATCTTCTTTTAAAAAATGTACTCACCTCTTGAAAGATAAGGGATTAAATTATAACAACTAATTAAAGAACTAATTAAGTGAATTAATGCAGTAAGATGTTTTTCTTCCTAATTGACATAGATTAACTAATTGCCCTCTGAGGTGGAGGTGTAATTTTGAAGCATGGATACTTGGTTGGTGTAAGGTAAGTCAAAGCTCAGGCAGCTAGGTGGAACAATGGATAGAGCAGGATAGATGTGCAGTCGGTAAGACCTAAGTTCAAATGTAGTCTTTGTCACTTACTAACTGTGTGACCTTGGACCAGTCCCTTCATCTTTGTCTGCCTTTGTTTCCTTATCTGTAAAATGGAGTTAATAATAACATCCAGGGGTGTTGTAAAGATTAAAGGGGATAATATTTGTGACGTGCTTTGCAAAACTCAAAGTGCTACTTAAATGCTAGCTATGTTTTTCATTGTTTGGGTTTTGGAGAACATCAGGGAGGAGGACTCAAGAAATTGGATGAAAACTCTTCTCCCTGCAGTCGTTCGCCTACCTTCTCACCATCCTTTCCTTCCTGCTCTGTCTTTCCCCCTGCCTTCCTGCCTTTTCCTTTTCTTCTTTACCTCCTCCTCTGGGTCCATTCCTTGTTTCTCCCTTTCTCCATCTTGTGACCCCCTGCTTCTAGGACCCTGCTCTCAAAGTGATATTGCTACCATCATATTTCAGCTATACTGTGGGCTCATTGGGCCTTGAGACAGACCCAGGAACTTAACCAATGCATATTATTTCTGTAGGAGAATGTGTTCTGAATTCCAGATAGCTGGCTTTCAATTTGAATGCTTAAATTTAGCTTGTTGGCTAAGTTGAAGGCTGCGCCTATGATCCTAGGATTTTAGCTCTAGAAATGGAAGGGACCTGAGAGTGAACCCACCCCTCCTTTTCCACAGGTGAGGAACTGAGGCCAAAAGAGGCTAAATGACCCCCTTTGTGGTCAAGTAGGATCTCACAGTTACTAAATACTTGGGCCAATGTTCAAGCCCAGATCCCAATCTGCAACAAGTCACTGAAACAACCCCCTGAGAATATTTAATTTATTAGGGATGCTAGTGGTCCCTAATAAGTTGGGTCTAAGATCTTCTTTACAGTTAGGAACCCTTCTGCTTGAGGAAGAATTGCTTTCGTAGCCATTGAAAATGTACCAAAAATAGAATGAGGTGGTATAATTCCATGATTGATCAGTTCTAGAATTGGGGAAATCTTGTGGTTGGTTAAGGGCAGTATCCATCAATCATAACCATTTTGTAAACAGGCCTTTCACAGGTCATCAGCTAAAGGCCATCACCTGCAGGCCACCTCAGCAGGGCCTTCCACAGGTCATGAGATCCTGTTAGCAACATCTTAAGATCTTCAATAGTTCTTATGACCCTTTGAAGACCATCAAACACTAATGTTTGACCAACAGTCTTAGGGATCAAGGAAATTGTGGATTTGAAGCAAAGGTCACTAGGAAGTGGGTAGAAATTATTCCTGTGGGTGGGGAGGCAAATGACCCTTATTTTGAGCATGGTGCTTGACAATGTAGAATATTATAGCAATTATATTCTTATTGCATGATTATGACAGACATAACTAACAGTATGAATCTCTGATAAATCAAACATAATTAATATAGCTATCAATACATCAATACAATTAGTCATAACTCTTATCCTAACAACATTAACTAATTACCTTATTCTTCTATTCTGCTTGAATTCACTAAGACAATGATCAATACTCATCAAATCACAATGAACTGAATAAATGTTGATTAAATTGGGTAGGGCTATTAAAAATATCATCACACAAGTTCATTTTTATTAAATTGGGTAGGGCTATTAAAAATATCATCACACAAGTTCATTTTTATTAAATTGGGTAGGCTATTAAAAATATCATCACACAAGTTCATTTTTTCCCTGTGCATAGGAATTTAAATTGACATGGCTTAGATAACTCACAATCCCTCCCTGCCCAACATAGAGATTTTGGTTCTTGGTGGGTTTTTTACAGAAGGCACTTTACATGTTAAGACTCTCTAGAAACGTCATGTTATCATCATCCCACCCTCCACAGGGATTCAGCTGGCAATGAGTGATACCAATGTGACACCTGAAGATCTTTCATTTGAGCTAGTGAAGCCACCCCTGCATGGCACACTGTTCAAGAACACAGCTGAGTTCCAAGGGCGTATGAACACAGGTAGGAGGGAGGTCCCTTCTCCCGTGGCCTGCTGGGTGGATGTTCTGACCAGATAGTCATAAATACAGTCTTGTATGCTTTCAAGACATGGAGTGATAATTTATGAGATCCTTGGGTATAGCTGTTTTGAGGTACTTGAAACACGGGCTATTTGAAAACCAATCTTGCCATGGTTAGTTGGCTGGATTTGTGTTACTTCTCTCTATCCACAAAAATTGTATTAAGACATTTCTGTAATTCAGGTGAAACTAGCTTATTTAACAGACATGTTTTTACAATTACCTAGTCTGAGATATCATCTAGTATCTTCCTCTAACTATCCCAAGAACATTGCAGAGAACAGAAGTGGAGAGTCTCCTGTGATTCCCAGCAGCCTTCTGAGAACCTGGGAGAATTTCAGTCCTTTTGGACAATGCTCAGAAGTTGGGCTTTGGAAACAGAATTCAAGGGGTGACGTGATCTCTGACCTTGCTCTCCACAACTGTCAAAGGAAAAACTGAATTGAGTTCCTTGTAACCTTCAGCACTAACTGGCATCATTGTGGAATGTCCAGAGTTGGGAGGGCCTCAGAGGCATCTGAATCAGTGAGGAAATTGAAGACCACAGAACTTAAATCACATGCCCAAGGTCACAAAGCTAGTTAGCTTCAGAGGCTGGATTTGAACACTATCTCTATACTCTATCTCCATACTACAACACAGAAAATGAGTACTCAAACTCATGAACTTAAGGAGGGATGTATTGTGCTATATCCAGGTTCTCTGAGAGACCCTCATAGTCTTTGACCAACCAGCAGAGTCGACAAACCAAAGTCCTTCTAGTCCTTCTTATGTCAGAAAGAGAAGTTCAGGCCCTTGCAACAACTTTGATGGTGCCCTGTCACTCTCCTCAAGTTTTAGATCTTTTATTTTTAAACATTTAGACCCTAAAATAATTTGACTTCTTTGCTTATTTTTTGCTTATATTTTTATATTTATTGCCTATTTTGCTTAAAGTTCACATTTCCAGGTATCATATTTTCTCTCATTTTTCTTTTAAAAAAGAAGGGAACAAATTCTAGGCTTGTCCCATGCTTTGGAACCTTGGGTCTAATGGTGTGTGCCATAAAAGAGGAGCATTGTGCACCATTGTCATTTGTCTTGTTTTTGGAAGGCGACCCCTTCACCTATGAGGACATCACCCAGAATGCACTGCAGTATGTTCACGATGGCTCATCAGCCACAGAAGACACCATGGAGATCTCTGTCACTGATGGCATCGCTACAGCAACCACATTGGTGAATGTGGAGGTGTCATGGGCTGACCGCAGTGGTCCTTGGCTAGCCCCAGGCTCCTCGCTGACAGCTACCGTCCCCAGCAAAAGCTCCATTACTCTTACTAGATCACACCTTGCTTATGTGGTAAGTTCTTATAATCCCTCTGTTTATCAGTGACTTATTTATGACTGACCTTCACCAGCTGACTTTACAGTAATTGCTAGGGCTGAGTATCTCTGACCTTCAGCTCAGGTCCTATTCAGCCACTCCCCCTTTGGTAGGACCTTGCCTTTCTGGAGTACTTCTCTGGGTGAGTCAGTCAAGAAACCTTTATTAAGCACCTACTAGGGATAAAAAGGTTAAAAAATAGCCCCTGTTTCAAAGGAACTCACCTTCTTAAATGGGAGACAAGTTACACACGAGTGTTTACATACAAGATTTTTACACGGTATTTGGAAGGTTGTCTCAGAGGAAGGCACTAACATTAAGGGAGACTGGGACTAACGTTAAGTGAGATTTGAGCTGGGATGAAGGAAGCCAGAAGGTGAGAATGAGAATGGAGAGCACGCCAGGTATGGGGGCAACCAGAGACTCATCATGAACTCAGGAAGGATGAAAGGGTCAAGGAATAGTGTCACTGAATTGTAGAGTGTGTGGGAAGGAGTCAGTGTAAGAAAACTGGAAAGGGCCAGGGTGTGAAGGCCTTCTCAGATATAAGTCCTTCTCCAGCCTTTCCAAGGTTCACACTGTGTGGAATAAAAATTCCATAGACCCTTACCCAAATAAAACTCAGAGGTTTCTCCAGGTAGAAACAGAAGCTTTTTATTCTAAAGACAAGTCTTGCGAGAGTTGGAGAGTTGGGCATCACCTACCCCAGACAAGCCTGGTATAGGGAGGCACCCAACAAGAGTCAAGCAAGCATTTATATACCCTTACACAAACAATTCTAAGAAAACCCCCGAAAGTCCCCTCCCACCTCCTTCCCCTACAGCTGGACCATCAATCTATTGGTGGGATTGTACAAACTCACAGTCTATGTAAAAACCTGGAAGGTCCCTCTTACCCAATACAGAAGTCTAGTAACTATAATTACCCATATTTAGCAGAAGGGGGCTGTCATACAAGCCCCTTACAGGAAAAAGGGAGGGGGTGAAGGGGCATACCACCTGATTTCCCCAAAATCAGATGATTTACAAGAAAACGAAACTTAGGTTTTGGGGAGATCTAGGACCTAGCTCAAGTTTGGTGACTGTCTCCTTCATTTTCTGAGAATACTTTCACTCATCTCACACACCTTCTATCAAAAATGTTGAAGCCTCAGAAGACTACCTGATTTTCAAAGGGCAGGAACTTTTGTGCCTTCATTGGGACATTGAAGTGGTCCACAAAAACCCAACAGTGGCCCTGTTTCTCTTTGTAAAACCATAGGCATTTCAGTCTTGTGGGGAGCAGTGGGGGTAATTTACCTGGCTCCTTTCTGGACAGCCAAGCCACAAGTCTTCCATGCCCACTAGCTATGCACCGTTTTATTCTGGCAGTGGCTTTCAGTGAGGGCAGTTCGGGGTTGGGGTTTCTTTTTCACTGAGTGGTCAATTTAGTTAATATTGCAGTCAGAGGCACTGGAATTTAGGAGGGCAGGGAGGAGGTGGCAAAAGCACAACCAGGAACAATGGAATGACTAACCCCTGTTACTTCCAGAGGCAGAGCTCTCCAAGATTATGGTATGCTCAGTCCTTTGATTAAGAGACACAACAAATCTGAAACCAACTCAGCACCTTCAGAAGAAACAGTTTCTCTCTTGGCTGAGTTACCTTTTTTTTAATAGGAAATGTCAAGGCCATATCTGGGGTACAGACCTTGCTCAAATTATCATCAATCAATCAGGAACAAAAAAGGAATTTTAAAACTTTATTTTTTATTTGATTTCCTCTTTCTTTCTACAACTGGAATCCAGAACAAAATTATTTATATGTAATGACATTATTAAATTCTTTCAGGGTATATTTTATATGCCCATATACACACAGATACATACAAACACTTTTGCTGTGGTATTCCTAGAATTTCTAAGACTAGAGGGCTGGGATTTTTTTTCTGTCAAGGGATATAATGTGGATTGGAAAACTGAGCCTGAGTCAAGACACCTACGTTTGATTTTTTCCTCTGGGATTGACTTGATTAATGCTGCTGAGGGACAGAAAAAGATCTATTTCTTTAATTCTATAGATTTTATAAATATACACACACATGTTAATTAAATACACATATATGTGTGTTAATAAAATGTGTTAATTTATATATGCATGTGTATATGTGTAATATATATGCATGTGTGGGTATATATATTTATGTATGTATAGTATACATGCACACACATTTATGTATGTGTGTACACATATACATATATATTATATGTATATATATTTTTCTGTATAATCATAGGTCATTTTAGTTAAAGGAAAAGATGATCCATGATTGCCTGAATGTTAGTTCTTTGAGTACTGAGATTTTTCTTCCAAAATTTGAAACCACAATGAATAATGACCTGACACTTTTAAAAATCATCCATATGCTTTAAATAACATTTATAGCTTAACTATAATATCTAGTTCTGAACAGAAAGAAGGGAAATAAAGTGTTGGCCTGGGAGCAATTTCTTTTGTGCAGATTTTATCCCCCAATTGTCTTTTTATGTTACAGGAAATTGCTCCCCCGTGACACTATTCATGGGCCTCTCACAACTCAAAAGCATTCCATTTTCTGTTTTTCTAATTGGCAGGTGATTTTTGCCATAAATTCTATCCTGTTGACTCTTATGAAACTCATGAATCCATCATGACATCTGAATACAGATTGAATCACTAGACTGTCAAGGCTCACCAAGTCATTGTTGGATAGCCCAAAGCATCTCCCCAGGGCAGTTCCTGCCCATTAACTGCATAGTCTACCCTGAAGATCCAAATGCAGCCCTATTGGGCACTTAATACTGGTTTTAAGAGATTGATTGAATGTGAATTTGCCCAGCGGAGCAGAGAAAATTCGGAAGAAGTATTTCAGGCTAGTGGAGACATGGCATATATGCTAAAGTCTTTCTGAAAGTTATGTAATGACTTTGCTTGACTGCAGAGGAATCTTGTCTCATAGCAAAGCCTTTACACAACTGCTTCATAGTGGGCCTGCAAAGAGACTGCAGCAAGGTGGGGGAAGTCATTCTGTACACAGAATGGGCCTTGAGTGAAGCAGAGAATAATTAGGATGGGAACAACTCACGACATGTCAGTATGGTATCAGAAACATGGAGGGATACAAGTGTGCAAGGGGGGAGGCAGAAGGTGGTGGTGGGATTCAATTCAGTTCAACTTAAGCAGGTGTTAAGTACCCAGAATGTACTTAAGAGACACAGAGGGTGTCCTGAAGAGGCTATAGAGATGGATAAGACATAGTATTGAGTTTACTCTCAAGGTGGAAAACATGTGGGAGCTGGCTGGTGACCCAGGAATCAGGAGGCTTGGACACAGCAGAATACAGTGGAAAGAATTATTAAACTTTCTATTGAATTTGGGGTCAGGCCATCTTACCTGTATGATGCTAGAGTAATACATAATTTCTCTAAGCCACAGTTTCTTCATCTGTGAAATAAATGGATTGGGTTCAGTGGCCTCTGAGACCTTCCAGCTTATTGAGGCAACATGACTTAGGACATGTAACTTTTCTCTCTGGGCCTTAATTTCTCCATTGATAAAATGAGGTGGCTTCGATATTTAAAGGCCCTACCAGTTTGTAAGGCAAGTGCATAAATACATATAAACCAAAAGAAGTATATGTATGATAGAGACAGAAACAAAATATTCATCGTGGTTCAGTGGAGGAAGACATTTCTGGAAATCAGGAAAGAATTCGCAAGAGAAGATAGCATTTGAACTGGAACTTGAAGGATCAGATTCATTTGGTAGGGCATGGTAGGCACAGTGAGCCTGAACAGAGGTTTAGGGATAGGAAAGGTGCACATTGGGATTATGGAGTGGATAGGGGTATAGTTTGGCCAAAACCTGGGGCTCATGAAGAGTAGTGATGGTAACTGTTCAGTGCATCGCTTTAATTCAGTTCAACAAATGACTGTCTGATAAATACCATCAAACTTTAAACTAAATACTTAGGATTCAAAAATAGATCAAATGCAGACTTTGTTCTCTAATAGGAGGGAAAAGATGTGGGCTCAAAGGACCATGAAGTCAGGGAAAATGTAATTAAGACCAGAGGAAAAGTCCAGGCAAAATATACTTTAAAAAATATCCAAGAGGGAGATCAGCTGGGGAGGTTTGGAGGGGTCAGAGGTCAGGGGTCATGAAACAAGGCTTTCCCCTTGCGTTGAGGCTTGAAAGAATAACATTAACAATGATAATAACTAACACTGATGTAGCAGGTAAGATTTATTATTTCTCTGAATTCTCATCAGATGGAGAATGGAGGGGGACAGGGTAGGAGAAAGGGATCCAAGAATGAAGGAAGAGGTAATACAAACAAATGATCAGTCCTGGAGAGTAGAATGCAAATTGGAGACAGTGAGTAGCTTAGTTTGACTGAAACATGAACCAATTAAATTCAAGGGAAATTTATTAATGAAAGGCATTGGTGATAGAAAAAGATAATATAAGATAAACCTGGAAATAGAATTTGGAACCAAATTGTGGAGGGGCCTTGAATGCTGGGACTGTGAGTTTATTTGTTAGACTCTAACATGATAAGAATTATGCATTAGAAAAATGACTTGGGAAAGCAAAATTTGGAATTGGAAGCAGATTCTTCATCATACCAAAATCTTGTCACATGGATTATTAAATTGATTTTTGTTTATCATTATCTAGTCATTACTGGCAGTCTTTGTTTTATATGTGTTTTTGTCCTGTGGCATTTGCCATAATAGAATTTGAATAAAAGTCAGACAGTAAGATCCCCTCTGGCATCCTGCAAAGAGCTGGCATTTGTTTCTAGAGATTGGTAGCTCCAGTCTTCTCCCTTCTGTTGGGCAAGAAGTTTGAGTAGAAGGTAGCACCTTCTGTGAGTAACGTCAGGGCATGCATGGTGCAGCCTTCTCTTTTATGTCTCTTAGCCAAATTCCACTTCTCTTCGGTTACTCTGGCCAAGTGGGCATGGAGGTCCGAGGGCATTTTCAGTGAGGCATTCTCATAAGCACAAATTTGGGATATATCACAGCTGACAACGATTTCAGTTTATACCGAAACAAAGAAAAACCTTTTAATGAGTAAAAGGAGAAAAAATACATGTGTGTGTATATAATATATATACACATGTGCAGACATAAATAAATTCTAATAATACATAATTACATAAACATGCTATGTACACAGGCAGACAATTAAACTGTAACAGTATATCATTACACACATATATACATATACAGACATATATCAAGTATATATATATATATGTATATATATACATAATTATTGAACCTTTTAGATTCATATATTCTCTTTTTGTAAAACTCTATTAGGACAATTCTTCCCCTGACTCAAAGATATGGATTCATTTGCTTTCTTTACCGATGTATGGGTCCCTCACAAGAACATCAGAACTAGTGGTAGAAGAGCTCTCAGAGATTTCTAACTTCACGATGGAAGACATCAACAGTCAGAAAATCAGGTAACCAATTTTGTTTACTTGACTGATTTTGACACTAATGATCATTTTTCCTCATTACTAAGATTCCATTTTACTCTTCCCTCTACGTTCTGTAACAAGCTCCAGAATTTGAGGCTGCCCTGGGAGTGAGAAGTCTTGCACAGTTATTTCGAGTTTGAGTGTTGTTGATTGCAGTTACCCTTCTGGGAATAGTAATTTTAGTTTCAATGAAGTGGAAGGAGAAATCTGACTTAGGTCATCGACTTTAACCCTTTCTTTTTACTGATGAAACTGAAGACCAGAGAGGGAAGGTGAAGATGCAAGATCACACAAGTATGAATTGCTAACACCAGAATTTGAATTCAGTTCCCCTAACTCCATGGTCAGTCCCCTTCTTCCAGAAAACTGACTTGTCATTCATTCACTCATATATTTATTTATCATTTAATTTAGGGATGAATTCATTGGCCAATTAATTTCTGTCATACTAGAACACACACGATACAGAAGAAATAGTATTCCTAGGGAGTGTGCCAATCTAAAATGAAGAAAAGGTAGAGTGTATAGTGGTTAACAAATTGGCCATAGAGTCAGGACATTCTGTGTTCAAGACATCTTGTGACCTTGGGCAAGTAACTTAGTTTCTCAGTACCCCTGGCAACTTTCTAAGACTTCAAGTTGCAGAGAATGTGTCAGTCTACATTGGTGGAAGGAGTTTTCTTTTTCGAGAATTCCCTCTGCCAGTGAAATCATAGGTTCATTGCCTTAAAAAATAGCATAAACAGGGGCAGCTAGATGGAGTGGTGGATAGAGCAGGAATTAAGAGGACTTGAGTTCAAATTCGGCCTCAGACACTCGACACTTACTAGCTGTGTGACCCTGGGCAAGTTACTTAACACTGTTTACCTCAGTTTCCTCATCTGTAAAATAAGTGTCTTTGCCAAGAAAACCCCCAATGGGGTCACAAAAAGTCAGACATGAGTAACCAACAACAATGTAGTCCTTGGGGTGCATCAGCAAAGCAGATATTAATGTATTAATGCTTCTTCAGTGTCTTTTCGACTGATAAATGAGATCAGTTTCTGATGTTGAGCTATTTTGACAGTGCCCAGGACTTTGGTGGCAAGACTGTTCTTTTCTAGGTGTTCAATAACTATTGCTTTAGCATCTGTTGGAACAGGTGCTGGGATCCATCTCCATAGAATTTTTTTCCTGGGATTATGTCAAGGACTTTGAGCTGGAAGCATTGGTACCCCCAAGGCTCTTGGTTATAGGGTCCTGAACTGAACCTGTCACAGGTTGAGGGGTGATCCAGATGGTGGTGGTGTAATTTGTCTGGCACATACTGTCTCCTGTCTCTCTGTCAAGGTCCCCTGCTCCTTCAGCTAAGCTGGCTTGCCTATGCTGTATAGATAATTAAACAAGTTGCTTGCTCCTTCGGAGTTACTGTGTGACTAGGCACATTTTTAAGTGTATTTTTTTGGCCTGTCTTTTCATGTGACTTACTAATTTTATACTTATTTTGTTCTCCATAGTTACTCAACTTCATTTGTGACAGACAGTCAACCAGTCACTGATATTTTCCAATTCTCTGTCTCTGATGCTGACAAAAACCAACTGAACAATCAAAAATTCACAGTCATTATCACACCTGCCCAGAATTCGCCTCCCGTTTTCACTTTTGCTGACCTTATCACCGTAAGTAATTTTC
Source organism: Gymnobelideus leadbeateri (assembly GCA_011680675.1). Lineage (NCBI taxonomy): Eukaryota > Metazoa > Chordata > Mammalia > Diprotodontia > Petauridae > Gymnobelideus > Gymnobelideus leadbeateri. The sequence goes on along the minus strand of WOXC01005877.1, from coordinate 256,572 downwards.
AGAACAATGGACAGTGCTATCAGTAGCTCTCAGAATAGACAGTGTATGAACGAATCATTTTCTGCCTGAATAAGCCTCCATTCCCTCTTCTTCCCCAAGCAGTCCCATGATGACAGCTGCTTTTTGGGTTTTTTGGGTTTCTTGTGGGGACAATTGTATGCTGTAAGACATCTATGTCTGTTATTCTCTATTAAGACAAGATTGGCTCTTCTTTCTTCAAGTACTATGGTGGAAGAACTTGGAGAGGCTGATAGATCTGATCCATCAAATGAAAACTCAGAAAACATATCCAGATAGGCTCAAGTGTTCTACAAGCTCCCAGTCTCCCTTCTAGTTTCCTCCTGAGCCTCCTGGCCCTCCTTCCTTCCCTGGCAGTCCTTATGATACCACCGTGTGAACCTCTGTCCTAAGGCTTCGTGCCATTCTGTATGGAGACCAGGAGACTGTCACTTGTAAGCTCCTTGAGGGCAGGGACTCTCTTTTGCCTTGTTTTGTACCCCTAGTACTTAGCTTAGTGCCTGGAACATAGTAGATGCTTAATAAATTGATTGGTCACACAATAATAACTTATCCCAGAATACTGCTGGTTAGAGGAAAAAACACACAGCCTTGGGCTATGGAAGAAGGAAGAGAATAAGCATTTATATACATCTGCTACTATGTGCCAAGTATTTTGAGTTCTTACAACTAAGGGTGCAAAGACAGAACTAAGTTTGCACAGTTGCTGGTGTTTATTCCCCTCTTCCCCTCAGGCTTAAGGCCTGATATGGTCACTGTTCCCTTCCTTTTCACCCTGACAGTTTAAAAAGCACAGAATTTTTTTTTACTGAAAGCAGTAAAGGATAGAAACTTGAGCCCTTCTCTCTCAGCCTCAAGGAGGCAAGGCCATTCACTTTTTGGATAGGATGCAATTTTTTAATAGAACAATTGCAGAAAGATGGATAGGAGGACTGGGGACCCTGATGGCTTTAGAATTAGCTTCCTTTTGTCATATGGCCTGGGTTTGAAGAGAGGCACTGACTGCATCCCATGTCATCTCTTTAACAGTGCCTTGGAAAAACCTCTGTTGCATTCCCAGTTTGCAGGAGCCCAGATGTGTCTCCTCTAGCTTGCAGTAGGTCTAATTCAGTTTTTGCTGCAAGGTCACTTTCCAATACAGTGTCTTCTTTTTTTTCCCTCCTATCTATCCAATCTATTTCCTCCTAAGACTATCCAAGGTGTTCTTTTTCCCTTTTCTCTTACTTAGGTTGATGAGGGCGGGAGAGCACCGCTCACATTTCATCATTTCCTGGCTGTGGATCCTGGGAACCTCCAGAGAGATACAGAAGTCAAAATAAGCACTTTGCCTACATATGGCTTCATTGAGAACACCAGGACAGGTACCTGAGAGCCCTTTGACTCATGGATCGTTATTGGTCCATTTTTCAGCAGTGAGAAGGGAGAAAGCATTGTGTTCACCTAATTGGAGCTTGAGATAAGCTGTCTTGGTGAATCTCTGTGTGAAACTGGCTCTGTCAGTGAAACTGGGACTCCTCTTCTGTTACCAAGAAACTCTTCTAGTTATTCAAAGCCACAGCTCAGGCATATCCCAGGTCATCCTGAGGTCATGATCTGCAGAGAAAGATGTAATGATCTGTTGGGGACCCTTCCCTGCCTCTCTCATTCCTGGTCTCCTCTGGTGTCACTATCCCAGGTGGCTGTCCTCGATAAGAAGGCTCTAGTTAGAGGAATTGAAAGGCAGGAAGGTATTTATTAGCCCCAGGCCCTGTCCTTTCTGATAGTAGCTTTGTGATGTACAATAATGTGCAGAGATGAGGGAGCCTAACCATTGTATCTCAACTTGGAATAATTGGAATGTTTGCTAGCAAGCAAGATTGGTTGGTAGTCTCAACAACTTGGTACCAATTGGAGTGTTTGCTAGCAGCTCCCACAAAGAGGCAGTCACCTGAATGATCTGTGGGTGGTATGATCTCTGGGATGGAAGTCTGATCACCTCCAGCTCACCCTGAGGTGGTCACTGTTTTCAAAGAAGAGGGTTCTTTATCTTTGCCTTATGCATTCATTTTAGCTGTATAGATGATGAACTGCAGAGGGTAGAGACTGGAGGCAAAGAAACCAATTAGGAGTCTGTTTTAGTAGTCTAGGCAAGAGATGGTGAGGGCCAGAGCTAGAGAGATGGCCAAGCTCATCAAAAGAAGGGATGGAGGCAAGAGACTATAGAGGGAGAAGGGACGGGATGTGGCAACTAATTGGAAATGTGGGATAAGGTAGAGGGGAGAGACAAAAATGAACATGGTAGAATGACTCCAACAGGCAGCTAGGAGGTACAGTGGGTGAGAGTGCTGGACAATAACTCGGGAAAACCTGAGTTCAAATCTAACCTCAGATATTTACTAGCAGTTTGATCTTGAGCAAATCATTTATCCTTCTTCAGCCTCAGGTTCCTTATCTGAAAAATGGAAATAGTAATAGCACAAATGAGGTAATATGTGTACAACCCTTTGCAATCCTTAAAGTGCTATATAAATGCTAGCTATTATTAATAGGGATGGGATTTTTTTTTGGTGGTAGGCTGTTTGGCAGGAGGAAAGAGAATCAGTTCTGTTTATATATATTGAATTTGAGATGACTATAGGAAATCCAAGTTTGAAATATTCAATAGGTAGTTGGAGATGTGTGCCTGGTGCTCAAAGTATTTATTAAGTGCTTACTTGGCCAGGCTCTCTACTAGGTACTGGGGACATAACGTCTCATTTATTATCATTGATCGATAGACATGAAATTTTCACTTAACTGGTTTATATCTTCAAGTGCCAAAACTTCTTAAATTTCAGAATTTTACCTTTTGATTTGATGAAAATCTTAAAATAAAATTATATTCCTCCCTGTCCTTATGCTAAATGGTTCTAGAATGTTTTACTTTTTCTTCTTGTGTCTGCTTTCATAACTTTTCTTTCTCCTCTCTTGCTAACAGTTTGTAAGCTTTTTTTCTTTTTGTTCTCAGTAGTTTTCATCTTGTAATTTGCTGGCCTTGGGAAATCTCATTTCCTTCTCTTAGAATCTCTTATTCCCTCTACAATACTCTTGAAGGAATGCCTTCCATAAAAAGCCTTTCCTGTCCCTCTAGGAGTGCCTTCACACCCTAAAAAAAATGTTGTATTTATTTTCATATGTGCATATTTATGTTCCTGCTATCTCTTCCAATAGAATATAAGCTCCTTGAGGTCAGGGCCTACTTCATTCTTGTCTTTGCATTTCTAGTATGTAAGGTGCCTAACACATAATAATGTATATGCCTGGTTAGCAAATTGTTGTTGGTCGTGGTCCTTTATTCTCAAAGAGGACCAATGACATCAGGAGGTTGGTGTCTTGACTTGGAAGTGAATTGGATTTAAGTGAGACAGGGCTGTGCAAAGTCATCAGCCTCACTCTCTCCTCCAGAGTCATTGGGATTCCAGTGGCAAGACATAGGTCAGAATGACTGATAATGGCCCAGTTAGTCTTGGTTGATTGTTGAATCACTGTGCTAAACCCAGTGTTTCATTTTCTTATATATCAGGTCCCTCAAATCTCAGGTGCGTTCCCTTTTATAGGACTGGTGGAAGAGACAAGATAAGGGCTTGAGCAGCTATTCTGACAGTCCTCCTCTGGCTTTGGATCTTTAATCTAAAGGGAGATGGAGTTCCTAGCAGCCAACTTCTGCTCTGTCTCCTAGGAGGAAGAGTGGAGGAGGGGAATGATACACAATTTCAGGAAAGCCAATAGCAATGAAAGGGAAGGTGTTTCTTTATTCAGCACGAGTGTCGTTTAAAAGATTTCTCATCTCCTAGTCTCTGTGTCTGGCTTCCAGCAAAGATTTCCATGATTAGAAGTCGATGGAGTTCATAGCTAGCCCCTGTCAGCTGTCCTGGGTTTTGCAAGCAGTAGTGGGTTGTCAGGAGGCTTTTGCTCGTCTCCCATCCCTAGTGGCTAAAACTGTAAATGACAATTTGTCATCAGTCAACTGGGGGAATTTGAAGTGGGACTGAGTATAAGACATGTAAAACAGAATAAGCTTCTCCTCTCTGCCTCTGTTTCTTGCCCTAGCTCAGAGGGTGCTGAGTTTTGGGTCAGATGGAAAGAGGGGCTGAGCCACACGTTCTCAGGCCACTTGTAGAAGTTAGACCTCCCAGAACCTCCCTGGTGCCTGCCACTCTGGTGCCTCTGAGAATAGTGGCCAGCCTTGTTCCAGAGATTGATGGTGGGAGGTGGAAGAGGGAGAATGGGTTTCAGGGCTTGAGGAAATGTCTCCTTGCTCCTTATGGATGACCTCAAGCTATTTGGACTATTTCTAGGGAAGAGGGAAAAACGGGGTTCTTCTTGATGAATACACCAACTAGAGGGGGTTGTGCCAAACTTTGTCAGTGTTCAGTTGTGTCTGACAATTTGTGATCCTATGGACCATAGTTGTCTTGGCAGAGATACTGGAGTGGTTTTCCATTCCATCCTCCAGTGGATTAAGGCAAATAGGGTTAAGTGACTGCCTAGAGTCACACAGCTAGTAAGTATCCAAGGCCAGATCTGAACTCAGGTCTTCCTGACTCCAGGCCCAGAGCTCTAACCACTGGGAAACCTGGCTGCCTCTGTACCAAGCTAGCATTTAGTATAACCCTTTCACCGATTAAAACATGAACTCCTGGAGAACAGGGAATATCTTGTTTTTCCATTTGTATCTCCAGCACTAAGCAGACAACTAGTATTTAGTAGATGCTTTTTATTCATTCATTCATCCTTTGCTTATGTGTGGTTATTCATGCCAGGCCATGGCCCATGGAAGATGCCGTCATCTTCTGATTTGCTATTATCCACAGTAGTTGAGAAACCTGATCCTCAAGGCAGTGAGAATTCTGTGTAAAACATTCCTATCATTTATGTAGAACTTTACGATTTGTAAAGCCCTTTGCTAATAATGTCTCCTTTTATCCCCACATCCCTGGGACGTGGGTCCTGTTATTATCCCCAGTTTACAGATGAGGAAACCAAGGCAGGCAGAGATGAAAAGACTTGCTTAGGGTCACAAGGTTAGTGAGTGTCTGAGGCCATCTGAGGTCTTCCTGATTCCAGGTCCAGCCCTCTACCCACCTCGCTGCTTTGTGCCTCTCCAGAGTACATCAGGCATACTAACAACAGCATCTCTTATCTGAGTTCTCAAAGTGCTTTTGTAAACATTCTCCTATGTGACAGTATATGTGAATGTGTATACCAGCAAGGTACCCTCATTTTACAGATGAGGAAACTGAGGCAAATGGAGGTTGAGTCTTGCTTAGAGTCACACAGTAAGTCTCTGAGGCTGGATTTGAGCTCAGGTCTTCGTGCCTCCAGATCTAACACTCTATGAGATAATATTTCCAATATTCTTTTGAAAATATTAATACATGTATTGTGATATGTAAGAATCCATAATCAATCAAGAGTATAAGTAATTCTATCATATAAATACATAATAAATGATAATACCCAGTCAGCAAGAAAAGAAGGGTGCAGAGAAAATTAGTCCTCTGTGTATTTTTTTCCAAAATCTTATTTATTTGTTCATTTACTTATTAATTTATGGAATGAAACAAGCATTTCCATAACATAGTATGATTAAAAAAGGGTGATTGCACAAAATCTGTAAATCTGTTCTGCAAAGCTTACTATTCCTTTTAAAATATATAATAAAAGTTATCACGTAATTTTTTCCCTTTTTTTCTTCCTCTCCCCTCCTCCCCTCACATAGTGCCTGGCAAATAGTAGACATTTAATAAATGCTTATTTCCTTTCCCTCTCTTCTATCCACTGCCTAGTTCTTAGCTCTTTCTACTGTGACATACTGCCTTTCTTTAAATGCTTATTTTGCCCTTTCTTATCACCATGTTTTTTTTTTCCAGCTTATTTCAATAAGTAGGAATTACTAAGCAGGGTTTGCCATCTCTCTCCTGTCATATAGGCAGTCGTTTTGGACCTGGAGGCAGCAGTGACTTGGAAGCATCCTTCCCATTTCAGGACATTCTAGAAAACCACATTTACTACTTTCAGAGTGTTCATGAAAGCATTGAGCCAACCAGTGATGTCTTCAGTTTCTATGTGAGTGATGGATCTGGCCATTCAGAGATTTACAGCATCAACATCACCATTGAGGTAAAGACATTGGGAGGTCAGCCCCAGGGCAAAGTAACAAGTAGAAATATATCTACAATCCAGATGATTGGGTTTGGCCTTCAGCTCTAAAGGTCCATATTCGAATGACGCCACCACCTTAGAGAATATCATGGGAGTTGGGCAACAATGTTGGGGAAAGTGGGGCTCAGAATCTAGATGTTGACTTTCAGAGCCCACTTTTGCTAGTTTAGAGTGTTCAAGAAGCTCTGGCCTCTGTTTACACAAAAAATATAGGTCATGCCTTTATCCCTGACATTTCCTGTGGTTCCTGAAGTCAGTGACTTTTCTTAGTGGTTTATAAATCTATTTTAAAGTCAAAGAAGGATCCTCCTCTGTCCTCATCATAATAGCTAGCATTTCTAAAGTGCCTACTATGTGCAAACCCTGTGGTAAGTACTTACAAATATTACCTTATTTGATCCTCCCAACAGTTCTGAGAGGTAGTCACTATTATCATCATTTTACATTTGAAGAAACTGAGGCAAATATCTATTAAGTGACTTGGTTATGGTCATGGAGCTAGTTTCTGAGGTCAGATTTGAACCTTCTGACTCCAAGCCCAGAGCTCTGTCCACTGTACTACCTAGCCTCAATGAATATATTTTGGAAAAAATCAAGTCAAGGTATCATTGGATATATAGGAAAGCTGATGAGTTATGTGGATTTACTTTATATCCTGTTACTTAGCTAAAATTATGAATTGTTTCAACTAGCTAGTTGAGTGTTTGGGATTTTCCAAATATATCGTCATCTTGTCTGCAAAAAGATAGATTTATTACCTCGTTCCCTATTCTGAGTCCCTCTTTTCCTTTTCTTCTCTCGTTGCTATATTGCTAGGATTTCCAGTACAATATTGAATAATATTGGTGACAGTGGACATCCTCGTTTCACACCTGATCTTATTGGGAATGCTTCTAGCTTAGCCCCATTACAAATAGTGCTTGCTGAAGGTTTTAGATAGGATATCGTTGGAAGGGGCATATTTTCTTGTTGGAACTGCCATCTGTTGAGTAGAAGAGAAGATTCTAACCCAGATGCTTTGACTCCAAAAGCAGAACCTTCCTATTTACATCCACTCTGGTTTGGTTTTTGTTTGTTTGGTTTTGTTTTTTTTTTTGCATAGACCCACTTGGTCTACACACACACACACACACACACACACACACACACACACACACACAGAGTTTAAAAAAGAATTCAAGACCTTTCCCCACCTCTTCCAACACACAATAATCATGCAGATAAAATCTGCTTCTTATAGGAGGCATCTGAAGACAAGCTTTGTAACAGAGTATTGGAACTCAATATGCTCCAATGGAGAGAGCTTTGTCGTCAAAGGGTCTGAGTTTGAATACTACCATCTACTCAATCCTTTTATGGCTTTGTGCAACCCACTTATGCTTTTGCATAAACACCATGTATAGTCCCTTACAACTCAGAATTCTCTTATCCAATTTATCCAACATTACTTTTTCTTTTTTTTTTAACAAAGGGATATTTTGCGTGTTTGTTAGCTCTATTTTCAAACTATATTGGTTTGGTCACCGTAATTAGGTATAGATAGAATATAGATATAGTAATAATATAGCTAGATTGTAGATAAAATTTCTGGGGTGTCAATGGCTAGTGTGATACTTTGAGCAGTGTGTTTTTCTGTCTAGTTTTGAATTTATGAATATATGCCATGTTTCTCTACTTTAATTAGAAGAGAAATGATGAGTCTCCCAAGATGACCATCCAGCCTATCAGGGTGCAAGAGCGCTCAGGAGTGGTGATCAGAAATACATCTTTGAGTCTGCAAGATCTGGATACCCCAGATAATGAACTGGTGTTTGTGCTAACGAAAAAGCCCGATCATGGTAAGACATACATCCTTCAGTGTATTTCCTTCCTCATTGCCATTAATGTTAATTCTAAAAGTATCCCAAGAGTCTCAGAGCTTCAAGCTGCCCTGAGACTCTTGGGTCATCCTGTGTAGGTCACGTTTTCTTACGTGTGTGTTGTATTTTCCTCCCTTACACCAAAAATGCAAGCTCCTTGAGGGCAGGGATTGTCTTATTTGGAATTTGGGTATAGCGTCTGACCTTAATAAATAATTCTCAATCTGTTGATCTCAAAAAGCAGAGAAATGATCAGGAAAACAGAAAGTTTTTGATCTTGCAGAGAGAACCACTATTGTTGCTATCATCGCTGCTGGTTCTTACATAGCCAAATTAACTTTACTTACAGCTTACTTTAGTAAATTGCCTATTAAAATATGTGCCAATAAAGCATAACCTACATATAATTGCTTACTGTCTCAGGGAAGGAGAGAAAAATAGAATATGGAACTCAAAAGTTTTTCAAAATGTCAAAAAATTGTTTTAACATGTAATTAGGGAAAAATAAAATATATATTAAAATTAAATATGTTTGTTTAAGATTTTAAAATGAATATTTATTAATTATATGTTATATAATAGAGAATATAATTCTCTATTATATATGATATATAATTTTTATGTAATTATTAATCATTATTACTATTAAAAAAAACCCATATGATCAATATAATGAAACTAAATATCTTTCTTGACTTACAAAGGAGCTCAAAGCACTTTTCACAGTTACCTTTTCAGGACAGAATTGAATGGTACCACCCCTATTTTGCATAGGAAGGACAAAAGATTTAACACTAAACCCCATAGGGGAAGGTATATTCCTTGGACTGCTGGATGGACATATCCATTTGCATCTTCTTACAAGATTTTAACCTGGGCAGCTGAGATAATGGGTCTTCTGCTTTGGTGGTGAGGCCATAGTGGGAAGACATGGGTAGGGGCATTATTTGGTAAGATGGAAAATGCCACCTTATCACTAGGTTGACTCATGGTCCCAGAAATGTCTGTTTGTATCATTGGGTGCTTTTGGTGAGAGTTTTTAGGAGTCACTCAACTACAGTTGACCCACAGGTTCTTTGAAAGATAACTTGGTTCCTCCTTTCCTTCCTCAGGCTTTCTCCATCGAAGACAGTTCTCCTCAGAGCCCCTGGAGAATGGCCGAATCTTGGCCCAGGGATCTTCCTTCACTTACCAAGACATCCTGGATGGCTTGATAGTCTATACCCCTAGTGGTCCTGGTGTGGCTGTAGATGAGTTCCGTTTCTCCCTCACAGATGGCCTCTATACTGAGACTGGGAGGGTGGAGCTCTCCTTGGAACTCCCCAAGAGCAAGCCTCCCCAACTGGCTATGAACCGAGGCCTGCAGCTGTCAGCAGGTATGAGCGGAAGGGGGGGGCCAACCAGCTACAAGGGAGAGAAATGGTAAGAGAAAGAAATTCCTTATGCATTCCTCACCTGGGTGTGTAACATCTTTCTCTGTGGGTCTGGTAAATACTAGTGACCTGTGAATATATTAGGACAAAGTATTCAGAATTTGTGAATTTTAATCTGTGGATGAGAGAATTCTGTTCATCAAACATTATCTCAGAGAAAGTCAGGCTCTCTGGGCCTCAACTTCCTGAGCTGTAAAATGAAGGTATTAATCTTTATTCCCACCCCACAAGGTTGCTGTGAGCTCCAGTGACGTCATGTATTTTGAGACAGTTGCAGGGTTGATTGCATCATGTAAATGTCAGCCGATATTATTATCATCTGCATTTTTATTATTATCAGAGGAAGGAAAATTTTCCTAGGGGATAATTAGCCAATTAAGAAGGTATTGACCTGTTTAGTGCCTGGAGATATTAAATTTCAGTCCATAGGCACTCATGATCAACAGTGACCTTCCTTGGCATGTATGGTTTGATAAGTTGTAAATAATGATGTCTTTCCTGGTCCCCAGAATTAATTTGGCAAACAACTGAAATGATGGACCATTAGTCTAGAGGGTAGTGTAGTGTGAAGATGATTGGACACTGGGATTCTTGTCTCAGTTCTGGCACCAGCTGGTGTTGTGACCTCGACCTGTTTTCTGACCTTGGACTAGTCAGTTTCTTCATTTGGAAAAATAGAGAAAATTGGCTAAATCATCTATGAGCTCTAAGCTCCAGTGATTGGAAGCATCTTAGTAATTTTCCTCTTCTCTAGGTTCTGTAGCCCGGATCACAGATCAACACTTAAAAGTGGCAGGCACCATTTTGGATGACCTGAAGGTTATGTATGTCATGAAGAAAGATCCCAGTGTGGGGCGTTTGCAGCTGGCAAGGAATGACAATCTGGAGCAAATCTCAGTAAAGGGACCCGTCAAGAGTTTCACCCAAGATGACATCAGCCAAGGTGAGCCTCAGCCCACTAGTATAGGTAAGTTAAGCTTCCCTTGTAAGTCAGTCCCAATTATAGGAGCCTGGGAATCCTCCCTAACACATGATAATGAATAGGTCCTTCCCTAATATCCTCTCTTCTGTGTTGTGTTTGAGCTTTTTTCCATGATTTTTTTATTTCCATCCTCTTGCTAAAGGAAAATCTTGTTTAAGTGGGAGAATTCTCCTTAATGTTTTTTTTTTTTGCTTTTTCTTAAAAGAATAAAACTGTCTTCTTTCTTTCTAGAATTTACTCATGCTTTTGCAACATCACAGAGAATTCTGGTTTATTGTGGAGGGAAATGAAGCTGAAAAGTTAATGTGTGTGTTTGTAGGAGAGATACAGAGAGAAACATGCACAGAAACAGAAAGGGAGAGAGAAAGTGAGAGAGAGAATTGGAGAGACAGACAGATACATGGAATGGGGGATAGATTAAGGTGAAAATGATGTCTTCCTTAGGTGGGCAATTTATATCTTTCCTGCTCCCTAAAGAGCACAAGTTAATGAACTAAGCAGAATGGAAGGACATAAATCAGAGTTGCCTAGGGGAAATTACCTGGTTCATCCCTCTGTTAGGAAATGCTGATGCAATGTAAAGTATAAATGTTAAATGCTACCCTGTTACTAAGTAGTGCTTCCAGCATTTTTAAAATAGTTGAGTTGAGGGGAAAGGTGGGGTCAGGGCATTAAGGCTTTGTGCTGAAGGCAGGCTCAGATTAGAAGTGGCTGCATCTTGGAGGATGGGGCAGGATCTCTCTTCAGGGATAGCTCTCTATGCGAGGGGATTGTGTACCAGCACCTTCCATGCAGGATGGGCTGCATCCATTTTGGTTAAACTGGATTGGACCCAGCTCTCCGTCAGAAGGATGAAAATGAGGAAAGCCTAAGCATGGGTATTGCTAAATTTGGCCGTAGAGGATTGTAAAGTGCCCTAAGGGACAGGGGCAAAAATAAAGCTTCAAAGTAAAAAAATCAAAGGCATTTTTACCAAAAGAAACACCCAACTTGCTTTGGATGAGCCCACTTTCCCTTCTGTTGGGGAAGATAACATGTCAACAAAGCAACAAATTAGTTTCAAGTTCTTTGTCATTCGGGGACATTGACTACAGGCCTCTTTCTTCTAACTTTGTTTGAGGGTGATGTTAGTTGGGTGAGAACAGAAAAGAAGTGGTAGGAATTGAGAATCTTATCTGTTTCCATCTCACAAGTGAGGCTCACTCAGCCTAAGGTGCTTCTTAAAGTTTAGGGGAAAAGTCAGGAATGATTCTCATGTCAGATTTTTGTAAATAAGGGAAATGCTAACAGCAAATCTTTATTCTCTGATGTCTTTCCTCTTTTCTGCAGGATGGGTTGAATACAGACATGAGAAGGGAGAATCCGGTGGCAGTTTTGCTTTTGAATTTGATGTGGTTGATGCTGACGGCAACAAGCTGACTGACCAGTCGTTCTCCATCAGTGTCCTAGGTAAAAAGACGGTATCGGGCTTCTGAAAGACAGATCATTTAATGAAGTTATCCAGGTTAGACTTACTGGGTGCTTTTGAAAGCCCTCAATTTATGTGGAAAATGTATACTATGAAACCTGAATCATATTTCTTCATATGAGAGAATCACATACCTACTCTTCAGTGGAACTGATTGTAGCTAGGTTTGGTGGGGGCTGCTTGTAGGCCCTAGGGGCTTCTGGGGAGGCCAAGGCTGGTAGATCACTTGAGTTTGGTCCCCATTGAGTCTAGCACCAGTATGGTGAACCCCCAGGGATGGGAGGCTGCTAGGTTGCATAAGGAGTGGCCACCAGCCCAGTTGATCAAAGGAGCACTTTAAAGCTTTCATGCCCATCAATGTTGAGAGCAGGCTTTTGAGTCACCACTGCACTTAGAACCTGGGTAATTCAGGGAGACCTAGTCACCCCCTGAAAAAGGAACAGAATTGTCACCTATTACTATGTCAGATGCTTAACCTTATTATATAGTGCTAGACAAATCAGTTTCCTTTGCCATAACAAATTTTCTCATCTCTAAAATGGAATGACAATATTCATACCACCTACCTTAATAATAGTTAGTGTTTACATAGTGTTTAAAGTTTGCAAAGCACTTTTCAATTATTATCTCAGTTTACCTTCACAACAAACCTGGGGGGTAGAGGCTATTCATCTTTACCGATGAAGAAAGTGAAGCAGACAGAAACACAACTAATGAAGTATCTGGGGTTAGATCTGAACTCAGGTCTTCCTAACTGCAAATCTAGGGCTCTATTCTCTGAACACCCTCAGTTGCCTCAGTTATCTGCCTTCCACCATTGTGATTAGAATACTTTGCAAACCTTAGAGTAAACTGTTAGCATGATTATTGCCAGGAATGAAAGACAAGATGGCGTCCTGGATGGAGGGAAGGACCTCAGGAGCAAGAAGGTCATTGATATACACTGGCCTTGTCACCTTGGGCAAGTCTGAGATTATAAATTGCAGAGGAGTTGCCAGTCTGCATTGGTAGAGGGATTTTCCTCACCATGGAAATCACCAGCTGGCAGTCCCAAAAATATAAGGAAAACAATCATTTATTGTTGTTGTTCAGTCATTTCCAACTCTTTATGCCCCATTTGGGGTTTTCTTGGCAGAGATACTTGAGTGGTTAGCCATTTCCTTCCCCAGCTCATTTTATAGATGAGGATACTGAGGCAGACAGGGTCTCATAGCCAATGGCTGAGGCCAGATTTGACCTCAGGTCTTATGATTCCCAGCCTGGCACTCCATCCACTGTGCCACACATTTAATAGGCTATATTCCTGGCAAACAGTGGAAATATAGTTAATCACTCTGGCATAAATATTTGATACATAAGCAGTGCACCAATCATTGAGAAATGGTCAGAATGTACTTTTTAATTCTTGTCATTTTGTTCCCTATGTTCTCAGAAGACAGATTCCCACCCGCCATCATAGTCAACAAAGGACTAATCCTGGATGAAAACTCAGTAAAGAAAATCACAACTCTGCAGCTGTCAGCCACTGACCAGGACAGTGAGCCTGGAGAGCTAACCTACAGGATTACCAGGCAGCCACAGCTGGGATACTTAGAACATGCAGCATCACCAGGTTCTGGGTTTTTAATACTTTTTTGTTTGCTTTCTTAAGGAGGGTGGAGCAAAAGGAAAGAAGGAGAGAATTTGGAACTCAAAATTTAAAAAAAGAAAGAATGTTAAAAATTGTTATTACCTATAATTGAAAAAATACATTTTTATTAATAAGTTTTGGTTTTAGATCACTAGAAGGATGGCGGGGGGGGGGTCAGCAAAACTGCATCAGGTCATTTCTTGGCTGACTTGAGGGTATTATTACGGTGAAGTTTTGAATTCTTTTTTGTGTTTTCTTATCCCTTGGGTCTCAAAGAAAGGCCTGGAGATAGTAGGAATGGTTATTATACTGAAAAGAGTGTTCTCTTAGAGGTAGTGTAGAGGGAAAAGTCCTGGATTTAATGTCGTTGTATGTCTTTGGGCAAGTCTGGATGTGTAAAATAAGCGATTTCCTGTTCTACTGGCCCATGCTCGCAGGATCCAGCAATTTCCAAGGGAGAGCCACCCTGTCTCCAGAGTTTACAGCCTTGAATAGAATCACATCACTGCTTCATTTCAGCTGTGTTTCTAAGGGAGAGCCACCCTGTCTCCAGAGTTTAAAGCCTTGAATAGAATCACATTACTGCTTCATTTCAGCTGTGTTTCTATCTCAACTATAAGCAAATGTGTTTCTCCACTCACATGCCAACTTGGTCCCTTTTTGGTTAAGTAAGTAGTATATGACTTGTGAGTGCCCAAGGGTTTATCTACCAAATGTTCCAGAACCAACATTAAATCAGAAATAAAAAAAAATACAGGGATTTAGCCCATAATTCAAAATGAAGAGATAAGAGAAACAAGGTTTGGCATCTCCCCTTCAATGATAATCTGACAAAGGCGTTTGAGGTAAGAACCACCAGGTTGTTCCCAAGCTCGTTGCTCTTTGGCCTCCATGATTTCATGATTTATGAATTAATGACCATGAAATTGAGACCTCCAGAGTCCCTTTCTTAATTTTTTTTTTTTTTTGGCTTTTTGGAGGGCAGTTGGGGTTAAGTAACTTGCCCAAGGTCACATGGCTAGGTTTTTGTTTGTATGTGCGTTAAGTGTCTGAGGCTGGATCCGAACTCAGGTCCTTCTGACTCCAGGGCCAGCTCTCTACTCACTGCGCCACCTAGCTGCCCCTAAACTTACTTTCTTTTTCTTTTTCTTTTTTGCTTTTTTTTGGAGGGCCATTGGGGTTAAGTAACTTGCCCAAGGTCACACGGCTAGGTTTTTGTCTGTGTGTGTTAAGTGTCTGAGGCCGGATCTGAACTCAGGTCCTTCTGACTCCAGGGCCAGCGCTCTACTCACTGCACCACCTAGCCGCCCCAGTCCCTTTCTTAATTGTAAGTTCTGGGCTAATTAGTCATTCACACAACCTCCATGACTAGGTGACTTGTGAGATCATCCTAGTCTAAATTTTAAAATAATCTAGAATCACTCATTCAACAAGATTTTATTATTAGTCAGTTGTCACTTACTAAATACCCACTGTGTGCTCAGTATGGTGGAGTAGAAACAGGACTGCCATGCAACTCCAGCTTCCACGTCCTCCAATTCATGTAAAAAAATTACTCTAGACAAACTTTGGAGCTACAGAACCCACAAAATGACAATGAGAAGCTAACCTCCCACTGAGGACAGGCCAGCAGGCCAGCAGCAAGTGGCCAGCACAGTGCTCTGGGAGCTGACCCCAGCCCTGCACAAGCCAGAGGTTTTAGCCTCAGGGCAGGCCTGACCAACCACTGGCTGGAGGGACTTCAGATCACCAGCAGCTGTGGTGGTTACATGAATTATCAACTCATAGATGCCATGGACAAAGTGAGAGGTCAGTGTAGTATGGACTTTAGGACCTGGGAGTTCTGAGTGTGATCTAGCATTTGCCCCCAGGGTGAGAAATGGCTGAGGTTCCGTGGCTGGCCGAGCACGGCCTGATGGTTGCTTCAGAGCTCCTGGTTTGCAGATTGCAGGGAGACAAAGGTGCCAGTCTGAAGGGGAATTGCTCTTGCTTTAACCTGCTTGGATCTGGATTGCTCTCTAGGGTGGAAGTCCTGGGGTGTGTGAGCAGTATGCCAGAGCATGTGGACGCTTCAGAGAGGGCACCCAACTAATACCTCCACCAGCTGAGAAAACCCCAGCAATTGGGGAAAAGCTCCCCCCTCTGGTAGCAGAGTCCTACTGTGGAAAAAAGCCCAAAAGTCAAGTAATTGAGTGGCACCATGAGCAGGCAAAGGAAGCAAAGCAAACAGAGCAACCCGACTTTACACTCCTGTGTTGGGGACAAAAAGGATCAAAGCATGGAACAGGAGGAAGACAGCAAAGTCAGAATTCCTGCACCAAAAGCTTCGAAGAAAAATATGAGCTGGTTACAGGCCATAAAGGAGCTTTAAAAGGATTTTGAAAACCAAATAAGAGAAGTGGAGGAAAAATTGGGAAGAGAAATGAGAACAATACAAGAAAATTATGAAATGAGAGTCAACAATCTGACTGAAAAAAATAACACCTTGAAAAATAGACTAATTCAGATGGCAAAAGAGGCTCAAAGGGGCAATGAGGAGAAGAATGCCTTAAAAAGCTGAATTTGCCAGATGGAAAAAGAATCTCAAAAGCTCACTGAAGAGAATCATTCCTTCAGAATTAGATTGGAGCAAATGGAAATTAGTGACTTTATGAGAAATCAAGATACTACTAAACAGATCCAAACAAATGCAAAAATAGCAGGCAATGTGAAATACCTCATGGGAAAAACCACTGACCTGGAAAACAGATCCAGGAGAGATAATTTAAAAATTATTGGACTACCTGAAATCCATTATTAGAAAAAGAACCTAGAAATCATCCTTCCAAGAAATTCTCAAGGAAAATTGCCCTGGTGTTTTAGAACCAGAGGGCAAAATAGATGTTAAAAGAGTCTACCCATCACCTCCTGAAGAAGACCCCAAAAAGAAAACCCCTAGGAATATTATAGCCAGGTTCCAGAACTCCCAGATTAAGGAGAAAATATTACAAGCAGCCAGGAAGAAACAATTTGAATATTGTGGAAACACAATCAGGTTAACTCAGGACCTGGCAGCTTCTACACTGAGGGATTGAAGGACTTCGAATATGATATTCCAGAGGTCAAAGGAACTGGGATTAAAACCAAGAATCACCTATTCATAAAACTGAGTATTATGTTTCAGGGGAAAATATGGTCATTCAGTGGAAGAGATGACTTTCAAGTATTCTTGATGAAAAAACCAGAGTTGAATAGAAAATTTGATACTCAAATACAAGAAGCAAGAGAAGCTTGAGAAGGTAAACAGGGAAAAGAAATCATAAGGAACTTGTCAAAGTTGAACTATTTGCATCCCTACATAGAAAAACGATAATTATAACTTATGAAACTTTTCTCAGTATGAGAATAGTTGAAGGGAATAGAAATGCATATATGTATATATATACATATACATATATATATATATATGTCTACAGGTATACATAGAGGGCACAGGACCAATTGAATAGGAAGGGATGATACTTCAAAGGTGAAATTAAGAGGTGAGAGAGGAATATAATGAGCAGAGATGGGGAGAGACAGAATGGGGTAAATTATCTCATAAAGAAGAGGCAAGGGAAAATTGTTACAATGGAGGGGAAGTAGAGGAAGACAAAAGGGAATGAGTCAACCTTATCCTCACTGAATTTGGCTTAGGGAGGGAATGACATACACACTAAATAGGGTATCTCACCCTACAGAAGAGTAGAGGGGAAGGGGAAGAGAGGGGCAATAATGGAAGGGAGGGCAGGCTGGGTGGGGGGAGAGAGAAGCTGGAAGCACCCACTTTTGTAAAGGGACAGGATCAAAGTAGAGAATAGGATGAGAGAGATAGGATGGAGGGAAATATAGTTAGTCTTTCCCAATATATCCACCGTGGAAATGTTTTGCATACTATACATGTGCAACCTATACTGAATTGCTTATCTTTCTGGTGAGGGTAGGTGACAATATATATACACTTATTATTATTATTATTATTATTATTATTATTATTTCACATGTAACTGGGAAATAAGATATTGTATTAACAATGCAATATTCACTATGCCTATGGCAATTATAAATAGGCTTATGTGGTTATTAATCACAAAATATATCAGTCTCTCTATATGGGGGATAAAGCCAGAGAATTTATTAAAATACCAAATAACCAAGTCCCAAAACCAGAAAGTCAAAGCCATCAGGGTAGTTATGAAATTGGCACAAATAGTTAACGTAGTAAACAACCACATTCTTAAGCCTTCAAAACAGAACAGGCTACTTCAGGCAAAGGTCCTTCTCTCCCGACTCTCAGCAACTGCTCAGCGTCCAGGAAGCGTGCTCACAACAGCTCCGGCCCCCCGCAGTTCCAGTTCCCGGCAGCCCCCAACAAGAGTCCTTAGCAGAAATTCTGGCTGGCTTAAAAAGAGATTTGGGCCTCGACCTCTACCTTGGCTGCTGCTGCTGCTGCTGCTGTTGCTGTGGCCACCAACAGTCCCCAACGGAACTCTAGCTTTTTTTTTTTCCTCTTACTCTTGCCCCTCCCCTTCCTGCTATGTCAGCAAGTCCAATGGGGCATGGAAGATCTTTAAATCCCATAACCCTTACAGATATATAGGCACTGGGGCATAGAGATCCACCGTGCCCTACTGGAAAGTTGAAGGGGGAATGGAGGAAGATATGGGAGAGAACAGATTGGGGCAGGGGATATTCAGTGGGAACACTGTTTTGGGGTGGTGAGTAGGGCAAAGTGGGGAGAAAATTTGTAACTCAGAATCTTGTGGAAATGAATGATGTAAACTAAAAAATAAAAAAGAGAGGAAAAAATAATAAATACCCACCGAGTGCTAGGTGATGTGCTATGTAAATGCTCTGGACACAAAGAAAGGCAAAAGACAGTGCCTGCTCTTAAGGGTCTTCCAGCCTAAAAGGGAAGACATTATACAAACAACTGTTTAAGAAGATGTAGACAGAATTAATGGTGCAAAATCTCATATGGAAGGTTTGTTAGCCTTTCAACAGCAGGAGCATGAGGGAGCCCCAGGTCTCTCTAGTTAGGCTCTTCTAACCTAAACTTAATCCCTCCACATGACAGCTTCAAGACAATTTTCTGCATCCTCCTGAGTCTTCTCTTCTCGTCCTCCATTCCTTCAAATGATAAAATTGGAGTGTTGTGTATGAGGAACAAAAGAGGGTCAGTTTTGCTAAGTCAGAGAGTATAAGAAAGGAAATAATGTATGATAATTTTGGAAAGGAAGGTTAGGTCTAGCCAGTGAAGGGCTCCAAATGTCAAACAGAAAAGCTTCTGTTTTATTCCAGAGACAAGAGAGAGTCCCTGGAGTTTGTTGAGTAGAGAATGACATAACCAAACTTGTACTTAATGGATATCACTTTGGCAGCTTTATGGACAGATTGGAGTCAGAAAGGGAGATGAATTTTTTTGAAGTGATAAGGATTAAATGACTTACCTGGGGCCATCCAGCTATGAAGTATCTAAGAACAGATTTGAACTCAGGACCAGTACCAAGACTGGTACTCGGTCCACTGTGCCACTAACTCCCTGAGGGAGATAAATTATGAGGCTATTATACATAGTTCAGGGGAGAAATAATGATGGGGACCTTCTGAGTAAAGAGAAGGGTCAGATCCTAAAGATCTTGGGGAGGCAGAAATGATAGATCCGGTAATTGATTAGATATGATGAGAGGAGAAATACCCAAGAAGCCAGGATGATGATAGTGGTGATGATGGTGATGATGGTGATGGTGATGATGGTGATGGTGGTGATGGTGATGATGGTGATGATGGTGATAATGATGATGGTGGTGATGGTGATGGTGGTGATGAGGTCACAAACTTGGGAGGCTGGAAGAATAAGGAGAGTGGTTCCTTTGACAGGGAAATTTAGATAAGCAAAATAATAATTGGTTCTGTTTGGGTTTGAAATGTTCTGTGGTGATATAGGACAGGAACTGGGGAGAGAAAGTTGGGGGGAGATAGAGATCTAGGAGTCCTCTCCACATAGAGAAAAATCAGCCTTGGAATATCTTATCAAAAAAAAAGTGTTCACTTTGAAGTGACTTTTTATTAGGTAACATTGACATGATTAGAAGTAATCCTGAAACCAGGAATCCCATTACATGCAGAGGGTATAAAATGTGTTGTGATGACATTGCAGGCTGCATGTTATCGGGGAGAGCTATCGGTGTGGTCTGCGTCTTTTTAGTTTCAGTGATTTTTCATCTTCTGCTCATTTTTCTGAGTTAGCCAAGACTGAATCAGAATTGCTTCCTTTTATTCCTCATGGAACAAATGTATTTTCCATTTGTGCCTGTGGGTGTTGGACCCTAAATCCATTAAATCCATCCCTAAACTCAAGCTCGAAGGTTTCTAAGTTATTTCTTGGGATGGGATCTTTCACCCTTGTTGATGTTAACCAAAAAACAAAACAAACAAACAAACAAAAACAACAACAACTTAGCTCTTTCATAAAGAGCAAAAGGAATCCCTTTGATTTAAATTTTCCTTGTTTGATTCTGACAATAGCAGCATGACTTTTTAATCATTAAAAAAAACCCACCACCATAAAACCATAAAAAAAAAGCTTCCATGGTTTATTTTCACATCTCTATTTGTCGATAACCGCTTCTTAAGAAGATGGAGCAGTCTTTTGCTCTGCTGGGGCATTTGCTTCCCGATGAGGCATTTTATATTTTCTGTGTTTGCAGCATCAGCTCTTAACAGGCTGGAACTGAAATGGGCCGTCTTATAGATTTCTGCCTAACCCTGCAAGGCAAAGCTATATCTCTCTTGGAAGATGTAATAATATCAGGCTAACTGCATTGAGACTTCAGATATTGTAGGATTCTAGAGTGTTGCAGCTAGAAGAAACCTTAGGGATCATCGGGGAGAAGTGCCTTATTTTACAAATGATTACAAAGCTCAGAGATAGGAGGTGACTTATTCAGGGTGTCAGCTCTGAAAACGAATGACCAAAGAGTTACAGAAGTTATACAGCCACTGTTAACACTAAAAATATCAAAGAGCTCACACAGGTTATCACAACCACTGAGAAATAAAATAAAATAAAACAAGAACAAAATAAAACAGAAAGAGCTCAACAGTGGTAATGAGGAAAAAGCTTTCTTATTCTTTTGGAGGAGGAACACTACACACATACGCCGGGGTCTGCTCTGCAAGGAGACCTGCTTTAGTGAGGCCAGATCTTAACATAGACATAGACATATGGGATAGATATAGATATATAGAGATTAGAGATATAATATAGATAGATAGATAGATAGATAGATAGACAGACAGACAGACAGACAGACAGATAGATAGATAGATAGATAGATAGATAGATAGATAGATAGCAATGCCTATGCAGTGAACTGTAACCCTGACAATGAACCCAGCAGCAGTGAAACAAGTTTGATTCATAGCAAGCCTTCATGACCAGAACATGATACCTGCAAGTGTTTGTCCAAACTCAGAAGTCACAATTCTGGGATTTTGCTGTGGCTGAGTTTTTCCAGAGGATCAGCCAAAGGATTGTTGTTATGCTAAACTCAGGGCACAGTCTGCTTGCTGGGTTTTGCTCTGGAAACCAGGTGTCTCCTAATAGTTAAAAAGAGAGGGGTGGCCTTGGCATGGGGATTCTGACAAAAGTCAAACATGACCAGTTAGTAAAAGAAATAGGACATAGGCCTCTTAGTTGCTAGTCTAATGGCCCATCATTAACCCAATATGCATTCCTCTTTGTGAACATACATCTTTACATATCACCTAGAACCCTCCAACTGGTTTCCCAAACTGACCTCTTACCTGTATGGCCAACTCAATAGCAATAGCCAGCCATAGCAAGACGAGAAATGGCATTAAGAACTTGGATTACATTGAGAAGTGTGAAGTGTCTATTATGGAGCAGATGCTTGTCCCTCAGTACTCTGCCCAGGTCAAACCAAGTCTGGAGTTTTGTGCCCTGTGTTAAAGAGGGCACTGCCAAGCTGGGGCATTCCAGAGGAGAGGATCTAGGATGGTGAAGGAAGAGGATATCGTGTCATATGGGTGTGATCAGAAAGAAGCAAGGATGTTTAGCCTGGAGAAGTCCAAAGGGAGCAGGAGAGCTGTTCAGGTATTGGAGGGCTCTCACTTCAAAGGGAAAGTAGATTTGTTCTGCTTTGCTGCAGAGGACAGGATTAGAAGCAACGCATAGAAGGTTCAGAGGGGGCAGATTTGAACCTAACGTAAGAAAAGACTCCCTTTCCATTTGAGCTCTCCTAAAGTGGAGTGGCCTGCCTTAGGAGGTTGGGGGTTTCCCCTCAAGGAAAGGCTGGACAACCAACCACTTGTTGAGAACATTATAGAAGGCAGTTAGGTGGCATAGTGACTTGAAGTCTGGGAGCTCCAAGTTCAAATTCTGCTTCAAACACTTATTAGCCATGACCCTACAAGTCACTTAATTTCTCTGTCCCTCAGTTTCTTTATCTGTAAGATGGGTGTAATGATAGCACCTACCTCCCAGGATAGAAGAGCTTTGCACACCCCAGAAAGCTCTGTGTCAATGCTAGCTGTTATTATTTGCTATTATTATTTCTTGTTCATATGTGATTTGAACTCTGAGGTCCCTCCCAGCTCTGAGATTCTGTCTCACCTTGACCATCTGCCTGCTGACCAAATGGGAGACCATACCATGATATAAATCATCAGTGAGATACTCTTCTATTATCTCTGTTTCCAGAGGCGGGGCTGGCCCCCATTTCTCTTCTCAGTTCTTTTTCTTTTGATTTCTCTTCACCCAAGGTCATTCAGTGTTCCTCTTTCCCCATTTTCCAGGAGTCCAGATCAGCTCCTTCACTCAGGCAGACCTAAGTGCTCGAAGCATCCAATACATCCACACCAGTGAAGTGGAAAAACACAATGATGCCTTCACCTTCACAGTCTCCGATGGAACCAACCTGGTGAGCAATGGAATTCTTTTTCTCTCCTTGGGATTTCTAAGCAGGTACATTCTTCTGTTCACTATTTCACTGGATTCAGGTGGGAATTCCTCCCAAGGACAGTTTCACAAAGGGCTAAGGCCAAAATATTCAGGCCTGGTTCAATTTCCATTTATACAACTGAAATGGCCATCTTTACAGATTAATAAAAAATAAAAAGTCTGCTGGCATAGACGTTAAGAACTCAGGATTGTTAGACATGGTGGCAGGTAGCTCCAGACAGCTAGATGGTATAGTGGATAGAGCATCCAGTGGAATCTGGGAGACCTGCGTTCAAATCCAGCTTCAGACACCTTCTAGCTGTGGGACCCTGGACACTCCAGGAGGCCCTGGAGTCAGGAGGACCAGAGTTCAAATCCGGCCTCAGACACTTAACACAAAAACTAGCCATGTGACCTTGGGCAAGTCACTTAACCCCAACTGCCCCCCAAAAAGCAGGAAAAAAAGGTTGCCTCCTGGACAACTCACTTAACCTCTATTTGCCTCAGTTTCTGCAACTGCAAAATGGGGATAATAATAGCACCACATCCCAGGGTTGTTGTAAGGGTCAAATGAAATAGTATTTGTAGAGCACTTAGCACAGTGACAGGCACAAAATAGGCGTTGTATGAATGCTAGCTGTTAGTATTATTAATATTATTATCACTGTAATCTCTAGTGCCTGCTGCCATATGACTGAAGTTGGCAGTTTGCTTGAGTTTGGGAGTTCTGAGCTACAGTGGGCTAAAGCCAATGTCTCCCTGAGAATGGGCAGGTTGAGCCATGAAGACTCCTTTAAAAACTTCTTTGTGGGCTCATGCTTCATAAGTTCCCTTGTGTTCCTTCTTAAATTCCTTGTCCTAATCATTCTAGAATCCATACATTGGGTTGGGGAGAAGGGGTGGTGATAATTATTGAGAAAAGAAAAAAAATACACCCTATGCTTTTCTCCTCCTTTTAGGTGAGTCAGACCTTTCACATCACCATCAACCCTGTGGATGACTCATTACCCATTGTACAAAACACAGGAATTCGAGTGCAGGAAGGGGTGAGAAAAACGATTACTGAGTTTGAGCTCAAAGCCGTGGATGCCGATACAGAGGTAAGGCTGGCCCTTGTCTGATGATGGTGTGTGTGTGTGTTTGTGTTTGTCTATATCTGTGTATGGGAAGGGGCAGGGGGAAAAGAGGGGGATTTGTGGTACTCAATTTCCAGGTTAAAACCTTGAGATGTCTGGCTATGATTTGCAATCAGGAAGTTAGGAATATGTGACCACGACTGTTTCCTTCATTATTTCTGTTATTTTTTGAAAGCATGAAACATAAACAGATTTAATGAACACTTGAGGAAGAATTTTGATAAACTGGGGAGGAGGCAGGATATTAGCAGGCTGGAGGTGATGTCTTGGGAAGCCTCGTTGTACAACCTGGGACTGAGAGACTGGAGGGGAGAAGATGTAGTAGCTTCCTTTAAATATTTCAGGGTCGTCAGGTTGGGAACTCCTTGAGAGCAGGGGCCATCTTTTACTTTTCATTGTGTCTTAGCTCACAGTGCCTGCCACATAGAAGTCAAATGGGGAAAAGTCAGATTAAAAGGTTATAAACTCACCATTGAAGGGACTAGAATGAATTTCCTTTTTATACTAAAAAGAATTTCATGCATTGCAAGTGATTGGAGGGGAGCCTGCACCAAGTTTGTGCTTCTACTCCACCATCTTGCCTCTGCCCCCTAAAACGAGATTTGAATGTCCACTTTAATGTCCACCCAAGGACCCTTTTCATTCTCCTCTAGAGCAGAAAAAATAGTAGTATCCACTCACTTGCCTAGTTCTGTTTCTCTTTCTTCTCCCCTTCTGTCCCTCCACAGGCAGAATCTGTCACATTTACTGTAATTCAGCCTCCACGACATGGCACTATTGAACTCACCAGCAATGGGCAACATTACCGCCAGACTGCCACCTTCACCATGGAAGACATCTACCAGAACAAGATCAGCTACAGCCATGATGGAAGCAACTCCCTCAAAGACCGTTTTACCTTCACTGTCTCTGATGGGACTAACCCCTTCTTCATTGTTGAGGAAGGAGGAAAAGAGGTAAGAGGGAAAAAGTCTGACTAAGGGTTCCAAGCACTGACCCAAAGGTTTCTCCCCTCCTTTTCCTTCCTTGTGGTCGATGCTGCCATCTCTCATGGCCATGGTTCTCTTTTTCTCTTTGGTGTAATCCTTCAGCTGCATAAACGGTTCTCATGGCTAGAACACATCTTCTGAAACTAGCAGAGAAAGCTCTAATTGTGAAGCTAGCAAATCTCCTTCCTTCAGGGGATTATTTTGTTTGAATAGCCAGTATTTCAGCAGAAATCATAGGTACCCATAAGCCTTCACTCTGTATTTAGTGAGTACCCTGTAGCACCATCATCCTTCCACAGAGGGGACTCCCTCTTTGCATTTCTAGATATTACATAGAAGAAGCAATTAATAACCCCCAGGATCATTTTTCATAGTGCCACCAAGAAGGCATGATGACTTATTTGGCTATTCTTCAGTAAAGTCCAGAGTGAATGACTTTGTTTCATTCTTGTCCTCAATGGCTTTTGACATCCACCACAGCCTCTTTCTCCTGGACATACTCTGTCTTGTTTACATGACACTGCTCTTCCTGTTCCTCCTTCTTCCTGTCTCTTCTCCTTCTCCTACCTCTGCCCTGGTCCCTTTCCATTTCTCTTTCTGTAGTCTCTCTCTTAATAATCTCACCATAAAGGTTTAATTATCTCTATGCACATGTCTCCTGTAGCTCTCTCTCACATTCTATTTCTACATCACCAGCTACTTATTGAACATTTCAACTTAGATGTCCCCTGGGCCATCTCAAGCTCATCTTGTCAAAAATGGGAATTGTCACCTTCCTCACTAAACCCCTACCTTCTCTAATTTTCCTTCTTTCTGTTGAGAAGACCAGTCACCCAGGTTTACAAACTTGCAGTCATCCTGATTCTTCTCCCTTATGTTTCACCTCTCATCAGTTGCCAAGTTTTGTTGATTCTCCTTCCACAAATTATCTGGCATCTATATTCCTCTCTCCATTTAGACAGCCAATACTTCCATCTGGGTAATGTCTCTATTGCAATAACTTCCTAACTGGTCTCTCTGTTGCCCCTCTTTCCTCTTTCATCTGCCTCTCACAAAACTGTCAAAGTAATTTCCATCAAACACAAGTCTGACTATGTCCCTCTGCTCCTTAAGAAATTCTCAGATGCTTATAAAAAGAAAATCTGGCTTGATATCTAAAGCCTTCCACAATCTGGCTTCAGCTCACTTTTCCAGTCAAACTTAGTGAGTTTTATCAACCCACTGCTACAGAATAGGGAAACCAAAGGTAAACATTTTTGCCCTTAAGAAGCTGATATTCCTCTTTCCAGTTACACAATTCACTGAAAGATGCTAAAAATACAGGATGTGGATTGTCTGTTGACTATAAGGAAAACATTTGATTCATTGGAGCAAATGACTTTTTCAGACAATGGCAGGCTTATCATTTTTTTAAATATCATTTTATTTTTTCCAAAGTTTCTGTTAAAACAATTTTTAACATTTTTTAAGTTTTGAGTTTCAAATTCTACCCCTCCTTCCCCCTTCCCTGAGAGGTAAGCAATCTGATATATTATTACATGTGCAGTCATGTAAAACATTTCCATATTAGTCATTTTGTACAAGAAGACAGGGCATACAGAAAGAAAAAGAGGAGGAAAGAAGGAAGAACTTAGTGTGCGTCTATATTCGGACAATATCAACTCTTTCTCTAGAGGCCATCATGAGTTCTTTGGGATTATCTTGGATCACTGTATTAATGGGAATAAATCATTTACAGTTGGTCATCTTACAGTATTGCTGTTACTATATGAAATGATCTCCTAGTTGTGTTCACTTCAATTTGCATCAGTTGGTGTAAATCTTTCCAGGTTTTTCTGAAATCATCCTGCTTGTCATTTCATATACCACAGCTTGTTCAGCCATTCCCCAATTGATGAGCACGCCCTCAATTTAAGAGCCATGGCAGGCTTATCAGGTCACACTCCTTCACACACTCTGCGTTCCAGCTAACTTGACCTACTCCCTGTTACCCACATTCTGTGTTCCATATCTCACCTCTGAGCTTTGGACTCCCTTCTCCTCTCTACCTCTGAGTGCTTCCCTTCCTTTAAGGCTCAGCTCAGGTGCACACCTCTGTGAAGCCTCTCCTGTCCTCCTGACTCTTAGTCTTCTCCCTCTTCTTAAACTATCTTAGATTTGCTTCTCCAATGATATGACAAGTCCACAAGCATTTATTAAACACTTACTGTTTACCACATATTATGCCAAGTGCTGTTGAATCTTACAAGGGAACATGAGCTGTCTGAAAGAGGGCACAGTTTTTCCTTAGGTTTCTATCCATAACATGTGGCACAGTGCCTTGCCCTGATAAGTGCTTTTTCAAAAAGTGTGTGTGTGTGTGTGTGTGTGTGTGTGTGTGTGTGTGTGTGTGTGTTGAATTAATCTGCATTTGCCTCTGCAGAGAATATGACGAGGAAAGGAACACCTGCTGTATCTTCTGTAGAATTATCAGCCTGGGAACAGGTTATGCGAGGTTAACCTTGTATTCCAGTAAAGTCTCCTGGGATTCTCTCTGCTATTTGAACACCAGCATTGTCATTACTGATCAATCACTGGTTTCATTTTCCCTTCTCTCCTCATCTGCAGTTTTCCCACAGTTGATTTGCTTTTCAAAATATCAGAATGGCCCAGGATGCAGCGGCAAAGGGCCTGTGTGTCCTCTGGTTAACAAGGGGGATACAGCAGATCTCCAGGGTGATTCTAGGAGATAAAGAAGAATGAAAATGAAAACCTTGACTGCTCAACATGACAGTAGAATTAAGTCATTCTGTGAAGCTTACAATCACATCACCCTTGGCATGCTTTGATACCTGGATAGATCTGTGATCTCCTCAGTGTGGTAGTTCCCATACAATCTATCCCTATTTTCTCATTCTGTATGAGTGACTCTTATCCACATTCATCCAACATGCCATCGGTCTTCCTTTAGATCTCTTCAATATATGTAGCCACCATTGGAGCACTCAGGCTGGTTAAGTCAACAAGTATTTATTAGGCACCTACTGTGTTCCAGGCATTGTGCTAAGCCCTGGGGGTACAAAGGCAAAAAAGAGGTTCTTTCTAGATGTCTAGCCTGTTTCCTTTTGAGTTCTTCATCTCCCTACTAAAATCCTTTATGTCATTTCTTCTGTGCAAATCTTTGTTAATATAGTATAACCTATTTACACCAATCACAGACCTCTCTGTTGTGTTTAGTGTGACTTACAGTTTTAATGCTTCTCAGACTGTGCTGTGCTATGTATCATAGCTATGCAGTCTCACTGGATGAATAATGGAACTTATTAAAACCTCTGTGCAAATGTAATCAAGCCCTCGCTCCTTCTCCTATTCATTCTGAATCCACTTCACCATCACCTACAGCACCTGGCCCAGATCTCTTCCATTACACTGGCAAACACATCTTCGATCTTTCATGGCCACCATGGTGCTAATCAAAAGGTGACTGGATAAAGTCATATTTAGTGTTCCATTGTTCAAGGGATCTTGTATGTTTTCAATATATGCATGAGAACCATGTGCTTGAAGAACTGTTAAGACATCATTTTGATCTACTGAATCAAATGTTTTGTATTGTCCTCAGACTACAAGCATTGTGAGATTTTGTAGACTGTCTTTTGGTCAGTTATGTGACTTCAAAGCTATGCCCTTGCAAAAGTCTTCCTCGTCCCTTCTTGTATCTTTGGGAAGGGGACCCCACCCCAATATATATGTAGATTATGCTCATTAAAATTGCATAAATAAAGGATAGTAGGCATATGATATTTTCTTGATCATTTTGTCAGTAATCATTTTTTAGAGCAAGCATTTGGCCCTCTTCTTTCAAATATCTTAAGAATTAATTTCTCAGTGTTCTCAAAATGGAGTTACAACCAACATGGAACTTCTCTGTATTTGCTTGGCTTAGTCATACTCCTTTTTGCATTTTTATTTTCTTGAGCATCATTGCAGCTCCATCACGCAGCTTATTGGGAATGGTAATGTTCAAGTGACATTAACTCTTCCTGATGGAGAAAAGAATTTTGTTATAGAAGCCTTCACAATCTTTTTCAGCGTATTCTGTCATCCATAAATTCCCTTAAGATAATCTGTATTAGTTGTGTCTCAATAAACTTTCTTCAACCTTGTCTTTCCCTTTGTTCTTTCTCTTCATTTTGGCAATTGATTTGCATTCATTATTGTTAATCCTAGGTTTCATTTCTTTCTATCAATTTCTCACCATTTATCATCAACAGCTTAGTTAAATAGGTCAGGTTGGAGCTATCTCTGTTGCATTTCTTATCTTCTTATCATTTTTATTATTTCTTATAATTTGGTAATGATTAATGGGGCATCTGGTGGCACATGAATGGGCCTGGAGTCAGGGAGTTCTGAGTGCAACTGGCCTCAGACTCTTCCTAGCTGTGTGACCTTGAGCAGATTACTTTACTTCTGTTTGCCTCAGTTTCTTGCTTTGTGAAATGGAGGTAATAACAGCAGCTATTTCACAGGGTTATTGTGAGGATCAGAAATAATACTTGTAAAACCCTTAGCACAGTGCCTGGCAGATTGTAAGCACTATATAAATGTGTGTGTACTTTCTTCTCCCTTCTCTGATTTTGACAAGTCAATGGTCTGTTTGTACATAGACAGTTGATTCAGAAATGACAGCCACTCAGCATCATTTGCTGTCTGCTATAAAAGTTTCTTTTTTTTCAGTGTTGTGTGACATTGTTATCACTGTCCAATGACAGCCTCCTGACCCTTAAAGAAAATAGTCATAGCAAAGAAATAAAGCATCTATATAACCTCCAAGCTTTTGCTTTCTCCCATTTTTTTATGCCTAAACCGATTTTCAAGGCCCTTTTAACCAGCATCCCTTGTGGCCATTTTTGCATTGAAGTCTCCAAGGAGTACAGTATAGGTGGACGTGATTTAGAGGGATTTGTTATGGTTTTATTTTTAAAGAATCTCTCCCTTTATCTTCTACAATACTTGTTGGTTCATGAGCAGAATTTATTTTATTAATGACCTTTTTACAAATCTTTTTAGTCCTACAAGTCAAGATGGCCAAGTGCCCTGTCTGATGATGTTTCTTGTCACCTTTGGATATGCGTTAAAACCAAGCTCACCACTGTGGCAAGACCTTGAGTCAGGGGAAGGATCCCTGGATTCAGAAGCAGATAATCTGTGATCCAATCTTGCCTTTGCCATTTACTCTTGGACAAGTTAACTTCCCTTCTCTTGACCCCATTTTCCACATCTGCAATATCAGAAGATAAGACCTTGGTGGTTTCTAACGCCCCTTCCATCTCCAAATCCATTTCTAAGACTTTATAGAATAAAGCAAACCTTTCTGTAACGTAGTACAGTAAAACAGATGATTGCGCATGAAGCTCTATGTCTACTTTGTACAACTTTCTATTCCTTTCAAATATACAACAAAATTATCATGTAGATTTCTTTTCTTTTCTTCCCTCATATCTATGATCCTCTACTTAGACCTTATGACACATTCTTCCATTTATCTTCAGGTTTGGCTTCTGTTTCCAATTAAAGTCATCATTTAAAGTGAGGATGTCAAAACTGCTATGATTCAGATACCATAGTAGTATGTCAACTCATTAACCTATGGATGCAGATCATGTACTTGGAGTCTGCATAACTAAGTTATTATAAATATCATAGATATTATTTTATATATTATGTACACATTATTATTCAAGGTCAAAAAATTATGAGATTCTTAGCAACCTGTACCTCCTTGTTCCACCATTCTTTCATTGGCCCAAGCTGAGGGCCTTTTTCTATTGGTTTTTTGTTCCGTAAATTGTCATAGGCATCCCACTAGTAATGAACGAGCCTTTTAATACTGGAATCAAGAGTTGAAAAGGACCTCAGAGGCCGTCTAGATAGAAAGATAGAAAATGGAGGCCGGGGGAAGTTAACTGACTTGCTTGAAGTCACATAGGTAGTAAAGATCAGAGGTAGGATTTGAACTCCAATCCTTTGACTCTTGAGTTGGTGGTATTTCCCTTATATTCTATAGTGAGGCCTCCATCAGGCTGGTCAAGGAGTAGAGAATGCAGCCTCAAGGCCACATGTGGCCCTCTAGGTCCTCAAGTGTGGTCCTTTGACTGAAGAGGGCTGCACTTGAGGACCTAGAGGGCCACATGTGGCTAGAGGGCCGCATGTGGCTCGAGGCAACATGTTCCCCACCTGTGGGCTAGTCTGTGGAAAGCAAGTCTAGTTCCTTGCCTCTCCAAGGTGGTAGAGCCCACCAGAGCTGACTCTACTGGCAGAGCCTTGGATATCCCAGGCTCAACTCCATGTCACAAAGAGGCCTCAGAGTTGGACTTTGTGAAGGTAGCTCAGGCAAAGGAAAGGGAAGAGCCATTGGAATCTACAAGCTGAAATAGCTCAACAAACATTTATTGTAAAATATTATTATAAACAGAATCTTTTTCATTCTTCCTGCTGATACATTTTTACTTCCTCCAACTTCTTTTGAAAAATAGATCCCTTCCCTCCCCCCCCCCCCCGCTTCCAGCCTATTCCAGGAAAAAAGGAAAATTTCCCTCAAAGAACTTTAACGTTGCCATTTTAACACTAGAAAGACTAGAATTTAAAAATACCTTGAAGCAGTGTTAATTGATGTAGTGCATTTTTTTTGTTCATATAGATAGTAGAATAAAAAATTTATTTCAAAGTAAAATGATAATATTTTTACATTGATTGACATGCCTATCCTTTTAAGCATTAATAATAGCTCTGGTTTGCTTCTCATGCAAGGATGTTATGATTTATAAAAATGGAAATGTTTATTTTTTAGTACTAACCTGTATGTTACTAAAATCCACAAAAAATCTGGATGGTTAAAAAAACTTAAATGAAAATGGAAACTCCACAAGTGTATGTCCTTGGTTCCTTTTGTCCCAAACTTATGCCCCTGACTTGCTACTGTCCCCGTTACAGAATGCAGGCTGGTGACCTGGGGTTCTATTTTCCATTTCCAAAGTACCACCATTTTAGAAATCTCTCCTTTCTCTCATCCTGAATATGGGGTGTTTTGGGGTGTCTCTCAATGATGGCTTTCCTCCTTCAGATTGTGACAGCAGCACCCCAGCGGTTTAAAGTAGACATCCTTCCAGTGGATGATGGTACCCCAAGAATTGTCACCAACTTGGGCTTGCAGTGGTTGGAGTATATGGATGGACAGGTAAGGCTTCCCTAACTCTGTATGCTAACTTAACTTTCTGGAGTCTCTTTTTCTTCCCTTTAGTTGCTATTCTGCTATGCAGAGAATGATTTCTGGGTGTATGGGTGTGAAGCCTACCCAACTCATCAAAAATGTATGTCCTCTTCAAAATGAACATCTGGTGAACAATTTAAACCCTTGTTGCCCTATTTTAGGAGAAGCCAAAAGGATTTGAAAAATTGCTTCTCTCTTCCCTGATTTATTAGGGAAAATAAAGTGCCCCTAGATATAATAGAAAACCATCTAAGAATGAGACCAAGAAATGAAATACTGAAAAGACAGAGAAGAATCAAAGCTAGGATCAAACATTGGTGAGCAGAAGACCATGACAAGATGAGGAAATGCTGAAGCCCTTCAACTTTCTGAGAGGGATATGGCTTTTCCTGCAGGGCATGGGATTGCAATTTCATAGAAAAAAGCATCCTCCTATGCCCTATGGGAAGTAAGGGTGGCAGGTACCACTGTTGTAAAGAGACTTCTTAATGGTTAAAGGCAAGGTGTATAATGGTTAGGGACACATGACCACCCAGAAGATGTGCAATCCTTTTTTTTTACTTTATTTTATTTTGGGGGGAGGGCATTTGGGATTAAGTAACTTGCCGAAGGTCATACGGCTAGTGTGTGTGTGTGTGTGTGTGTGTGTGTGTGTGTGTAGTGTCTGAGGCTGGATCTGAACTCAGGTCCTCCTGACTCCAGGGTCTGTGCTCTACTCACTGTACCACCTAGCCACCCCATTTGCAATCCTTTTAAATTATTTGCTTAGAGATTTTTCAGTCCTACTGTCCATGCCCTATTTCTGGTGTTTCACATAAGGCTGGATGATAAAATAATATATATTTTTTTGCATTAGCTAGGAGGGTAACAAAGTCTTTAGAAGAAAAAGGAAGATGTGTTATTGAGTTGTTTCATTTGCATCTGACTCTCCATGGCCCTATTTGGGGTTTTCTTGGCAAAGATACTGCAGTGGTTTGCCATGTCCTGCTCCTGCTCATTGACAGATGAAGAAACTGAGGCAAACAGGTTTAAGTGACTTATCCAGGGTCACATAGCTTAGTAAATATCTGAGGTCAGATCTGAACTCAAATTCTCCTGATTCCAGGACTGGCATTCTATCCATTGTACTATCTAGCTGCCCCTAAAGGAGGATATAACAAGTGAATGACTAAGTAGATGGCATTGAAAGATAAAAATGTGTTTAATGGACTATTTTTTAAATGCAAATGAAATAATTTTTAATAAAAATACATTTATTTAGTACTTCCTATGTGCCTAGTTTAAGAAAAATATTTCTAAGCTGGAGAGTGTCCAGAAGAGGGCAAGGAGGATAGTAAAGGGTCTTTAGTCCATGCCAAATGGGGATTGGTGGAAAGAACTGGTGGTGGTTAGTATAGGGAAAAGAAGACTCAGGGATGGCATGATAATTTTCTTCAAGGATATGAAACATCATCATGTCAAAGGAAGATTAGACCTTTTCTAATTAGACCTGTTTGCCTCTGAAGGCATATCAAGGAACAATGGGTAGAAACTGAAAAAGGCTTGATGTCAGGCAATACCTTCTGACAATTCAATTTTTCCCAAAGACAGGTTGGCTTGAGAGGTGGTAGGTTCTGCCATCTTTTGGAAGTCTTCAAGCATACTGGATGGCTAACAACTTGCCCTTAATACCGTAGCTGAGCAATCCTATATATGTCATGTAATTGTGTGGGCGTTGGACCCTTCCAACTCTCAGCTTCTCTGAGTTTTCTCTTCCCTCTCTTCTTCTCTGAGGATGACCAGATCTTGACTTTCAGTCAAGTTAATTAGTGAACTTGGTTATTGGCTTAGTAGGGAGGGAACCTGCTCGATGAAGGGAAATCAGGGAATTCTTGAAGGGACATTTCAGTGAAGAAAGAGAATGCTGAGTTTCATCAGACATGTGCCATAAACTTTGGAAAAGCAGGTAACATGAAAGGGAGTTGGAAAGGGATGGGGGAGGTATGTGTCTAAAAGCAGGGTTTGGAACTGGTGACTGGGAAGTGAGGTAGATGCTTGGTTTGGGCCAATGATTATTACAGATCATTTTTATGTTATCTATTTTCTGTCAAAGAGAATGATCTTTAGACCGGAAAGGGCAAAAGAGCAAAAATGGTGAAGGGGGAATTGAAGCCTAGTTTAAGATTTGGAAGAGAGCCCCCAGGTCCTGGAAATGAGTTCAAGTCTTCTATCCCAGAGATTCTCCCTATAAAGAACTTGGAGATGTGATCACTGAACTACTTTCAGTAATCTTTGAGGAATTGTGGGGAATGGAAGAGGCTTTGGAAGACTGAAGACACAGTGGGCAGGTGTCCTAATTAAAATTTAAAAAGCCAAGAAGTTAGATTCTGGAAACTCTAGACTACAGTTTTAACAGTGCTCAAATTCTAGGACAAAATAGTCGATAAATGTTTTGGTGAGCACTTTAAGGGAGAAACTATGCTCACACTAACCCAGTACACTTGACTGACTTTCCAAGAACAAGTCATGGTGGACAAATGTGGTCTCCTCTTTTTGACAAGATTACTAGACTCCTCCATGAGGAGATTGCAGCAGGTACCATGTTTTAAATGGATTTCAGGAAGGCACTTAGCTAAGGCTTTCAGATTGTATTTGTGGAGAGGGTAAAGGAGTGTGGCATGAATAATGTATGTTACAATTAGGTGGGTTTCTAAAGACAGAGGAACTGTGGTCTTTGGATTTTCAGGTGACAGAGCTGCAAGAGATTGACATTACTTTGAAGGACAAAATCAGAATTAATAAAGATCCTTATAGACTAGGAGAATGGGTTAAGTCTAAGAAGATGAAATTTAGTGGATCTATCTATCTGTCTATCTGTATTCATACACGTAAAGTCCTTTACAAGTTCAAAAAATCAACTGCACATATCCAAGATGGAAGAGACATGGCTAGACAGCATGCTGTTCATGTGATAAAGAACCTTGGACATGTTACTCAATTTCTCTTAGCCTCAGTTTTCTTTACCTATAAAATGGGAATAATAATACTTTCACTCCTCAGCCTGCATGGTTGCTGTTCAGAAAGCAGACTTTAAGGTGTTCTCTGAGAGTTATCACCCCCCTCCTCCTTATCAGTCAATATGTGTAAGGCGCTGTGCAAGGAACTTTGCAAATGTTATCTCATCTATTCTTTAAACTCATGTTATATGAAGAAGAATCGAAGGAAATATATATGTGTGGGGGGTGTGTGTAATATATATACATATCTACACATGTATATTTTATTTATTATTTATGTATGGGGGTATATAGCATGGAGGAGAAAAGACACTGCTGCCTTGGACTCTGTTATATGATTTTGCTTTAGTTTTTCCTACTTAAAATTTTCAAAAGGATAGAAGAGGGATCAGACTTACTGTCTGTGCCTACCCTACTGGAGTGGTTGGCCATTTCCTTCTCCAGCTCATTTTACAGATAAGGAAACTGAGGGAAACAGGGTTAAATTACTTGCCCAGGATCACACAGCTAGTATGTGTCTGAGGTTGGATTTTTAACTCAAGTCTTGCTGATTCCAGGCCTGTCTCTCTATCCACTGCACCCCCTAGCTCCTCAGAAGTACCTGAAAATGAAATGGGTTACCTCATACGGTAGGGAATTTCCATGTAGAAGCAAGGCCTTCATTGCTACTTATCACAGCTATTGTAAGAGAGATTCACAAATGAATTGTCACTAAATTCTGTGATTTCTAAGATCCCTTCCAACCCTGAGATTCTCCCTATAATGGAGCTGGGTATTTGAATGAACATAATGAGCCTTCCATAGAGTAGTATGGAAGAAGGAAGGGAGGATTTATTAAGTGCCTGCTGTATGCCAGGTGCTTTATATGTATGATACTCAACTACCACAACAATTTTGGCATGTGAGTGGCTATCATTATCACCATTTTATAGCTGGGGAAACTGAGTCATATAGTAGTCAAGTGACTTAGAGCCACAAAACTACTAAGTTTCTGAGCCTGGATTTCAACTCAGGTCCTCTTGACTTCAGGCCTAGTACTCTGTCCCCTGTGCCACCTAGATGCCTTTAAGAAGGGGCGAAGGATTTTTAATTCTCTGTTTAATTTGTATGAATCTATTGAAATCTAAGAATTGAATTATTTGGGGTTTATATTCTAGGCAACCAATCTGATCACCAAGAAAGAACTACTGACCATGGACCCAGATACAGAAGATAAGCATCTTGTCTATGAGATAACAGCTGGACCCAGACATGGCTACGTGGAAAACAAGCTTCACCCTGGCCAAGCTGCCACAACTTTTACCCAGGGTAGGCACCCGGAGCGCAGGCGTCTCCATGTCCCCCTGCCCCCTTAGGACCTCCCCTGAAGCTCACTAAAGGAAGAAAGGGCTTTTCCATCTGTCAGCCTATTGACCACACTGTTTATTTCTGAGCCTTTTATAATCTTATATAATGTGTGTTCTTATTATTTCCATTTTTCCTGTGACCTTTACCCCTTCCCCCCCCCCCACTCTTCCATTCTCTCTCTGTCCTCTGTCTCTCTCTCTCCCCTGTCTCTCTCTCCCTCTGTCTCTCTCCCCCTCCCTTCCTTCCTCTCTTGCTTCTCATCATGGCCATGCTTTAGAGCAATGTTCTTACCCTGGGCTCCATGAACTTAAAAAAATGAATAACTGTATTTTAATAGAAATAATTTCCTTTGCTATTCTCTATATTTTATTTCATGCATTTAAAAGCATTCTACTGAGAAGGGGCCCATGGGCTTCCCCAGACTGTAGCCAAAGGAGTCCAGGATACACAGAAGATAAAGAAGTTCTAGTGTATGCAGCAAGGGCCTCATGCCAGGGCTTTGGGAATTTATTTCTTCCATGTTCATCTTTTAGATCTTTTCCTTTGTTTACTATGGCCTGATTTAAAGATATTTTTGTTCTCCCATGAGGTTTACTTTTCTGCCTAACAAAAACACAAGTGATGTGGGGTTTTTCCATTCTTAAGAAAAGCATTTTTATAAAACCACAGTAATAAAAAAAGCCACATTCTAAAAACACAAATGATTTGGGGGGTCTGAAAATCTTTAAATTTTAAGGCATTTTTATAATCTCTTTTAGAAACAATATTTTGTGAAAAGTTATTTGTAATGTTTTTGTTTTAATTTTGAGTTCCAAATCCTCTTCCTCCCTTCTTCCCACCCACTGAGAAGGCAAGCAATATATTATACATGTGAAATCATGTAAAACCCACATTTGTATTAGCCATATTGTAAAAAATAAAGGGAAAATTATACTCCAATTTGTAATTAGACTTTATCAGTTCTCTCTCTGGAAGTAGATAGCATTTTTGAGTCCTTTGGAATTAAAAGCAGTACTTTTAAAGACCACTATAAAATTTCTATTCAACAACTATTAAGTGCCTGCCTACTATGTTCCAGGTACAGAAATGATGTGGAGTTTTTTAAATTTTAAGAAAAGCATGTTATAATCACTTTTAAAAGCATAATACTTTTAAAAAACAAATGATATGGGTTTTTTTTTACTTTTAAGAACAGAGTTTTTATAATTTCTTAATAATACCTTTTTCAAGAATCCTTTTAAAATCATTAAGTTTTTATAACTTTTAAGGATGACATGTTGATGGAGTGGGGGGACCTGGACCCCAAAAGTACTGGGTTGCTTCCAGAGACATGGTCGTAGGGCTTTTGGGGTCTAGGCAGGTCCCATAACCCCATCAATGGCACAATAACTTTTTATTATTCACTCAACAGAAATGTTTTTAGGTTCTTTCCAGTGGATTTATTCAATTAAACAACCATTTATTAATCATAAAATGCTATATGTTAAGTGCTGAGAATATGAGGCTGAAAAAAATAACATGGGCCATGCTCTCAAGGAACTTCTATTTGAGGTGGGAGGGGGTTTAATATGGCATATACAAGGTTAAGCATACAAAGTGGAAATACAAAGTGCACCATGAAAATTTGATAAATCAGCGAATTTTTCCAGTTTGGAGAGGGTAAGTAGGAATGTGGGGGAGGGGGTTGTAATTCAGGGAAGACCTGGAGGAGGTGGTGGCTGAGCTGAGATTTAGAGGAAGATATTTTTTTTTCTTCTGTCTTGGTTCTGTGACCCCCATCACTATTTGCTGAGGCTCCCCTCTCCCCCAAGCTATTGCTATATTGATTTTAAAATTCTATAGAATACTTTCTTTTTAAGAACCTCTGACCCCTTGTACCACAATACTCTCTGTAAGTCACTCAAGGAAATAGACTTGAGCATTTAATTTGGGAGGTGTTGCTATTCTATGTTTGAATTGATTCATGGACTGCCTTTTCCCCACAGAGGATGTGAACTTGGGTCTGATACGTTATGTATTAGATGAAGAGAAAATCCATGAGACAATGGACAGCTTTCAGTTCCTAGTGAAAGATAGCAAACCCAACGTGGTCAGTGACAATGACTTCCATATCCAGTGGTCCCTGATCAGCTTTAAACATACCAGGTACAAATATTGTTTTGTTTCCCAAAATGGATGAGTACCTCAGGTAGCCTTGGAAATCAACTTTAAGTCAATCAATCAACATTTATTAAAACCCTATTCTGTGCCAGGTATGGTATTAAATCTTCTGAGGGGCATCCCGTCCATGAGACATTCATGGGATTTTTGGTCCCGTGCATATAGGGTTTGGTGGCTCATGGATAGAATGCCATGCCTGAAGTCAGAAATCTTAACTTCCTGAGTTCAAATCTTGCTGTGTGACCCTGGACAAGTTACTTAGCCCTGTTTGACTTAGTTTCTTTTTTTTTTTAACTATTGCAAATATTTTAATAAGTGTTCTCTGCAAGGCATTTAAAACACCAGTTTGTGAGGATAAACTCCATTGGAGAGAGAGAAGACAGAACGCAGGTAGCCACGGAGCTGAGGAATTTTCTTGATTTGGGGTAGGATCTGAGAGTCTACTGTTTTCTGATCAGCCTTGCGCTGCTCTGTAATCTTGTATTTCTCTTTTTCTGTGTCAAAAATCTCTCCTTCTTGGTGTCTAGGTTTACGGAGCCTCTTCTTCTTGAAGTAAGCATCAGTAAGATGATTTGGAATTTTCACACCTGAAAGGTTAACTCGGGTAGAAGTGGCAATGACAAATTTCTGATGGGTCCTTCTCAGAGGAACACGGTTGATGGTCAGAGGTCCAGTCACCAGTAGCAAGCCACTAGCCAGTTGCTTTAGGAAAACCACGCACTTACCTCTGTGGCAGCCAGTGAGCATGATCAGAACCGTACCGGGCTTGATGCTAGCTCGAAGTCTCCTTACATGCTGGCTAAAGGGCTTTTTGCCATGACTTAGCAGCTTTCTAGGCACATCCTCACTAGGGTAATACCTAGGCATTTTGCGAATCTTTACCACTCGAGTTCCTCCATTCTTATCACCACCAACAGGCTTTGAGATAGTAGCAGGCACTTTGTCTTTCTTCTTCCTTTCAATCCGGGTTTTGGGGGCAGCATATTTCTGCTTGTACATGGCTCTCCGGGAATACATGGCAGACCTGGATTATCTACCGATCCCTCGGGCCAGGACGGGGTTCCGACTGCAATGCTTTCGAGACTTTTTGGCCTTTTCAGCTACATCTTCCTTTTTTTTCTCTTTTTTTTCCTTTTTGACCTTCTTTTCCTTGGGTGGCTTTTGGTCTGCCATCTTGAGAGACAGGAAAACTTGACTTAGTTTCTAATCTGTAAAATGAGCTGGAGAAAGAAATGGCAAACTACTCTAGTTTCTCAGCCCAGAAAACCCCAGATGGGGTCACAACATATAGGTTATGGTTAGAATTAATCTTTTAACTGGTTTAAAAAAATATCATGACCTAAAAATAAGTATTAGCCTGTATGGTTAAGACTTGAGAGAAAACATTTAAATAGATTGTCCTTCACATTCCTCTGTCCTTGGTGCTGAGTTTTCAAAACGATTTGTGGACCTCGGGTAAATTCTGAGCCTGTGGGTACTTTTCCCCTGTTATGGCAATAGGAGAAAGTGGAAGTCTGCTGATTACTATATAGCAGGTATAATCCAAAACCCTCCAGAGTGAATAAGAGATTGGGATGTTTAAGTTATTTTGTAAGAATAACATTGAAAATGTATACTTGCAAGCACTAAGTGTGGAATCAGAATATAAGGAAATGACCCTGGCAGTATAATTAATGCCACAGTCTCCTTATCTGGCCTATATCTTTCATCCATGTGCTGCCCTTATGGAAGGGCAGCTCACAATAGCATCCATAATTGAAACTCTGCAAAATTGTGCTGTTTATTGGATCCTTTGTTGTGTTTCCCCAAAATAACATTGGCTCTCCTGAGTTAAATAAAACTGGTCTTTTGGAGGAGTGACAAGAGTTGGAGCATTTTGCTTGGTTCAGAAGCAATAGCGGGGGTAAGAATCATTGTAAGGAGGAGGATGAGTCTCCCCAGTGTGTGACCCCCAGGTGACTGCCTGCCTGGTGAATCTTGTAGCAATGTTCAGAATTGCCCAGGGCCATTTGTCAGGTCATCCTCAGGGGAACAAGGGAAAGGAGCAAGTAGGAAGCACATGATCTTTGCCTTTGCTATAGAACTATAATGTAAAAATGAAGATGCAGCACCATTTCATTTTAACTTTTATATTCTAATAATGTAATGCCCCTGTTACAAAAAGGATTTTTAAAAAGTCACTTCTTAAAACTCTGTTGTAAAACAGAACCGTTAAACAGGTCAAGTTATCTTTCCTTCATGTCTGGAGATGCCCAAGGACTTTTCCAAAGCTTCTACCTGATCTACTCCATGTTGCTCGCTATGTGTATCAGAGAAAGCAGGTTTTATTTGTCTTCTTAATACCTCCTTACTGTTCTCTGGACTCTACCTATGGTATGTTTTTGCTGCACTGAGAGAATCCTCAGTCTGCCACCTGGGTCAAACCCACACATGCTAAAAAAGTCGGCCAATCTTCTCTTAGCACAGTGGTTTATGATATCTCTGTTGTATGTCATTTCACTGGTGTCTGACTCTCTGTGATGCTATTTGGCTTTTTTGGGCAAAGATACTGGAGTGGTTTGCCATCTCCTTCTCCAGCTCATTTTACAGATGAGGAAACTGAGGCAAGCAGGCTTAAGTGACTTGCCCAGGGTCACACAGCTAGTAAGTATCTGAGGCCATATTTGAAAGATGTCTTCCTGACTCCAGCACCAGCACTCTACCCACTGTACCACCTAGCTGCCCTACAAAATCTCTGGACCCATAACCTATCTCATTCACTTGGTAACCTTGCCTTCCAGAGGACTAGTTCTTTCATTTAACAACAATGCTTCTTAAAGGGAGTAAATTATTTTTTTCTGAAAACTAGTAATCCATGGAATTATATATGAAGAATGTAGTGGTGCCATGGAAAGAGAAGGTCTTTTAGTCAAAAATTAATCAGCAAAGGGAGTGGCTAGGTGGCACAGTGAATAGAGCACCAGCCCTGGAGTCAGGAGGCCCTGAGTTCAAATCCAGCCCCAGACCCTTAACACAAAACTAGCTGTGTGACCTTGGGCAAGTCACTTAATCCCAATTGCCCTACCTTCCCCCCTCCAAAAAGCAAGAAAGTAAAAATAAAAAGAATTAATTAGCAAGCATTTATTAAGCACCCACTATATGCCAGGCACTGAGGGTACAAATACAAAGGACAAACAAGACTCTTTACAAGAGGCTTGCATTGGAATGGAGGAGACAATAAATACATGTAAAATACATGTGAAGTATATAAAGCAAACAAATGCAAACATATATAAGT
The DNA here is from genome assembly GCA_011680675.1 of Gymnobelideus leadbeateri. Taxonomy (NCBI): domain Eukaryota; kingdom Metazoa; phylum Chordata; class Mammalia; order Diprotodontia; family Petauridae; genus Gymnobelideus; species Gymnobelideus leadbeateri. Next base: position 214,862 of record WOXC01005877.1, on the reverse strand, counting down.
TTCCTAAGAAAAAGGGAGTTGGGGGGGAGGGCACTAGTTGGGTGGTTGCCATCCTTCATTCTGGAAGATGACTAAAATGGCATCATTATGTTGGCTTCAGGATACAGTGTGTCTGACTGGCTGATCAGATGCTCTGCCACAGGCCTGGGCACAAATAGTCGGCATGAACATTTGGAGTAGAGATGGCCCCAAATCTGTGCGTCTTCTGTTTCTCCTGAGCCTCCGCTCATAGAGCATGGCACCTTTTCTGATGGGGCACACCATGCGGGGTGGTCCTGTGCCGATGTCTCCCCTGTCTCACAATCAGTTCCAAAGAGAGACCTTGTGTCTCTTCTGACCTCCGTGTGAGCACCTTCCTTGAGTGAGTTCTCCATAGAACAGTCTGTTAGACAGAGATACATTTGGAATTCAGACAATGTGACCAGCCCATTGGGATTACACTCTCTGTGTAATACTTGCCAGTTCAGCGTGAGAAGGGACCTCAGTGTCTGGGCCCTTTTCTTCCCAGGTAGCCTTCAGTAGTTGGGGGAGAGGAGGAAGGAAATGAGGAAAGGCTTCATGCAGGAGGCAGAAGATGGTGCTTGAGCTGGTCTCCAAGGAAGGGGCTCTGTGAGGCAGACCTGAGTTTAGGTTCTATTTCTGATCTATACTAGCTCTCATTTAGTAAACATTTATTAAGCACCTACTGTGTACTAAGCATGGGGGAAACAAAGCAAAGCAAAGCACAGTCTTTGCCCTTGAGGGACTCTTAATCTAATGAGCTGTGTAACAGTGAGCAAGTACCTTAACTTCCCAGGGAGTTTCCCCTAAGGACACTCAGTAACAACAGTAACAATAACTATCATTTATATGGTGCTGACTGTGTCCCAGGCACTATGCTATGTGCTCTACAATGATTATTTCAGTTGATCCTCACTACAGCTCTGGGAGGTAGGCAATACGGATCATCCGCATTTTACAGATGAGGAAACTGAGATAAGCAGAAGTGACTTGCCCAAGGTCACATAGCTAGTAAGTATCTAGACCTGATTTGAACTCGGGTCTTCCTGACTCCAGGCTCAACATTCTATCCACTGTGCCACCTAGCTGCCTGTACCAATAGAAGCATGGGTCCAATTTTTTTAAAAAAAAAGAACATGCATGATTTTTAAACAGATTTATACTAGCTTCTTATAATGACAGGTGAAATTTATGGCCACTTGTTCTTGTGTTTCAAGTTACAATGTCAGTGAGAAGGCCGGCTCTGTCAGCGTCACTGTGAAGAGAACCGGGAACCTCAATCAATACGCCATCGTCCTGTGTCGCACTGAGCAGGGGACGGCCATCTCTAGTTCCAACCCAGGCTCCAAACATGGGCACCAAGATTATGTGGAGTATGCTGGCCAGGTGAGTGTGTGAGGAGGGCGAGAATCTCCTTCTTGATCCTGAGTTATGACAGTCCTTACTGTCACAGGGAAGTTTACTCTGGACCCTTTCTCTATCTCCTTTCTGACTGCCCTGCCCTCTCCTAGCATCTTCCTTCTCCTGCCCTCTGTCTTTACTCTCAGGTAACCAGCTATTAGACTGTTAGTTTATCATTTGATGTCATAAGGTGTTAACAGCCTTCCAAGGAATTTAAATTTTTTCTAGAGACTGAAAAATCTCTCTCAGCATCTTTATCCTGTCCCCCATTGTAGCAGCAAGCGCCCTAGCATACCAAGGGTGGCTGCCAACATATATTCTTAGATCTGCTTTTCTAAAGGAAAACAACTCAAAATGGGTTAACAATCTTACTTTAATCAAACATATGTCATTTACCTAGTTCAGGGGAAAAAGGTCAGCACCCTGAACAGAAAATACAAAGTTACAAGGAGACAACAAATACAGACAAACAGATCAACAGACAGGCTTCCAACTGTCTGACCATTACCTCCATACCTAGTCAGTTACCAGAGAGGGAAGCACCAATATCTGGGTTTTCAAAGCTGGGGGGCTCAACAGCTGCCCAGAGTCTCATCTGGTCAAATCGCACAACACTTCTCAAAGTGAGCCCCAAAGCAAAGCCTCCCATCAGGGTTTATATAACCTTCTCCTGGCTCAGAGACCATCACAACCCTTGTGACCCACTGCCCAATCACAAAGTAACGAAGTGTGGGCATTCCTGAAAAACCCTCCCACCATAGGCTCCAGATGACCATGTTCAGGTCATTGCTATTAGGGGGCAGAGTATATTTTCAAATCAAGGAAAGTTACTTAAGCCTATCAGAGGACCAAGGGGCAGGGAGGATCTTAGATTCCCATTCCCATAACACCCATCTTTACTCTCAGATAACCATCTACTTGCCACTTTCTTGTTACCTTACAATTATAGGTTGTTATCAGCTTTACTAGGGAAATCTTAATTTTCTAGAGTGTGAAGGATCTTTAAGATTCAAAAGAATGAATAATGGTAGACTCTCAGGGGGTGTGGGGGTCAAGGGGAACCTTCCTTTGAGTGTCTCTCAAATAGTGTTACATTGGTTACCACCTAAACCAGCTACACATAAGTCTTACCCTCTGCTCAAGCTTCTGTGAAGGAAGTCACTCTCTCTGTAGAGTATAATAAATTATACTAATCAATACCCATCCTTCTAAAAAGCATCTGGGCTCATGTTTCATTGAAGAGTTTTTGTGATGCCATTGACTTTCCTTTATGCATGAGACTTAAGAAAAGAGAAGGGCTCAGTCAAATATACAGTCCCCCAAAAGATTAATGGGTCAAAGTCCATCTTTTAAAGAGAAAGGCCAAAGACCAACTAGAAAGAGGCCTCACATTTAGACAGGCAGATTCTTCTTTTCTTTGAAAGAGGAAATGCTTTGAAATAAAAACATAATTGGATGTGAATTATTGCAATTTTGAGTTTTTATCAAAATAATTTGTTTTATAGATTTTAAGTGACTCTAAAGGTCTGTGACTACAACCATATAAACTACAGGTATTTCAGTTTATGCCAAGGTCAAGCAAAAGCTTTTCCCTCCACTTTTTATTCATAAAAATCCTCATTCTCATATGTAGATTTTAGTTTTCTACTCAGAGTAAAACTGGAATAAAGCCATCAAATTTTTAAAATTTATTTATTTTTAAAAATAGTACTATTTTAAATAATAATGTATAATATAAATAATAATCTACAATAATATAAGTAATAATTGTTTAAATAACAATTATTTTAAAAATATTTTTGCTATTTTAAAAATAAGAGCATATGAATATAGTTTTTCCTTTATGTACATGACCCACTGTATCCCTCTTCCCCCTCTACCCACAGAGCCATTCCCCATAATCAAAAATTCATTTTTAAGAAAGGAGACTAAAATGTCTCTGCAAACTAAGCACCATATCATAGAAGTCTAAGGTTCTATGGAATGTGTCACGTACCTAGCCCTCCTCTTCCTCTACAGAGGAACAAAGAAAGGGATCTTCTTACATCCCTTGCTCCCTGTAAGTGCAAAGGAGACACTGTCAGCTATTCTGCTGTCTCCATTTATGTTGTTGTCACCATTGTATTTATTGTTTCCTTCCTTCTGCTTACTCCACTTACCTCTGCTCATTTACATCAACGCATAAAAGTCTTCCATGTTCTTTTCATCCCATTCATCATTCCTTACAGCACAGTAATATTCTGTTCTATCCACATGCCACAGTTTGTTTAGCCGTTCCCCCGTTATTGGGCATGTATTTTGTTTCTAATTCTTTGCTACCACAAAACTGCTGCTATAAATGCTTTGCTGTAGAAAGCCTCTGCCCATTGACTCCCTTGGAGTATGTTGTCGTTTAGTCATTTTTCAGTCGTGTTCCAGACCCTTTGTGACCCCATTTGGGGTTTTCTTGGCAAGGATACTAGAGTGGTTTGCCATTTCCTTCTCTATATCATTTTACAGATGAGGAAACTGAAGCAAGCAGGGCTAAGTGACTTGCCCACAGTCACACAGTTAGTAAGTATCTGAGACCAGATTTGAACTCAGGAAGATGAGTCTGACTCCCAACTGTGTCACCTAGGTGCCCCTACTGGAGTATATTACCTAGCATTGGAACCACTGGGGCAAGGAGCAAGAGCATTTTAAAAATCACTTTCTTTGTGTAATTCCAAATTGTTTTCCAGAGCATTTCAACCAATTCAGAGCTCCACAACAATGCTTTTTTAGAGTGCCATACATATTAACATGTCCAGTGAAGGAATTCATTTTGCTTGCCTATGCGTGTTTGTTATAAGAAATGTTATAAGAATTTTTTTCCCAATGGGGTACATGGTGGGAGGAAGAGAAAAAGAGATTTCTCTTTAATATTTGCAGTTTTTCTTTTGATAACTATTTGTTCATCTCCTTTAAGCACTTACTGAGGAATGGATTATGGTCTTATATATTTCAATTAATTGACTTACATATCTTAACTATCAAACTGCTATCAAAATATTTATGCAAAGATTTTTTTCCCAGTTGACCATTTCCATTCTTATCACAAGTGCATTATTTTTTAAAAATTAATTTTTAAAAATTTTGAGTTCCAAATTCTCTTTTTCCCCAGACCCCCTCCCAGAGAAATATGAAACCCATTATACATAAGAAGTCGCATAAAACATATTTCTGCATAAGCTATTTGCGAAAAAAGAGAAAATTATGAAGACATTAATTTTGTTTGTTTAAATGCTTTTCACTTTTATTCAATCAAAATTGTCTATTTCATATGTTTTTTGCTTCTTTTTTTTTTTTGGAGAGGATAAGGTGGGGCAATTGGGCTTAAGTGACTTGCAAAAGGTCACGCAGCTAATAAGTATTAAGTGTCTGAGGCCGCATTTGAACTCAGGAACTCCTGACTCCAGGGCCAGTGCTCTATTCACTGCTCCACCTAGCCGCCCCATCTATTTCATATTCTTGAATGGCCTCTGTCCCTTACTAAATATTCTCCCCCTACCAATATATGTGCACAGTATATGATTTGTTACTTTCCTAATTTTGTTAACTGTATGCTCTTTAATTTTTAGTTCATATGTCCATTTTGAACTTGTTATGGAATATGATAGAAAATATCTAAACCTAATTTCATCCAAATTCCTTTCTGGTTTTCTTAGCTGTTTTGATCAAACAGGGAGTTCTTTCATGGGTAATTTATGCTTTTAGGTGTATCAAACACTGTCACTGAGTTCTATTGTCTATGATTCTTTCTGGTCTAGTCTTTTCCACTGACGCATTTTTCTATTTTTTTTTTTTTAACAAATGCCAACAGTTTTGATATTCCCTTTGATGATGCAGTTTTAGGTCTAGAAGTTTTATTCCCTCTTCATTTCTTCTTCATTCCTACCTTTTCCATCATTTTCCTGATATCCTTTTTTATCCAAATGAATATTGTTACTATTTTGTCTGGCTTTGGAAAATATCCCTTTGGCAGTTTGGTGTAGGATTATATCTGTGAAATAATTTTGTTAGCTTTGTCATTTTTATTATATGACTGTGGTAAGTCCATGAATGCTGAATATTCCTTTAACTGCTTAAATTCTTTAAGAAGCATTTTGCAAATATGCCTATACAAGAAAAGAATTTATTATGCTTTGGCAGGTTGAATGGCTACCAAATATTTCCTACATTTTGTATATATTTTGAATAAAACTTTTCCTTTCTATTACTGATACCTGGTTTTTGTCTTTGTTGTATAGAAATGTTATTTATTTTTGTGAATTATTTTGCAGCCTGCAACATTATTGAAGCTGTTGTTTCACTCAGGATTTTTTTTTTTGCTGATTCCTTAGGATTTTCTAAGTAATCCATTACATCATAAGCAAATAGAGATAGTTTTGTCTCATTTTTGCCTCTCTCAGTCAATCAGGAAGCATTTATCACACAATTAATAGGTGCCAGATATTATGCAAGACTCGGAGATTACAAAAAAAAGGATAATAGACCTTTTTCTCCAGGGACTATTGAATTAGGGAGATGTTATATGAATAATTAGGATACAGGCAGAGACAGTGGAAGGTAAGTTCAGAGGGGAAGCTGTTAGCAACTTGAAAGACCTTCTCTGGAAAGTAGCATTTGAAATGTTTTGAAGATGTTCTAGAAGGCGAAGGCAAAGAGGCAGAGTGTTCCAGGTGCAGAATTTCAGGCATGTAAAGATACTAAGAAGAGATAGGTGATGCTGTGGAAAGTGCAGCAAATAGATTTTTGTGGAATGGTTGTGGATTATATTAAAGGGAGTAAAGTGTAAGAAGATTGCAGAGGTAGGAAGAAGCCAGATTGTGAAGAGCTTTACATGCTAATCAAAGGACTTTATATTTGATCTTAGAGGTAATAGGGAATCATTGATGACATGGGTAGTCCAGAGAGATTTACATAGATCCCTTTTTCATTTGTGTGGAGAAGTGTTCAACCTGCTTCAATCAACCCCAAAACTCCTAAAGATCCAGATTAAAACATAATTGGGAAATATTTAATAAAATAAAGATGTGATACAATATAGATAATCTTAATTTGTGATTTTCTAAGCCATTATGTAGCCAGCAGGGATCTATTTCTTTTTGAGTTTGACATCACCATCACCGGTGCTGAGGATAGAATTGGAGTGAGGAGCAGGGAAATCAATTAGAAGGCTATTGAGAAATGATGAGAGTATGAACTAGGGTGAGTGTGGAGAAGGACACCTTTATGAAAGATGTTGTGAAGTTAGAAACACCAAATTTTGAAAATTGGCGTCTTTTTGCTTTTTTCTTACTGCTTTTGCTACCATTTCTAGAATTGTGTCAAAGACTAGCAGAGTTAAGGAGCATCCTTGCTTTATTTCTATATTATTGGGAAATCTTCCAGTGTTTCTTTAATGCATATTATGGAAGCTTTTGCTTTTAGCTAAGTACTTTTAAATTAGCTAGGTACTTTGAGCTAGGTGCATTAAAACACACACACACACACATACACACCGATAAACATAGATGAATTTTGGGTTCTTTGATTTTCCTTCCCTTTATATTTGAATGTCTTTCTCCTGGCCATGTGGCAGAATTTATTGATCGTCATTGGAACTGTTAAATATAATCACTGTGCATCTTGAATGAGGTACAAAAGTTCCTTCCCCTTACCCAGAAGAGATTTGTGGATTATTTCTACTGATATTTTTTTCTGTATTCAGAAATTCTAGGTATATATTATGATTTTCAGGCTTTTCAGTTTGCCATGTTCTTTTGGGAGACTTATTCTCCTTAAGTTGTCTTTGCACATTCTGTATTCAAGATTAATGACTGTTGACTTCTAGAGAGTATGTAGTATTGTTGGTTTTTTGTATTTTCTTAAACATTGTTGCCTTTTGTTTCTCTTCTGTTATATTTCTCTCTACTTCAGTGTTTTTGTATTCCAGATTTGTTAATTTATCTAGTACTTCTTTGGAAGATTCATTTTTTCCTAATCTACTAATTATTTATATTTTGAGAGCAGTCAATTCCAGATTTTGCTCCTTCCTAATTTCTTATTCCTAACTTTCTCTTATACCTTGTATACTAATATCTTAGAATATCTTCTTCTTGTTATATGTTCTTGTATGAGTCCACAGAGTTCTGGGTTGGCATTGGTTCATTTTTCTTTGTCTTAAAATATTTTTAAAGAGAGCTTTGTAATTTCTTTAAGGATTTAGTGCTCATCTTTTCTGTTGATTTATCTCCTTCTTCTCTGGGTTTTTATGTAACTTTCTTCTTCTTTACATCTTTGGATTTCAATCTTTTTCTTCACATTGACACGTCACTTACTTTTTACCTTCTCTCTACTTTGATGGTGGGCACAATCCACCTGCAGTAGTCTAAAAAATTTCCTTAATTTTCTCTCACCTTGTGGGATTTCTGATTCACCAGCCCTATCTAGCCTCTGGGGGTTGGGGTAGGACTGACACCAGAAGAGTTTCAGTCCTCTTTCCTTAACACAGCCACTCACTCTGGCCCCCAGCCTAGTTTTTCTCTTGGCTATCATTCTTTCCTTCTCTGTTTGGCCTGAATCAGCATCTGTCACACTTTGCAGGATTGGAAAGGGTGTTCTGGAAAGAGTTTCTATAGTCTTGGCTGGGCTCTGATTTTGGGGTGCCTGATACAGAAAGCATCATGATCCTTCTCCCCATTGTGACTAGTCAGAATCATTGTTGGTTGCTTATTGCCAGTCGGGAGGGTTGGCAGGTACAGGAAAGGATCTCAGGGTGGGTCTCAGGCATAAGCCTGTGTTGTTCTTTGCACCCCTGCTAGGTCCATAGATGGTGAAGGAGTGACATTGTATGGATTTGCATTCTCTAGTGTTAATTGATAAATACCTCCCTCTCTTATCCTGTGGATTCAACTGTAATTCCTCTTTTTAGGAGTTTTTGAGAGTTTGAGGGGACTGCTGAAAATGACTCATTTATCATCTTGTTGGTTACATGCTAATTAGTTCCTTCATTGTGTTCATTACAGGAAATAATTCCCCACGTTTGTTCCAATTGTATCCCAGCTATTTTAGACCCAGCTTATTTTAATAGTGAAAAATTAGCTAAAGATTCAATCCATCTTATGCAAATTCATTCTGTAAGTTCCTGCTTCATTCCCCACTTGTTTCAAATGCCAAGTCTAGACAAGTCTGATATTAAGTTTGGGGAAGTAAAAGAAACATGCCTTTGAATCTGGTGCTGATGTAGCATAAGTTATTTTGAGCAAGAGGGAAACTTTCTAGACACAGAAATGTCCAAATTTACTCATCAAAGAGCAAGGTGGTTGAGTTAATTCTATATATTTTCATAACTTGAGTATTGGAAGATACTGTCTTATATTTTTATAACTTCAGGATCAGAAGGTACCTTCTTAAATTTTTAATAACTTGAAAATGACGAAGTATCTCTTTATGTTTTTCATAATGAAGATTAGAAGGTCTCTGTAAAGCAGCTCCTGTTTTTCAGATGAAGCAGCTGAGATATAGAAATAGAAACTCTTTTGTGGTTCCAGGTATGTTGGTATCGGAGTTTGAGCTAGAACCCAGTTTCCTTCTGGGCTTAGTACCTCATCTCCTAGGATACTTTTTTTGGGTATACATGTACCTGGAAAGGAAAGCTATCACAGGCTTCTGACGTAGACCCCTCATCACTCCCTTAACAGGTACAATTTGATGAGAGAGAAGATACAAAATCCTGCACCATTGTAATTAATGATGACGATATATTCGAGAACATTGAAAGCTTCACTGTGGAGCTCAGCATGCCAGCTTATGCCTTACTGGGAGAGTTCACCCAGGCCAAGGTCATTATCAATGACACTGAAGACGAGCCTACATTACAGTTTGATAAGAAGATCTACCGGGTCAATGAGAGTGCTGGATTCCTGTTTGCACCTATTGAAAGAAAAGGTCTGTCCATGAGCATTCTTGCTATCATGCGGGAGATATCAGCTTAAAGCTTTAGAATGACGTTCATGGAGGCCTGGGTTTATCTCAAATTCTCTTATTGTTGTTGCCTCTATGTGTGGTCTGGGCAAATCCATTTTATTAAGCCAGATTCTCTCCTGTGCCAAAAGGTGTTGCTGGGAAATTAATCTGGCCCTCAGCAAGGCATATTCACTTTAGTGTAGCTGTTCCCAGATAGTCCCTTAGTGGGCTCAAAGAGGGCTCGTCCAGGATGAATGAGTCAATGTTTCTTCCCTCACCATCTCTAATAATGAGGACTAATGTCATTATAGAGAAGAGCAGGGCTTTCAATGTCCCAGTTTCTCAATCTTTAAAATAGCACGGAAAATATTTATCACCTGCCCATCTCAGCAGTGTAATGATGTTTCATTCTAGGTCTTTTGGAGCCTTAAATAAAAGGGCCTGCATAAGACATAATAGAACATAATAGCATTGTGTTCCCAAAATACCATTTTTCCCTCAATTATTCCCCCTCAACAAAATAAACAGCATGCAGAAAGCTTATACTTTGTGCATGTTCTTATAGTTCCTTGGTACATTTGATTCAACCTTGCAAGCAGGCTATGTCGGATGAGTGCCTATGTGTACAAGTTTCCCCCCACACACACACCTTTCCCCATCCCCCGAAGTAAATAGAAAAATCAGCAGAATCTGTTCTATATCAGCAACCTGACTCATAGATGGTTTTTGCCTTGTTCTGAGAAAGGAAGCGAATATTTCTAATGCTGACATGACCCTCTAGTGCTCAAAGGTAAAAGAATGCATTCCAAGATAACCCTGTGAGACAAAGCTCAGTGAAGAGAAAATAGAATTGAGAATGGTGGCAATCCTCTGTCCAGGGCTATGATTTCATCAGTTTGGGATCTCCTTCCATCAGCACAGATTACAACCCCTCTATAATTTAGTGGGTGTCTCAGAAGGTTCCTATGGTCCCTGGCTTGTCACTGCCTGTTTTTGTATGACCTTCAAGATAAGGATAATTTTTATACTTTTAAATAAAGTTTTACTGCATTTTAAAATGTTTTAAAAAACTGGTCTTTACTGAGGCTTACAAAAAACAGTCTATAGCCAAATTTGGCCCTGGGGCCATAGTTGCTGACCTCTGATGTTGGCCTCAGAAGGGTATAGTGATTTACCCAAAGTCACAGAGCTAATAAATGTTAAAGGCAGTATTCAAACCCTGGTTGGTCTGACTTGAGGTCCAGCATACTCTCCATAGCACAATTCTGTCCTTGTGTAGTGAACCATTCATAGTAAAAATCCAAAAAAAAATTATGGGAATTTATGATTTTATGATTTTATAAAATAAAAACTCTTAGGAATTAAATCCCCTTGAAAGCCATGGGGATTCCAAGAGAATGAGTATTTTTCTTTAAATGGTTGTTAGGTTCATTATTGAATCTGCTGACTAGAAATTAATGTAGCAAATATTGTGCACTCCATAAAGCCGCAGTGTTGCCATTTGGTGAACAAGGCAGGTTCATTGATTTCTTTGGGCGGCAAACCAGACCTGATCATGGGCTGATAAAGAGAAACAGTAGAGAAGAGAAGTAAAGTTGTTTCTACAAACATGCATTTTTTTGTAAGCTCTTTCCTTTATGGAAGTTTAACTGCAGAAGTAGATTCATAAAACCTGTGAACTGAGAACTACCTCCAGGAGACAAGTACTTTGCCTCTTTTAAAGCAATGTATATGTCCCTTATCTCTCCAAGCACTGTGCTTGGAGTTGGAGGGTAGGGGGGCTGGGTAATGAGTCTCGTGAATTAACAGAGCACTCAATGGGAAATCCATCTCTGGCAGTTGGGTAAAATAGTTAAATCCTCAAGTGGTTCATGGTCTGCAGTCGTTTGACCTTAAAAGAAGCTACAATTCAGGAAATTTCCCAGTAGACCTTTGAAGGAATTAGCTATGGAAGGAAGACATCCAGATCATGTAGATTTGTACAAGAGTTATCAAAGATTCACATGAAGATTTAAGAAATAGTCATCCTCACACTTTGGTTGTCCCAAACTTTCCATTTCAGGAGATTCCAGCAGTATCATATCTGCCATTTGCTACACCATCCCCAAATCAGCTAGGGGAAGCAGTCTCTATGCCCTAGAATCAGGATCTGACTTTAAGTCCAGGGGAATGTCATCTGAGAGTCGTGTGATATTTGGACCTGGCGTCACCACATCCACCTGCGATGTTATGCTGATTGACGATAGCGAGTATGAGGAAGAAGAGGAGTTTGAGATCGCATTAGCAGGAGCTTCTGACAATGCCCGAATTGGGAGTGTGGCTTCAGCCAAGGTGTTCATTGGGGGCCCCAATGATGCCTCCACTGTGTCCCTGGGCAGCACGGCTTACACTGTCAGTGAAGATGCAGGTAAATAACACCAGAGTCTGACTACCTCCTTCTGCCCTCCTTCATCCCATTCTTGTTGAAATTAAAAGTAGCCATGAGAACACGTGGCCTTCTCTAGTATGATTGTTGTTTCAGTCATGTCCCAACTCTTCATGACCCTATTTTGGGGTTTTCTTGGCAAAGATACTGGAATGGCTTGCCATTTCCTTACTACTTTAGAATAGATTGGCCATTCTATTAGGAAAAAAACACCAGTGAGTCTCAAGGTCATTACCAGAAATCTGTGTTGCTTTCATCATAGGCACAGTGGAGATCCCAGTTGTCCGGCATGGTACTGATCTCTCCACTTTCACATCAGTGTGGTGTGCGACCCGCCCTTCTGACCCACCCTCTGCTACTCCAGGGGTTGACTACATCCCAAGCTCTAAAAAGGTGGAATTTCGGCCTGGTGACACTGAACAGGTGAGGAGACACAGTGATTGCCAGAGAATAAAGTCAGAGGGTTAGAGAACCCTGATGAAGTAGACATTTAATAATACATACTTGTTAATCAGTTAGTTAATGAGGCCATCATTTATCACTGCACTCTCAATCAGGCACATTTTGTACCCTTCCATTCTTTACTTTCTTCAGAAACAAGGCACAAAGAAAAACTTGAAGGAACTTCCACAACCCCTTAGTAAAAGGTTTTGGTGTCTCAGAACCAGTAGTCCCCCTTTAGGGATAGCCAGTGATGTATTTACATATGGAGTCTTGAGAACAGAACCCTGGGAAGGGTGTAATAAAGAAAACGGCCTTTTCCAAGTTTCAGATCAGAGAGCATCCCCAGCTGAATTCTGTCACCTAGCCTTTGATCCAACAAGCACAAGTGCATTCCAGGTCCTCGGTAAGCTCTGTTTTTATCTTTGTCTAGCATTGCACACTGGTCATCTTGGACGATGCACAGTATCCTTCGATCGAAGGATTGGAGACGTTTGTGGTTTTCTTGAGCTCAGCACAGGGGGCAGAGATGACCAAACCTTTTCAAGCCATCATTGCCATCAACGACACATTTCAAGATGGTAAGATCTAGGAGGAGCTTCCTCCAGCGGTGAATTGGACTGCATTTCTGCACTTCCTTCAAAGTTTTCTTCTTTGAGAGAGTGACTGTGATGGAAAAACAGTTTTATTTCATGGCAAAAAACCACACATTGTAACTGTTTAAAAACCCATGAGCACAGTATTTTTGTGGTGAACAGCTATAGCCAAAGGCCTTGCTTTCTCAGAACTGAAGGTTAGAAGGAGGGGGGAAAGATAAAACTGGATGGGGTTTTTTCCATTTTTTCAGTAAGGGAAAATTCATCTTCTTCTCATTTTCCTTTTCCTTCCTTTTGTTTTTATCTCTTAGTGCGTATTAGTAGATGATCTAATGCTTCCTAGATACTATCACTTGCTATATAAATCCACTAATGCTACTATGGTTTCCTTCTCTCCCTCCCTCCTCTTCACTCTCGCTCCTTTTCCCCTTTCCATTCCTCCTTTCCTTGTGTTTAATATACACAGCTGATGCTCTTTTATTGTTAATTAATATCCCATTAAGTATTGCCATTGGGGCTTCATAGAATTATAGGTTGGAAGAGCCAAAATTATAAGCCACTCAAGGATAGAGACCCTATCTTATTTATCCTGGGATTTCCCTCCACACCTAACATATACAGTGCTTTGTACAGAGCACATGCTGCACATTTATTGACATATTGAACTGCAGTTGGTTTGTATTCTAAGCTCCAGGAAGAATTACACCAATTGCTCAATGAAAGTGAATCTGTGCAGGTGTCAGGGGCCCCCAGAGAAGGCCATTCTCCAGCTTCTTTCAATGAGCCCTTGTTTTCTATGCCTGTTCTCTCTCCTCAGTCTTTCTTTTAGTTAACTAAATCTGAACCTTAAGTCTAGACTCTAAACCTCAAATGATTCCATTATAGGCCATTTTCTCTCTAGTTGTCACTGGCTGTGGATCGTCCCTGGTTGTCTTCCTGGTCCCCAACGTCTTCATCACCATCTTATATACATATATATATATATATATATATATACATACATTTATAACATACACAAAACACACATATATGTAAACACACATACATTAATGTGTACGTGCATGTGTACAAATGTATTTGCTGTACTGATGCATACAGGCATACATTTGTATTTATTGAGTATATGAACTAAACATGTGTACACAATAGACATACTGGTACGTATACATACAGACAGACACATTGATACATGTATACACATATGTGCATATGTGTGTGTACCTGCCTACACACAGAACAGATATATATACACATATACACATTCATATACAAATGCATGCATGACTATGTCCATATATATGTTGTGTGTGTTTTAGTCTACACCTACAATTTCACTGTATTGTGAACTCCTAGTCAAGAGACTCCCTTCACCAATGCATACTTTGGTACTTCTTCCACAGACCATAATCTGAGAGGGTCTCCAGGGCATTATGAGACTAAGTGACTTAGCCAGAGTCACACAGTCGGTATATGCCAGAGTCAAGACTTGAACCCAGGGTCCTTCCCCCACATCTGGCTCTTTCACTACTCTACCACACTACCCATTTGTCCTTTAGATAGAGAGCTCTAATATACCTAAAGACCACTAGAGTCCCCCTCCAGATTTCATTTTCATCTTCACCCATAGGTCTTATCCCAAACCCTTAAATCATCTTTGTGACTCTCCTTGGACTGTCTTCAAATCCCTCTTTAGCTATAGAGTACAGAAATGGAGATGACAATGATGATGATGAAGAAGATAGCTAACATGTGTATAGCATTTTGAAGTTTACAAAGCACTTTACAAATATCTCATTTGATCCTTACAGTGACCCTGGGAAAAAGGTGCTATGAGGTATCCTCATTTCATAGATGAGGAAACCAAGACTGACAGGGGTTAAAATTACTTGTCCAGGGTCACACAACTAGTACACGTCTAAGGAAGCACTCAAATCTTCTGACCTTCAAGTCCAGGACTCTACCCACTGGGCCACTCAGCTGCCTGTAGTCCCCTAGTTATGGTATGACTGGTGCTAAGTAATATAATAACCTCAGAGTTCCCGCATGCAACCACATTTTATTTATGCAAAAGTACCATTTACTGATTTCCCCCTAAACTTGAAGGAACTTTGAAAGTGCCCTTTTAAATCTCACTGACCTTACAAAATCTTACATGGTTCACTGTTATCGCAGGCACTGGAGTTGATACTGACTCAGAATATTATTAAGAGGATCAATAAATTATTGATTGAATGAGCCCCTACTGTGTATAAGACACTGTCTCAGTTCTTTAGTAAACAGCAAGAAATGTAAGGACGAGCCCCACCATCTGGTTGGCTCATTGATCAAACACCATCAACATCATCACTTTCCTTTGCCCTTGTCTTTGAGCTTGAGCCAGCTCAGTTTCACAACAGCTGGGGTCCTGGATAAACTGTTGTAAGCAGACCTCTCTCTATGAGACTTTGGGCTTCATTTCTCCCAGGAACCATAGCCATTTTTCTCATCTCTCTCAAGGCAGAATCTGGCATCATCACCACAAACCTTTGATTTTACGTGCTATTTTTATATGTGTCATAACCTTAATTTGTTGACCTGAAGGTATTACTAATAACCAAAGTCATTATTTTTCTTTAGGCAGTTTTAAAAATAAATTAATAATTATTATTCATTAATAGTAAAACAATTTATATTTTATTGTTAAATTAATAAATTCATTATTAAACTTAATTAAATTATTAAAATAAATTTAGTAAAATAATAAGTAATAAAATATTTTTAAAATTTAGATGTTCTTTGAAGAAGAGTCTTTTGCATGTTTTTAGGAGTAAATTTTATCCACTAGGTTTAATTGAGATACTGAATCTGTACTTTTGACTAACGTCAGCAGTTGTGGGCACCACACGTTTTAGGTAAATCAAGCAAAATGTTCCCAATGCTTCTAAACATTACAGAACTAGGTGATGCTCGGACATTCCCTCTTCACCCCACGTTTCCAGGTTTGGCAGACTTCAGAGGTCATAGTGGGAGCAGATCAAAGGGTTTCCTGCTGCACTAGAGACCAGACTGTATATAGGGCATATTAATGTTTGGCTCAGCAATCCCTGCAATGCCCTAAACTCCCCCATGGGCCAGTGCCCTCAATGATTATTTCTATCAAAATGCTTTCAAACTCAAAAGAATAGCTAGGAGTCAGCAGCATGTCAAATAGTCATGTGAACTGAGGGTTAGTCCAGGGGCAGATGGCAATGTGGAAGGAAAGCTGGGCTTGGAGTCAGAATCTTGGTTCAGATCCCAACTCTGGTTCTTTTCCTAGCCTTAGGTAAGTCACACCCATTCTCTGTGCCCTACTTTTCTCATCTGTAAAATGAAAATCTTCTATTTGATGTTATCTTAACCCCCATCTCTCCCAGCTCCAAATCCGTGATCCTAGAATCCACAGAACTTTGTAGTAGGGATTGTTAGAGAGGAAAGGAAAAGATATAGCCTCGGCTCCTGAGGAGCAGACAAATATGGGATTGTGGAAATACCAGGAATACATGCACGGACATATTAGTGGGCATCTGGGTGCCGTAGTGATTAGAGTGTTGCATCTAGAGTCTGGAAGACCTGAGTTTAAATCTAGCTTCAGACATTTACTAGCTGTGATCCTCAACAAATCATTTAACCTTTTCTCAGGCTCAGTTTCTCTATCTGTAAAATAAGGATGATAATAGCACCTCCCTCCTGGAGCTTTTGTGAGGATAAATGGAGATAATGTTTGTAAAGCGCTTTGCACAGCCTAGAGCAATATAGCTGTTATCATTTGTAAGGGATATGCACCATCTTTCCTTAAAACTACACAGAAATGTGTATGCTGGAATGCAAGCCACCCAGTGAGAGCAGCCCATTTCCCCTAAGACACCATCTTCTTAAGAAACCACATGCTCTTCTCGCCCCATTTTATTCCAGAATAAAATGTTCCTCATTATAAGGAAAAACCCTGTGCCTTGAGGGCCAGATGTGGTATGTCCCATGTCGCTTATGTGGGTTTGCATTGCTGCCATCCCACTGTGCAGCTGATGACTTCTTTCTTTGCTCACTGGTTCTGTAGCTGGGTACTGTGACCATGGAGAAACTCGTGAGATGCTAATGAGCACCCTATTCTTCCCTCCATCCTTCCAGTACCCAGCATGCAGTTTGCTAAGGATTTGTACCTAGTGAAGGAAAAGGATGGCATCCTGCACATTCCCATCATTCGAAGTGGGGACCTAAGCTATGAGTCCTCAGTGAGATGCTACAGCCAGAGCCTAACAGCTCAAGTCATGGCGGACTTTGAGGAGAGAAGGAATTCGGACGATTCACGTATCACATTTCTGAAAGGCGAGAAGGTGAGTGCACTACAGAGACCACGTGAGGTACGACTTCTCTTGGCTTTGGCATGCTTATTTTGGGAAAGCATGGGAACTTTGGTAAATTCTCAACACTCTAAGTACTTATTGTTAATACTCATAATGTGAGGGAAGTGGTTGGCACAGTATCAAATGTTAAGTGCCATAGAGAAGTCAAGAAGAATGAGACCTGAGAAAAGGTCCATAACCAGTATGTGGCAATTTAGAGATCATTGGTAGCTTTGGGAATACACTTTCAGTTGAGTAATGAGGTCATAAACCAGAGCGTTCAGAAGAGACAGAGAGAGAACCGGGAGTGAGAGCTTTGATTGTAGCTGACGTTTTCAAGTAGTTGAACTGAAAAGAGTTGAGATATGTGGGATGATAGTTTTGTGGGGATGGCAGGATCTACTGAGAATTTGTTAGGATAGGAGTGACTTGGACATGTTTGTACCCAGCAGAAAGGATACCCTCTTATCCAGTAGATTCATTGTTTCTCCAAGAGAACCAAAATGACATTACTCAGTTGGGATCAAGGGACAGTGTGTCCAGCTGTGGCTGATCAGACCAATATGTGCTTGCAATGCTGTACCACAGACTGGGACAAATGGTCTGTGTGAATGTTTGGAGGAAAGATGTCTCTAAATTTGCACATTTCATGTTTCTTTTGAGCTTCTGCAGTTCTGCTTCTTCCAGTAGATAGGGAGAGATTGAAGATGCTTTGGGTAGTGGGAATGATAATGGAGGAAGTGTGGAGAAGATAGGAGGGGATGGGATCAAGGGATCAAGCCTGCCCTTGGCCTTCATCAAAGACTAATATGAAGAGTGAGATAGTAAAAAATGCTATCAGAGAAGAATGGCCTTAGTATTTTGCCTTGTCTAAGGCAGGGTCCTCAACTGAGAGGGAGAAAGGAAGGTGCCATTGGAGGCTTGAGGAGAGAAAAGACTATTTTGGAAAAATGGATCTGATGAGTGAGAATTAGGGAAATCAAGTAATCAAGGGATTACTTTGCTGTAGCAGCACCCAGTTGATATTAAATAGCATAATTTCTGGTGGATGGTTTATGATTTTCTCCAGCTCCATTCAGGAACATATGAGTTGGAACAATGGAAGCAGACAGTGGAAGAGACCCAGGGTTGAGGTTTGTCATGGTGTGACTGGTAATAGGACAAGAGAACAAGGGGTTTGAGCATAGCAGAGAATGTTGAGTGGAAATGGTCAAAACTGAGGGGAAGAGAATATATAGAGAAGGGGGATGGCCTGGGAAAGTACTAGGAAGTGGAGATCATAGTGAAGGAAGAGTAATAGGAAAGTCCCCACTGATTTCACCCAGCATTTGTAGCCATTTTCTCATCTCTTTCAAGGTATGAGTTGGTAATAAGAAAAAAGAAGAGATGGAATAATAAGAGATTATTCTCAGATAAAGAATTTTGGAGTTTATGAACATATCAATTTGTGAGTATTGACAAGATGACCATCCCTATGGTAGCTAAGGTTTAGTGGAAGAGTAGGTCATAGTATAGAACAAGGAATTGGGGGTCAGGGTGTTTGAAGGAGCATCAACATGCGCGTCCAAACCCTCTGATTTGGCAACAGTTGTTGGAGAGGGAGTCTGAGTCAAGCACTGAAGGACTGAGGGAAAAAGGAGAACGTCCCAGGAATCAATACATAATAGCTACCAGGATCTGGATTTTGTGATAAATTTGAATAATGTGAACCTCAAAGAGAAAAAATTTGTCAAGTGACGGTGGTAGAGGGAGAATCTAGAAGTAACAAAGGGGGAGCAAAGAGTATTCATTTACTCCACCAGTGAATTGGAGAGTATAAGAAAATACAACTAGTATTAGAAAAGATAGCCCAAGACTTCACACTGAAGAATTTACTCAGAAATCCTGAGATAAAACTATATCATCAACCCACATAAGAATATTTATTTTGTGTCTTCCCATCCTTGCCTGTTTTTACTACACTATGTTCTTTTATTTTGTTTTGGAGACAGTTGGGGTTAAGTGACTTGCTCAGGGTCACACAGCTAGTAATTGAGACCTGATTTGAACTCAGCTGCCCCCTAAGCTATGTTCTTGTCAGCAACCAGTATGACTTAGAAAGTGCTAGGGCTGAATTTCTCCATTACCATCTGAAGTCATTTTTAACATCAAAAGAAGTCTTTTCTCTTAGTTTTCAAAGCAAGCTACTAACTGTACAGAGACCCACCCCTCAGCAGGCCTCTACCAATGTCCAAATCAACCTGGCCCATAAGGGGAGGGGCCAGTGGGACTCCAAACCAGACACCTGTTGACTCCTTAGTGGAAACTCCTTCTTCTGGGCGGTCTCCCCCATTTGAACGTGAGTTCCTTGACAGTAGGAACCATTTTGCTTTTGTTTGTACAGCAAGTGCCAAACTCAGTATTATAAACATAATAAGCAATTAGTATGCTTTTTTTCATTCATCTATTCTAACTTTTAAAGTCATCAAGGACTGAATGTCTTGTAACCATCTATGTTCTAACAGGCACCTAGAGGCAACTGGTTACACAGTGGAATAAGTTCTGGGCCTGGGGTCAGAAGTCCTGAGTTCAATCCAACCTCAGATACTTATTTACTAGCTATGTGACCCTGGACAAGTCACTTTACCACTGTCCACCTCAGTTTCCTTAGTTGTAAAATGAATATAAAATGGCCACATCTCTTGGTAGGTGCTTAATAAATATTTGTTTCCTTCCTTATTTGTTCTTTATAACAGAGTGAAAAATGAGAAATGGTCACCATAGCTAACATTTATGTAGTATTTACTGTGTTAAGTGCTTCACATTCTTATCTCATTGAACCCCACAACAACTCTGGGAAGTAGGTGCTATTATTACCCATTTCACAGATGAAGGAACTGAGGCAGAAAAAGGTTAAGAAATTTGTTCGCAGGGGCAGCTAGGTGGCGCAGTGAGTAGAGCGCCAGCCCCGGAGTCAGAAGGACCTGAGTTTGGATCTGGCCTCAGACACTTAACACACACAAACAAAAACCTAGCCATGTGACCTTGGGCAAATTATTTAACCCCAATTGCCCTCCAAAAAGAAAGAAAAAAAAGAAAGAAAGAAATTTGTTCGGGGTCACACTGCTAGTAAGTGTCTGAGACCGGATTAGAGCTGAGCTTCTCCTGACTCTAGGCCTGGCACTCTGTCCACTGTACCATCCAGCTGCCCAAATCACCTGCTCTCACTTATTAGCCACATGACCTTGGCCAAGTCAATTAACCCCAATTGCCCTACCTTCCCCCCTCCAAAAAAAGGGGGGGGAACTCAAATCACCTGTTCTTATGCGTTCAACCTGTATGATTTTGGGTGAGGGGGTAAATCACTCAACCTCCCTGACTCTTAGTTTCTTCATCTAGAGAATGCGGGGGTGGGACCAGAAGACTTTCAGGTCCCTTCCTGCCCTCTTGCCTTTCTGAATTTGAGCAGGAAAGATCATGGCATTGAATCCATGAAGTAAGAAAAATACCAAAGAATATTTATATGTTCTCTTCTGCAAATGGATGCATTTGGTTCTCCCAGATGTATTTCCTTAAGTCTATTTCTGCAGCCTTCAGATATCCACATAATAGAATAATCTTCCAAAGATTTCCAGGAGGTTGTTGAACCCTCTTTTTATGTCTGAATCCATGTGATTAATGTAGGTGAAGAACTGCACTGTCTATATCAACGATGATTCCATTTTTGAACCAGAGGAACAGTTTAGGGTCTACCTTGGCCATCCTCTTGGAAACCACTGGAGTGGGGCAAGAATAGGGAAGAGCAATATGGCCACCATCACCATATCCAACGATGAAGATGGTAAGAAAAGAAGGTGCCTTAGTGATTGCTGACTTGAATAGGAATGTAATGGTGTTTACATAATTAAAAATTAGAAATGCTTTGGAGTCAGAAGGTTCTCTTGAAAATACATAATAGCAGTATGTTTATATAACTTTGGGCAGCAAATGACAGCTTTCTTAAAGGGTGGTTCTAAGTTTCTAAAAAGAATTCAAAGGACTTTGGTGCTATTAATTACCTAATCAATCTTCACCACGTTCTTGACAACCACTGAGTACCATTAGAGCCTGAAAAGCTGGGTCACAGAGAGGGAAATGGGCATGTTCCAAACATATGGTAATTCAGTCATGCTTCTGAAAATAGAATTCACCTACCTGATGCCAATATTTCCTTTGCTTTAAAAGATTGTATCACTTTCCTGGAAAGGGTCTTGGGTAATTTATTAGCTTTCCTCACTCAAATTGGTTCATCTAATGAGTTAAAAATAAACTGTCTAAGTAAGTTACTACTGTAATGAATGATGCAGGCAGACTTGTTTGGGGACATAATTACCATTTAATACCTCCAGTACTACATGGGGGAGAGGATGGTGAGTGAGTAGGTAGTCATAACCAAGGGGAGAATCAGGAAAAAGAAACAGTTTGTGAATTCAAAGGACAGTTTGGTAATGACAAACATTTATTGAGTACCTGCTATGGGAAATGTGTTGTCCTAGGCACTAAGAATGATGCAGTAACGAATGGATGAATAATTTGTGATTCTTGCCTTCAAGGGACTTAGGTCTAATAGGGGAGATCCATGTTTTAATCCTCAACCTAACCGTTGTCCTCTCTAAAAGCAAGATAGTTGGAGAACTTGAGGAAGAGTCAATCCTGAGTTCTTGGTGGGTAAAGGAGGTGTCCATAAGGCAATCTCCTATGAGTTATTCTCATGGTTGAAGACCATGACTTTATAGCTGATAGAAAACTGAAAAGGGATTTCCAGGGAGAATGTCTTTTACTCTCTCCCCCATAGTTCCTAACAAAATTACTCTTTCAAACTTGAGCTATAAGATCTAGCCAGTAGTAATAAAGATAGATTTCTGTGTCACCCATGGTCCTATATAACTTTATGTATAATCAAACTTTTGTGTTTCATTCATTCAGCAAACATCAAGTGCTTCCTATAAATTATGTACTTTATGTGGGCTGGGAAAGAGCATTCATTCATTCATTCAACAAACATTAAATGCTTTCTATATATTATGTACTTTGTGAGGTTTAGGGAAGATAAGAAGAATTAAACATGGTTCAAGTCTTCAAGAAGCTTATAAGCTATTAAGACATAGACACCTTCTTTTTTAAAATTGTTTACTTAGCATTTTATTTTTCCCCAATTACATGTAAAATATTTTTAAATATTTGTTTTTTTTTAATTTTGGGCTCCAAATTCTCTCCCTCCTTCCCTACCACCCACTTTGAGAAGGCAAGCAATTTGATATAGGTTATACATGTGTAGTTCCATATCAGTCATGTTGTAAAAGGAAACATAGACCAAAAAAACCCAAGAAAAATAAAGTTTTAAAAAAAAGTATGCTTCAACCAGTATTCAGACACCATCAGTTTTTTTTTCTGGAGATGGTTAGCATTTTTCATCATAAGTCTTTCGGAGTTGTATTGGATCACTACATTGCTGGAAATAACTAAGTCGTTCCTAGGGGATCATCGTACAGTGTTGCTGTTACTATGTACAGTGTTCTGGTTCTGCTCGCTTCACTTTGCATCAGTACAGACACACATTCACGGCAAAATAAGTATGATAACAGGGGTATAAAGTTCTGTGAGATAAAATGAGAGAGAATTAACGGCAGGGTTTTTTTGTCTTTTGTTCTATGTCGTGGGCCCCTTTGGCAGTATGATAAAGCCTATGGATCCCTTCTGAGAATATTGTTCTTAGATATTAAAAAATAGAAATCCAATTCTATTGAAATACACTTATCAACTTTTTTTTTTTTAAGAAACAAGTCTCACACTTGGAATCTCACATTCTTTCCAGGTCTCTATTACAGGCACAGTTCCCAAATTGTGTGCTCACAGGGGCATGATGGTAGGGTTTTAATTTTTGAGGGAAGCACAATGTTATGAATGGTTAGGAATCTCTTTTGACCAAAGGGCACTTTGAAAAAATTACTGAGACATTAAGGACACTATGAACTGAGAAATTGTGGAGACCTCTGCCCTGGTAATTTGTACTTGGCCCTGTTCTGGTTAACATTTTTATCAGTGACTTGGATAGAGGTACATAATGAATGCTCATCAAATTTGTAGAGGGCATAAAACTGGAAAGAATTGCTAACACAGTAAATGACAGAATCAGAATCCAAAAAAGGCCTTGGCAGGCTCGAGTGCTGGGCTGAATCTAATAAGATGGAATTGAATAGGGATGGATTTAAAGTCTCACATTTGAGTTCAAAAAATCTACTTTGCAAGGACAAGATGAGAAAATCATGGCTGGAGAGTATTTCATCAGAAAAAGATTTGGGGGTTTAGTAGGCTATGAGTTTGATATGAATTAACAGCAATGTGACAGTCAAAAAAGTTAATTTAATGTCCAGGACTAGGGAGGTGGCAATCTCTCTATACCTTGCCTCAGTCAGACTGTACCTAGAGTGTTGTATTCAGCTCTGGGAACCACATGCCAGAAAATTCATTGCAAAGCTAGAAAGCATATGAAAAAGGGTCACCAGGATGTTGAGGGCCTCATAGTTGTGCCATCTGAAGGGTGGCTGAAGGAACTAGGAATGCTCCACCTAGGCAAAAGAAAATGTAGGGATATGTGCTAATTGTTATGAAATGTTTGGAAAAAAGGATTAGCCTGATTCTCTCTGCTGTCATAGGAGAGAAGCAGGAGCAATGGAGGAAAACTGGGAAGAGTGAATGTAGGCTTGATGTTGGGAAAAACTTCCTATTAAAGTTGTCCCAAAGTATGGTGGGCTGCCATGGGAGGTACTGGCTTCTCTCTTTCTAGAGGTCTTCAAGCGAGGATTGGCATGTTGGCAGGGATGGAGATAGAGAAAGCATGGTTAGGTTGAATTGAATTCAGTGATCCAACTCTGAGATTCTGTGATTCTTCCCCTCCCCAAACTTTGTTTTATTAGCCCCAACTATTGAGTTTGAAGAGGCTGCATATCAGGTCCGGGAACCTGCTGGGCCAGATGCTCTTGCAATTCTGAACATCAAAGTGATCCGGAGAGGAGACCAGAACCGGACTTCCAGGGTC
Source organism: Gymnobelideus leadbeateri (assembly GCA_011680675.1). Lineage (NCBI taxonomy): Eukaryota > Metazoa > Chordata > Mammalia > Diprotodontia > Petauridae > Gymnobelideus > Gymnobelideus leadbeateri. The sequence goes on along the minus strand of WOXC01005877.1, from coordinate 190,616 downwards.
CGCTGTAGCACTCGAGATGGTTCTGCCCAGTCTGGTGTGGATTATTACCCCAAGAGCCGTGTCCTCAAGTTCAGTCCTGGTATGAAAAGGAAATCCCAAGATGGGGGAATTATTCCTGGGAAAAGTGTGTATTTGGCATTGGAAGAAGGGATTAAGTAGAGGAAGGAAATAGAAATTATATCTAAAAAGCATCTGTATATGCAGAAAAAAAAATGAAAACTGTAATAGTGATTTAGCAAAAATAATGAGGAAGAGGTTTTTAGGGCCATTGCATTAAAACATATATTCTCTCTCTCTCTCTCTCTCTCTCTCTCTCTCTCTCTCTCTCTCTCTCTCTCTCTCTCCCTTCCTCCCTTCTCCCTCTCCCCCTATATATATGTGTACACACACACACACACATATATATACATATACACAGAGAGACCATGTTTTAATGTTCAGTAACATAAAATTATATGCTCATGAAATTGCATTCTTGGCCAAAATCATATATATATATATATTTATACACACATATGTAACTATATATCTATCTGTGTACTTGGCTAATATATATAACATGTATAATAGTAAATTTGTATATATAATTATATTCTTGGCCAAAATTTCATATATGTGTATATATTTATATATACACATACAGAGAGAGACACATACATATATGTTATGCATGTGTATAAAATTTTGGCAAAAAATACAATTTTTTGAGCATATAATTTTACTGACCAATAAAGAACACACCCAGCTTCCAGCTTCCGTTCATTTCTTGCCCTCTGGGATTTACAAAGCAATGTGTGCTCTGATGTCAGGAACCCTCACATCACAAGTGTTCTACACGGTATTTATCACAGGAGCCCATAATGGAGACAGAAGCTGAGGGAAGAAGAGGAATGGTGGAGTCAAGCTAGCAAGATTGATAGCACACCTGATAGTTTTAACTGGACACATTAACTGTGTGGTTTAGAATTACTCATTGGGGCTATTTAATAATGAGGTTTGAGTAACCTAGGCTTGGTGTTGATGCTGCCACCATTTGTAGAGCCATGGGAGTGGGAAGCAGTGGTCCAGGGAAGCATCAATGCTCCTTCCTGCCAAGACAGGGCTTGGAGGAGAGGGAGATCTTGCTTTATCTTGAAAATAGAAATAGCCCTTTCTAAACTCTGGAGTCAAGCTGCTGCAAGGCCCCCATTTTCCTATTTGGGTAGCCTAACCTCATAGTTCCAAGAGTTGATGCTCTTCAGGGGATGGATGTGAGGACGTACATTAGTAAAAGAGAGGAAGAATTAAATGAAGACACGTAGCCAGGGTGGAATCTATTTCGAGTCATAGATTTTTATTGCATCCAACTATCATCAGAAAAGCCTCATTAATCCTCATATGGTGTTGAATAATACATCTGCAGGTGAATGTTTCCAAGAGTCTAGCACAGTGGGGTTTTGTCTATCAAATGGGCTCTCTTCATTTTAAGTAGTAACGAGACAATTAGCAAAAGCCAAGCATATATAAAATAGTCCAAAACAGAGTCGTGTCGGGTCTTTCCAACCTTCTCTTTACCTCCTATAGGTGTGGATCACATCCTGTTCAAAGTGGAGATTCTGTCCAATGAAGATCGGGAGTGGCACGAATCCTTCTCCCTGGTCCTGGGTCCTGATGACCCTGTGGAAGCAGTCCTTGGTGATGTGACCACTGCCACAGTGACAATCCTGGACCAGGAGGCTGCTGGGAGTCTCATATTACCAGCACCACCCATAGTAAGTGACTCAACGGGAAGACAGCCCCTGGGGAGTATGTATAAGAAAGGAGGACCTTGGACAGGGAAGACCCCTTGATTTACTGCAGAAGAGGTCTTAGGAGCCTTATTTTTGATGGTGGTAAAAAGTGCAAGAATCTGGGAATAGGTGGTGCAGTGGATAAATCACTGGCCCTGGAGTCAGGAGGACCTGAGTTCAAATTCAGTCTCAGACACTTACAAACTGTGTGACCTTGGACAAGTCACTTAACCCCAGTTGCCTCTAAAAAAATGGGAGGTAAGATCAGAAGATACTTCATGGATATTACCCTGAATATTTATAGACACTCACAGATCCTTCTGTTTGTAAAGTAAGTCACTATATTTCTAACTTAAGACTGAATGATAAATGAACAATGTGAAAGTGGAATTAATGAAGGGCTGCTATGGTAACCTTGACATTTAATGAAGAAATGTGGGAGTAAATCCTACTTCTTCAGTTAACTGAAATTTAACAAGTTAATCGACAAGTATTTGTTAAGTCCCTACTCTGTGCTGGGAATATAAAGCCAAAAAGGAAACCATCTCTGCCTTGGGAAACTTACATTTTATCTTAACCTCTCAGCTCCCCAAGCAAGAAGAGGGCGATTTATGTCAGTGGAAGGAGTTTCCTTATGAGGGAGTTCCCAGGATAGATGAAATCACAAATCTAGTCCAAAAACCCATTAAATTATTAGCTCCATTAGAAATAAGACTAAGTCATAGGAAATAACCTTTCTTGCACTCAGAAGTGCTATGTCAGGATAATATGAGCCAATGGAGCATTATTATTATGGTTATTTGGAGAATGGGTGTGGGTTGTTTTTTTTTCTCACCATGGAGAGAGAGAGAGAGAGAGAGAGAGAGAGAGAGAGAGAGAGAGAGGAAGGGAGGAAGAGAGAAAAGGAAAGAGAAAATTGGGGAGAGAAGGAGGAGGAGAGGAGGGGAAGACAAAGAGGAAGAAGAGAAGAGGAGAGAAGGGAGAGGGATATTCAAATGACTGACATATAAGGCGAAACTTTGTTCTTAGTATAAAGAAAAGATATTAGGTGAGGCAGAAGCTTTGTCATCTATTTTTTACCTCTGGCTGCCAGCACTAAGGCATGAAGCTTTGCACACAGTAGGTGTTTAGCTAATGTTTATTTCTGCTTTCTTGCAGTTCCTCAAACAAAACATTCCAGCTCTGGATGCCTAGAACACACTCCCTTCTTATCCCCTCTTCTTTCCTTCTAGCTTATCTCAGGTGCTTCCTCCTGTATAAAACTTTTTCTTTTCTGATCCCTATTTCTCAGCTATTAGCAACATCTCCCCTGACAGTTTTCTTATATTTATTCTGCATATGTTTATATGTGCAAGAACATAGTTATTTATTATGGTTTATTTCTATATTCTTATGGAGCTAATAATTTAATGGTTTCTTGGGGGGAGCTGATTTTTTAATTTCATCCACCTAAGGAGCTCCCTGGTGAGGGAATTCTTTCCACTGATATTGATTGCCACCTTCTCCACTACGACAATCTTGGAGAGCTGACTGTAAATCTGAGAGGTTGAGTGACTTGCCCAGAGTCTCACAGCCCGTATGTGTCAGAGGCTGGCTTTGAAGCAAGGTCTTTCAGACTCCTAATCTAGCTCTCTCTCCATGACGTGATGGATAATTTAATAATTGGGTTACATATGTGAAAAGGCTTAAGTTCAGCTGTATTTCACTGTTTGCTGCTCTGTACTGTTTTCTCAGAGTGCCCTCTTTTCATAGATTCTGATTTGGTTTCAAAGTGATACTGACTCCACAAACAATGTCATTTATGTGGGCAGGGGAGGCGATGTCCAGCTCTCAGTCCTGATGCTCAAGCTACCCTAAGGCTTCGTTGTGTCCATTATTCTGCAGGTGGTCATGCTTGCTGACTATGACCATGTGGAAGAAGTGACCAAGGAAGGGGTCAAGAAATCGCCCTCCCCAGGGTACCCGCTGGTCTGCGTCACTCCTTGTGACCCTCACTTCCCCAAGTATCCCATCATGAAGGAACGATGTGTGGAGGCTGGAATCAATCAGACCTCTGTCCGGTTTAGTTGGGAAGTAGCAACGCCCACAGATGGCAACGGGGCGAGGTCTCCCTTTGAGACCATCACTGACAACACACCATTCACCAGTGTCAACCACATGGTATGTGTGTGTAATGGCCAAGGTGGGATGAGGAAGTGTGGACTTGCTTCCATCCTGCCTTTAGAAAGCTGGGAGATAAGGTCTAGTTGTGTCTCACTCTTTGTGACCCCTTGCAGGTGCTGGACAGCATCTACTTCAGCCGGAGGTTCCATGTGCGCTGTGTGGCCAAGGCTGTGGACAAAGCGGGACACTTGGGGACGCCCCTGAGAAGTAACATTGTTACCATAGGGACGGACAGTGCCATCTGTCACACCCCTGTTGTGGCTGGGACTGCCAGAGGCTTCCAAGCTCAGTCCTTCATCGCTACCCTGAAATACCTTGATGTCAAACATAAGGAGCATCCCAACAGGTCAGCCAGGTGTCATCTTCTCCAGGGAGGGTTTGGCCAAGTCCAGCACCTTTCTCGTGTTTCCTACAATGCTGTCAGTATTAAGCATGTGCATATGCATGCATTTTTAATCAATGAGAAAGCATTTTTAAGTACCTGATATGTGGTGGGCACTGGAAATGAATGCAAAGAAAAATGAAACAATCTCTGCCCTCAAGGAGCTTACATTCCATGGAAAGGGATTACTGTCAGTCAGGAAGTAAATATTTATGAAGCACCTACTATGTGTTAGGAACAGTGCTAACTCCTAGGGATGTAAAGAATGGTGAAAAGACAGCCCCTGCTCTCAGGGCACTCACAATCTAATGGGGGAGACAACGTGCAAACAGAACTGTTTTTGCTAGATAAAGGATACATAAACCATATATAAGATACATTGGAAGGAAGACAGCAAGATTAAGGGGTTGGGAAAAACTTCCTGAAGCTGGTGGAACTTGAAGGAAGCCAGGGAAGCCAGGTGGTGGAGATGAGAAGGGAGGGTGTTCCAGGTATGGGAGCACGGTCACAGAAAATGCCCTGAGTTTTGGAGGAGGGTCTTGCTTGGGGTATGCACAAAATAAAGACAAGATCATTTCAGTGAAGAAGCACTAGTATTTAAACACCTTACATAGAGAATTAGAGATTCTAGGAGGCTGAGGAGAGGAAAGAGTGCATCTCAGGCAGGGGGAACAGATCAGGCAAAAGCTTGGCAGTGAGAGAGAGGGACAGAAAATAAAGCCTATTTGACTGGCCTGTATATTTGCTTTTATTCTCAGAGGTACTTCAAGCATTCCTTCTACGTGGTAAATATCCATTAGATACTGCAGAATGTTTATGTCCAGATGTGAGCTGATGCCAGAGGAGTTAGCACCTCCCTGTAAAGTTCTGTTGTGAATAATAACTCACATGTATAGCTAACACTCGGAGGTTTACAATGCACTTTATGCTAGCCCTGTGAGGTATATCGAATAACTAGTACCGCTACTATTACTATCGCTACTGTTACTACGACTGCTACTATTACTACCATTATTACTACAGCTACTACTATAACTACTACTATTGTTACTATTACTACTGTATTGTTATTACTACCATTGCTACTACTACTATTACATCTACTGCTATAACTACTACTACTATTTCTCTGTCTTCTCCTTTTTATATTTTATCATCACTATTTTATAGATGTATAAACTAGGCTCAGAGAGAATTAGTGCCTCTCCTGGGTTCGTGTGTTCTGAAGGATCAAAGCCAACACCAAGCCAGCCCTTCTGATTCTACTTTACTTTATACTGTGATGTTTCTTAGTACTGGCACTAGTCTGGGTCCCAAGGAGACTCCAACCCTTCTAATCCACATTCCTAAAAGAAGGAAAACCACTGACTTCAGTGACAGAGCACTAGCAGCAGCATCCTAGGGCACTGTAGGTATTTCAGACCTACCTGAAGACAAAGCTTGTTCTTTCTTATTCTTTAAAAAATGGTGGGTGTCTACTGCAAGGTCTTCATGCTGATGGGGGGTCCTGGTAAGTGACAGACTACAAAAAGCAAAAAGAAAAGAGCCATAGGAAGGGGAGAGTGGTGGCAGTCGAGGAAGAAGAAGGGGACGTGGGAGTTTCTGACTTCATCTTACATGAAGAGAATATCACTGAATGGTGCAAGATGGTGGCAGTTTAAGGTTTGCCTTCACTTTGTCTGATAATCATTTGGACCAGATGGCCAAGCCTTAAGGAAATGATGGAGGGAGGAGGAACCCCGTGACATTCTTCCCCTCCTTCTGTAGTAGAGACCTTTCCTTCTCATCACAAGCCCCGTCTTGGCCCTGCTGCTTCCTGATGGTTAAAGTGAAGGAAAGAAATGAGATTTTTTTTCTCCCCAACCCCCTCCTGTTCTTTGTATCAATATATCAAGACCTCTTGTTCCACCAGTTTCTCAGTCAAGAACAAGAATGTAAACTTGGTCCAAACTGTTGGTGCCACTTCCTTCAGGTGAGAGCAAAACCTTCAGAGGCCCCATCAATTACTCTAGGAAATCCCTCTAGCCATGTGCAACGTCCACCAGATACTGTTTATCTCCCTCCCCCCAATTACTCAAGTTGGAAAAAGAAATATAAAGAGAAAAGATCCCAGCAACCACTACATAAGCAGATCTAACCAGCTGGAAAAGACAGGCTAAGCCTAGAGTGTCTGCTGCTCTGAGGAAATCTGCTCAGACTTCGCATTTGGTCATGGAAACCAGTGACCAAAAATTAATTCAAACCACAAAGACAAATTTCCTTTTGATTCTGGCTCAGTGCAACAAGCATTTTTTTTTGTCGAACTGAGGCAGCTCTGTGCTGAATAGAGGATCCAGAGTTTGAAGATGTGTATTCTGACTTGTACTTTGCCTTCATCTCTCCAAGGCCATTATCCCTTATCCATAAAATGAGGGTTCCTTCAAGAGCAAAAATGAAAGGTTTTTAGTCTCTCTTCTGGTTAGCGTGTTGTAGTACAGAATAGTAGATATTGTACGGCGCAGCATTGAGCAGTTTGGGGCGGAGTACTGTATCAGGGAGCCTACACGAGGAATGTTAATCAGTTTTCAATGGCTTATAATCAAGCTGAATGACAAAACAGTGACAATTTGTATAAACAGTGTGTTTATAAACATACAAGGAACAACAAGAGATTATAATCAAATGAATTATGCTATAGTACAAATGCTGAGCTGGAGAAGGACGTGGCAGAGCACTCCAGTATCTTTGCCAAGAAAACCCCAGATGGGGTCGCAAAGAGTCGGACACGACTGAACGGCAGCTGCCATATAAAGATGCTCAGGGCAATGGAGCCTAGTGCCCATAACCTCTCCCGCTTCCCTCAGCTAGTCTCTAACCAAAAAAAAAAAAAACCAAGAGCCCTAAAGCCCTCAATCCCTGTGTGCTTGCCAGGCAGAACCTGCCCTTATGGGCTTTCCCTCATGACTCACACACTCCTGGTGTTGTGGTGTCTGTCCTTCATTTTCAGAGAGGACCAATGATGTCTTGACTTATGCATTAATTAGACCTGAGTGAGGCAGACTTGTGCAAAGGCAGCAGCCTCACTCTCTCCCTGAATCATCAGAGTCCAGTGGCAGGACCAAAGATGAACGGCCATGGCCTAGGAGACAGGGGATGACCTTGTTGTCTTCTGTGCCCGACCAAAATCTAAGAGTGCCACAGAGCCTGCTTCAGTCACCTTCACGGCTCTCATCCACCCATTCCCTGGGGGAAGTGTTCACCTGATGGGGGTAGAATTTCATCTGACGCACCTACTGATTTGAGTCCTGTCAGGTGCCCTCACCTTGGTTTAGATGTTTGCTGAGGTGGTTTACTGATCATTTTATAGCTTCTTAGAGCCACAGGTGAGAAATGAGTGATTCAGGTGGACTCAAAAGGTGGGAAAAGGCCCTGAAAGGGGCTCACACCAGAGATGCCAGTCCTCCTAAACACCCCATACACCTAGTATATGCTGCTTTTTACAACAAGGCCCTGCCCCTTGTGGGGGCATCCCAACCCCTAACTTGTCTTGGCATAATTTAACTAAAGACCTTTCTGGCCATGCCCACATACAGAAACAGTTTTCATATTGAACTCATCACTGCTGTATGTGGCTCACTCCCCCACCTCTTTCTCTTTCCATTTATCAGTCTTCTTTCTGTTCCCCTGATGACTGCTCCCAGGCTACTCCCTTCATCTGTGGGGTTGCTTTAAGCTCCTCCAAAATGTCCCCTTGGGACTTTAGCTTCTAGGATACACCTGTTTTCCCTTTATATACTCTGGCTTCATAGTATCCTAACCTCCTGATACAAGGCAGTGTTGATATTTATTTAATCAGAGGGGAAATGAGTCTTGAAGACAAGGGTGTGGATTAGTAGAAGGGAAGTAGATCATTCCAGAGAGGGAGAGGAAGATGAGTAAAAGGTCAGCAGTGGTAATAGGTGGGATATGTAGCAGAAAATTCAGTTCATAATAAAGGGGCTTCTGATGTCCTAAAATTCATGGAGAGGGACAGGGAAAGGGAGAGACATAGAAGGAGGGAGGGAGGGGGAAAGACAGAGAGGAAAGGGAAAGAGAGAGAAGAGAGGGAAGGGGGAGGGAGGGAAAAGGGGAGAGAGAGGGAGGGAGCAAGAGGGAAGGAGGAGGGAAGAAGGGGAGAGACAGAGAGGGAAGGGGGAGGTAGGGAGAAAGACAGAGGAAAGAGGGAAGGGAAGAAAGGGGAGAGAGGAGGGAGAGATGGACCGACAGACTCTATCATATAAGTCAGTCTAGTACAGTGGAAAGAGTTGCTAGTTCTGTGGTCAGTTGGCCAGAGTTCAAATGCTGATTCTGATGTTTGTTACCTGATAAATCTGGGCCAAGTCACTTAGTATTCTGGGGTCTCTGTTTTCCGCAAAATGGGAGGATTTGCCTAGATGGTGCCTGAGATATCATCTGGTTCTTCATTTAGAATGCTGTGATGCACTGAATTCACATAATAGCTTGAATGTATAGGAAGGAAAGTTCTTTTTGATAGGAAAGAAAAATTAAAAGTAATTTCATTCAATAAAGTAAAAAAAATCTTTGTATTTCAAGTTGTAATTTCAGAGGGCTGAGAATACTTTTTAAAATGTTAATTCTATATGTGTAGACATTCCCTATACACATGAAAACTAGCTTTAAATGTTAATAACGAGGAATTGTTTTGGCTATTCTTAAGGCAAAGGAAAATGCTGGTGGTAAGAGGGAAGTCTGTTGGGCTGCTCATTAACTATAACTAAGATACGTTTGGACTTTAGCCTGATCCATATTGACTTTTCCCCAGGATCCACATCTCGGTCCAGATCCCACACCAGGATGGCATGCTGCCTCTTATCTCCACAATGCCATTACACAATGTGCATTTTCTCTTATCGGAGTCCATCTACAGACATCAACACGTCTGCTCAAACCTCATCACCATTGGGGACCTGAAAGGTATCTCAGGTAAGTGCAGGGAATGCCAATATCCTGCTTGCTTGACTCCAGACTGGAGGGAGAGTGCTAGAAGGCATTAAGCTTATTCTGCTTGGCTCTAGACAGTAGAACTGGGGGTAAAGGGTGGTGCTTACCTACAAAGCCGCAGATATAGATTAGAAGTAAGAAAAAAAATTCTTAATCATTTGAGTTATCTGTAATTGAGTAGGCTGCTTTGGGAGACCACTTTGGGAGACTCAAAGTCTTCAAAAGCTAGTGACTGCACAGTGTAGAGAATTCTGGGCCTGGAGCCAGTAAGCCCTGAGTTCAACCTGGTGTGTGACCCTGGACAAGTCACTTAACCTTGGTCTGTCTCAGTTTCCCCAACTGTAGAATAGAGGTAATACTACCTTTCTCCCAGGGTGATTGTGCCATTGTTATGAATATCAAATAAGATAATGTTGCAAAGTGCTTAGCACAGTGCCTGGCATCCAGTAGGCACTTAATAAATGCTTGTTTCCTTCCTTCCTGATGGTTATGATGTCGTAGAGGCAACTCTGGTTCAAGTTTGACTAGATAACCATTGAAATCCTTTCCATTTCTGAGACTCAGTAATTCTGAGTTTCCTTCAAAGCTTTCAGAAACTATAAAAGCTAACACAAAAAGGGCATTTCTCTTGCTCCTTGTAATAATGATTTTTTACAATTCAGTGTTTAAAAAGTTGATAATTGCTGCCTTGATGTCATTGTGTTGCTGGTGACTGAATGTGAGGCATCACACCACAAGGCTGCCCTCTGGGGGTGGGCAGCTGGCTGTGAGGTGAGGACCACTGTTTGGTTTCTCTTTTCTGCATATTCAGCTACCAATTTTACCTTCTTCTACCCAAGATCATTCATTCTTCATTTCTTCCAGGCTTCCTGCTGTCTCTTAGAGGATTAAATGAGCCCATCCTGTGTTTATTTTGGCAGCCAGCTCTGCATTTAACACATGGCAATGGGCACTTAACAAGGCTTGCATATCATTACCTTGGTACATCCAAAGTACACACATTGTGCTATTAATAGTCACCCAGATAGAGGAGGAGAGACTTGAGTGGTCCCTCCTGACACCGTAGCCTAATAAAGCTCCCTCGCTTCAGTGCAGACTCCTTTTCTCGCCCACAGAAGCAGGATTCCTGGATGAAGTCATCTATGACAGCATCGCCCTGGGCCCTGGTTACGATCGTCCTTACCAGTTTGACCCCACGGTGCGGGAGGCCAAGACCATTCAGCTCTACAAGCACCTGAACCTGAAAAGCTGCACATGGACCTTTGATGCTTATTACGACATGACGGAGCTGATTGATGTCTGTGGGGGATCCGTAACCGCCGACTTCCAGGTGTGCTTCCAAGGCCCTCTTAGCTCTTCCCCCTCCCCTTGTTTTCTCTCCTCAATCATCTTATCAGATGAAATCCAGGTCTGATGATGGAGCACCCAAGGTTGCACCTTACCTGCCCTGGGTACTCTGACTGGCTGAATAATACTCCCTTGTATGTCATGAGTGTGAGAACGTCACTCATATAAAATGGACCAAAACTACCAAGTAAAGTAGATGGACAGGAATTATCTAAGTTGTTACCATCATTTCTTATTGTTCATAAAATATTTGAAAAGCAGTGTGGTGCATGGGTAGAGGGCACACCTTGGAGTGAGGAAGAACTGAGTTTGAGTTCTGCCTCTTGACATTTCCTGGTGTATTGTTGTTGTTGTTGTTGTTTGTCCTTCATTCTTGAAGAGGAACATGACGTCAGGAAGGTGATACTGTGACTTGCAAATAAATTGGATTTAAGTGAGGGAGGGCTGTGCAAGGTCACCAGCCTCACTTTCTCCTTCAGAGACATTTGCATCCAGTGGCCAATTGTAGGTCAGGATGATTGGAGATGGCTCCCTTCTGGCTGTGTGATGAAAGAAGGAAGAAGGGAAGGAAGGAAGGAAGGAAGGAAGGAAGGAAGGAAGGAAGGAAGGAAGGAAGGAAGGAAGGAAGGAAGGAAGGAGGAAAAGTAGGGAGGGAGGGGAGGAAGGAAAGGGGAGAAAGAGGGGAAGAAAGAAGGAAGCAAGAGAGGGAGAGGAGGAAAGGAGGAAGAAAGGAAGGGACAGATGGGAGGAAGAAAGACAAAAAAGAAAGAAGGGAAAAGCACAAAGAAAGGAGGAAGAAGAGAGGAAGGAAGAAAGGTGAGAATAGCCTTTGTGAATGGGAGGCAGTAAAATGTAGGAATGAGTGTTAGACCAAGATTCAGGTTTGCCACTAACTAGTTGTTGGATTTGATGAAGTCACCACAGCCATCTGGACCACAAGTTCCTCAGCTCTAAATGAGTGGGGCTAACCCAGATGATCCGTAAGGTCTCTTTCGGTTCTTAGAGTCTGAGTTTCTCAGGCTAAGGACAATCAGCAGCCCTGGCTAAGAGAGGACCAGAGAGGTCAACCTCTCTAGTTCAGTGTACAAAGTTATGGAGTCACAGAATCTGAGAGTTGGCTGGGATTTCAGCCACCATGCAGTCCAACACATACACCCATGAATCCATCACTACTGTAACACACTTGTCCGGTCTCTGCTCAAAGACCTCCAGGGAAGAGGAATCTACTACCTCTGAAGGTAGCTCTCCTGCTTTGGGACACCTCTGATAAGGAAGGAAGGAAGATTTCCCTGACATTGAACCAACACTTTCTCCTTTTAGCAACCTCTATATAAAAAGTTCTTTGTCCAGGCTCGCCCCTTCCCTGGAATTGTCCCCTTTCTCATCGTCACCTTTGAGAAAGCCTGGTTTCCTTTAAAGCTCAGGTCAGGTACCAGCTCCTACATGAAGCCTTTCCTGATCCCCCAGCTGCCAGGGCCTCCTTCAGAAATTACCTATGTATGTGTATCTGTATGTATATATACACATACACATGTGTGCACCTTTGTGTGTATGTATATATATTATACAAGACTGGGCATACAGTAAGTGCTTAATAAATGCTTTAAAAATTTGATTATGGACCACATTCTTGTCCTGAAAATTTGATGTTGCTCTGTATTGCCCAAATGTTGCAGAGAGAGGGTGATTAAAATGAATTATTTTCCATGTTACTATAAAATGGGAACCCTCACAGGCTTGACATGAGAATCAAATGAGATATTTGTACAGAGTTTAGTACAGTGCTTGGCACATAGTAAGTGCCTAATAAGTGCTTATTCCTCCCCCCCCATACACACACACACTCATGCCTCTTATAATAACTTTTATTGCTCTCGCACTTTACAATTTCCTATCAGGTCAAAAATACAAGTGTTCTTCATCCCCATCTTAAAAGTGAAGAAACTGAAACTCAAGCATAAAATGACTTGTGTGGCTAGCGCCACAATATGAGGGAGCAGCAGATCCTGGATTTTAGCATAGGATTTCTGGCTCCAGGTTCACTGTACTCAATGACTCAATATTATCATTAAGTGTCTCTCACATAGGAATCGATGGAATAGCTGTTCTCATATGTCATGGCACCCGCTAGACTGTCATCTCCATGACAGTGGAGGCACCCTCTTATTTTATTATGTCCCCCCCGGGTACCTCACCCAGTACTTTGCACAAAGGAGGCACTTTATAAGTGTCTGAAATTTAATTCAGTTGACAAGAGTATGCTTTGTAGGGTGAAGTCCGAGTCACAGAAGGGGCCTACCAAGGCAGGTACAAGATGTCCCTGGTCCCTCAGAGCTTGGTCCAATGGGGGAATGGCCTAACTGGATCGTGGGGGGGAGATTATTTCTGAGTCATCCTTGATCAGAGTAACTAGAATGAGTTTTTTAAATGTGTTGTTTGCTCCCCAGTAAGAGCTCACTTTTAGCCAGGCTTTGGGCAGCCCATAGAGGGACTGCACAAGAATTACTTAGGGAAAGTATCTTTAATTAGAGTAAAGCATTTCATTTGTAATTGTGATTTCCCTCATTTTGTGTACACCCCTGCCCTCTACTGGAGAGAGCTCTACACTAGCATCATTGGTCATTCAGTTACACATTTTTCTAACTGATCATAGAATAATTATAGATTGAGGACCAGAAGGGGTTCTTGTACAGTTATCTCAATTTACAGATAACAAAACTGAGGCCTAGGGAGGTTATTAATTGTCCAGAATGGCAGAGCTGGGCTTCAAACCCAGGACCTTTGATGCTAAGTCTGTGGATTTTTCCCAATATACCAACCATACTGTTCTATTGTCTGAAAAGCATATTGGAGGGTCAAGTATAACACAATATTGTTAGCTCCCCTACATATCAGAGCATTGACCACAACCACTGCCGAATGTGAGCATGTAAACATTATTTCTTTGGAACACACCACCCCACAAATTATTTTTGCTTAAGGTTTGTTTTTTTGCATACAGTTAAACATCATAGATGAGGTCTTTTACTAAAGAACAAATTCTGGCTCACGTTGTAATCCAGAACTACCTGGTAATGCCCAGTAAGGATGTTCTTGAAATACTCATACTGTGGGGCAGCTAGGTGGTCCAATGAATAGAGCACTGGCCCTGGAGTCAGGAGGACCTGAGTTCAAATTTGACCTCAGACACTTAACACTTACTAGCTATGTGACCTTGGGCAAGTTGCTTAACCCCAATTTCCCTGCCTTCCCCTCTCCAAAAAGCAAAAATGCAATTAAAAAATAAAAGAAATACTCATATTTGGTGGTCATTAATGGTGCCAGTATAGTAAGTACTTTTGGTTCTTGTTGTAGCTGTACAAGATGGGTCTTTCTATTGGGACCCAAATGATCATCACAGTGCTCATGTCACTCGGGTCATAAATGTTTTCATTGGCCATGCCATTTACAATTTCCAGAACACTCCCCCAAATGGCTTTTTTTTTAAGCAATTGGGGTTAAGTAGCTTGCTCAAGGTTACACAGCTAGTTATTTTTATGTGTGGGTATGAAGTACTGAGGCCGGAACCAATCCTGGGTCATCCTAACTCCAGGGCCGGCGCTCTTACTCACTGCGCCACCTAGCCGCCGCCCCCCCCCCACCCCAACTGGCTTTTGACTGAGATTCTATCCCTGATCATTATAGCCTTTTCTTCTATAACCTTATGTAATCCTTTTTAATCTATTATGATGTTCTCCTCTGTTCTGCATTAGGGTGTTAACGTGGCTATTTTATGTAGTATTGTATATTTCATAGGAAGATAGCTGTAGAGTTGGGAAGGGACCTTAGAAGCCACCAGAGTCCAGCCCACTTATTTTACAGATGAGGAAAGTAAGACACAGAGTGCTTGTTACCTGCTCAAAGTCATACTATGGCTAGTAAGCCTAAGAGGCAGAATTTAAACCCTGACCCCAAGTTTCAGGCTCTATCTACCACATAATGCTATGTATCTATTATGACCTCCCAGTTAAATTGTAAGCTCTGTGAGGACAAGGAGTATAGACCCTACTTACCTAAATGTGTCCTAAGTCCCTAGCATAGAACTTTGCACATAGTAGGCATCTAAGAAGCAGCAGTCACTAATTCTACTGAGCATAATTAGGAAACAGGATCATAAAAGACTACTCAAGGCAACAGCTAGGACTTTCCTCCTCTACCTGAAGCAACTTTTAACAGCATATTGTGTGTACTTCAGACATAGTAAGATGGAAGACTTTTTATGTGTCCAACTGGTTTTTGGAGAAACTGAATGGATAGCTATGGCCCTAGACGAGGAGAACACATTAATGATTCTGGACAACTTAGGGAACTCCCCTGGGCCTGATTTAAAAAGTACCTGGACCATTGATTCTTACAAGATGGGCTGTTTGCCCAGGAAGGCCCTGACCTCCATATCCTTATGGTAAATCCCCGGCCAGCTCGTTTCATCAGCTTTTGACACCGACCTTTCTTTGCTTCTGCCCAGTATAATATTATGCTTACTTTTCTAATAGCATTCTTACCACTCATCCATTGCAACTAATTTCATATTCTTTGGATAGACATCATATGTTCCCAGGCCCTCAAGGATAAAGACCAGGCCTTCTTCTTTGGTTTTCCCCACTGTATAAATGAGCAACAAGGGTCCCACAAAGCTATTCAAGGCATATTAAAAAAAAAAACCAACAGAGGTAACCAATCAAATTGACCCAAAGTTAACCTGAGCAATAACAGATTTAGAGGGTTTATGAAGAGACACTTTCCAGGGCAGGATCGTTTTGTCAGTTAAATAGACTAGAGCGCTGCTAAGCCTCCTGGGATAGGCATCATGGGGTTGCGTTAGACACAGCAAGATCTGTGCTAAGTGAGTTACTGGAAGGAAGGAAAGAAAAACACATAACTAGGCTCTTGAGGCAGGCTGGAGCTTGTGCAAGGAAAGCAGAATGAGTAATTCTGGACTGGATCTTGGAATTAATATAGAGTCAGGAGAGGCTGGTGAGAAGCTTTACACTAGAATCTGAAATTGCAAGCAACCTGGGACATTGTGAAAGGCGTCTTGGGACAGGGGACTCGTTTTCTCTGCCTTTTATTGGTTTAAGCACTGAACAGGCACATGAATCTTCCCTTGAAGTACTTCCGTGAAGTCTGAATGTTCAGCGTTTCTAATTTGAGACACGAGAGAATCTGAATGCTATCGACATATTAGTATATAATAACACCTAGCCAAAAAAAATCAAGTGATAACATTTAACACAATATGTCTTGTTCATTGAGGCCTCTCGAGGAAATGTCGGATTTTCTTTTCCATTAAATTTTTTCCAATGGGGCACTTCTTAATTAGGGAATCTTTTTGCCTTGAGTAAAGTAGAAAATTGACCCAAATGTATGGAATAAGAAGATAAATTACATAGCATTTTATCTCCACACTTCAGTGAGCACTTTCTTGGAAAATTTCGGGTATGTGAAACATTTAATGGTGATATTCCACCAACATACAGCATTCAGGCTTTGGCATACGTGATGTCCCGTATCTTGTATCAAAATGTGTTTTCTGAATCTAATTTATATAGGCCTTTTGTGAGTACATTCATTCTTTCTGGCTATTAGAAAATATGGGCTAGTATAAAGGATTTGGACTCAGAGAATGTGTATTAAAATCACATTATGTTCCTACATTTCCTCATCTGTGAAAATTAGGAGATTGGACATGGTCTGAGTCTAAATCCTGAATCCCATGGCCTTATAAAGGAGGCCTGAGTTCAGATCCTATTTCAGACCCTTACTAGCTGTGTGACCCTGGACAAGTCACTTGGGTTTGCCTCAGTTTCCTCATCTGTAAAATGGGGATAATAACATCACCTTCCTCCCAGGACTGTTGTGAAGATCAAATGAGATCATCATAAAGCCCTTAACACAGTGCCTTGCACATAGTGAGTGCTATATAAATGGTAGCTATTATTATTAAATTGACTGACAGTCATTTATTAAGCATATATGTGTTGGGCACTATGCTAGGCACTGGGGATAGAGACAAAAAATAAAAAGGTCCTTTATCTCCAAGGAGCCGACTTACTATGGGGTAGATGCCATACACTCGTATATGTATACATATATGTGTATGTTTGTGTACACACACATACCTCTACATAAAAGTATATACAAGTTAACTACAGGGTAATTTTGGGGGAAAGGATTAGTGTGACTTAACCTAGCCATCAGGAAATAGCTTAAACGTGAAGGGAGAATTTAACTTATCATTAACTCAAACCTAGAAAGGGCCCTAGAGTTCATCACATTTGACTCCCCCACTTTAAAAACAAAGAGCCCCAAAGAGTGACCATCACATAGTAGGTGCTTAATAAATGTTTATTGGTTGATTGATATTAAGTGGCTTACCAAAAGTCAAATAGGCAATTCAGTGCATCTTCCTTGCTTTGAACCCTTTGGCCATTTGGGCAAAAAAACCCAGAAACCTCTTAAAGGTGAAATCTAAGCACTACCTGTACATTAACAAAGTCCCTAGTAGCTTAGCTGTGCCTGATGGGTGGGAATTGATGGTTCTGTTTCTCCTCCTCCCCTCCCCAGCACAGCTGCTCCAAAACCAAGTCTTCTCTTTTTCGTTTGGCAGGTGAGAGACTCTGCTCAGTCATTCCTGACTGTCCACGTTCCCCTGTATGTGTCGTACATCTACGTGACAGCGCCCAGGGGCTGGGCCTCCCTTGATCACCACACAGAAATGGAGTTCTCTTTCTTCTACGACACTGTTCTCTGGAGAACAGGTACCCACATTTCTCTCCTATTGCCTTCTTTTCCTCAGGGATGCTAATGAACTTTACCCAAGAGTCTTTAGCAGTGGCCAAATCTTCTCTTCAATACACTTTCTTCATTGTCCAAGGGAATAATCCCATGTTTTTGTACACTAGTTACATAGACAAAGTACATGTCCATCTGTGCCATGAAAAAGTAGAATAACCCCATTTATCAGGTGTCAGGGGAAGCTAGTTGTACAGAAAAGCAGTTATCAGATGCCAGGGCCAACTAACACTACAGGATATCAGTCGGGAAGTCCTAACCTGCCCGCCATGTGGTGCGTGATCTCCCTGCACACAGACACAAAAGCTTTATGCATTATGGATGTGAAGATATCCATTCTTTGTGGCTTGACAGCTGGAGACAAAGCATGAGGCTTAAGCAGAAAAATGCCCTTCAAAACTCAAGAAACATCTCAAAATTGAAAAATCTGTCAGAAGTCTGGCCCACCCAACTGAACGGTCCCAGAGAGTATTGTTTTCTTCTGTTTTCACATGCAGGAATTCACATCCCTCAGAGCATAAGGGGCTGCTGGATGCTGGTCTCTGCCTCTCTTTGATAGTCTTAGCATTGGACTTCCATTTCCTTTAACTATACTAATTTCAGGGATTCAAGGTGTCATCTGTGTATATATTTCACACCAGCATGGGCTGAAGCCTTTCTGTACCTTAGATTATCATCATGAGTTGCTATGACTGCACAAATTCACACTGAGTGGTGAGTCTTATGGGAAGGAGACCCTCAGCTTAGCTAAGTTGGTCTTCATACAAAGGTCTACAGTTTGGTCTTTCAGCTAAGTACTTGAATCCTTTCTAGCTCAGTAGGACCTTGTACACTGCTCAAGTGGCCTTCCTACACCCAGGTTCCCTTCTCCATTATATTGTCATTAAAGCAGGGTTCCACTCAAGGTTAACTATATTTCATTTTAATAGAACTCAGCCAAGAATGTTTTCCCAGAGTTGTGCCAGAAATTTTCCTATTTTAACACTCCCTTTTCCCCCAGTGATTCAGTTACTGAAGCTTTTGTGTACCATGATTCAACTCACCAACATTAAGCTGTGGCTTAGCAATATTCTATTACTCATACATGGAGTGGCTTTCTCAAGCTTCTCTTTGGATCTCTGGTGGTCAGAGGATTCCACTTATCCATCAGGTTTCTACCAACTCCTCAACGATTGCCACTGAGGGAAATAAGATAAAGTAAACAAATTGTTACCACACTTTAGGTTATAATAGAGAATCAGATATTTTGGGCTATGGGATGGACTGGAGGCTGTTTCTAAATAGTAAGGGGATCATGATGGTATAAAGAAAGCATATGAACACAAGTGGGTTTCTGAGGATAAACAAGTTGTTTTTCTTTCATGCTTGAAGAAGACCAAAGTGACATCATGGTATCGGGGTCAATGTACAGTGTGTCTAGTTGTGGTCATTAATTTTGTTAGATATAGAATGGAACAATAATTAGTAATGGCAGCCTTCACCTGGACCATAATAAAAGGTTAACTTAGAGCTCATCTACATAGTGAAGGTACAATATATTACAGTTGATTTAAATATAGTCATTGTCTCTTAGCATTTCATAATTTAGATGTGCCCCTTGGGAAAAGCCAATATAGATCAGTGTTTTCTTCTATCCCCTGACTTTGATTGTTTTGTATCATTTACCTTGGCAGGAATTCAGACAGAAAGTGTGCTCTCAGCAAGGCTTCAGATAATAAGGATCTATATTCGAGAGGATGGTCGTTTGGTCATCGAATTCAAGACCCATGCCAAATTCAGAGGTAGTATCTGTTGTGTTTTCTTTCCTATGAAATGGTCCTTCTTAGCCTGAGGCTATATATAAGGCTATGAATAATCCTAAATGGAATTATTAAGCAGCTTTGACCTTTCTGAGAGTCAAAGCTTACATTATGTTGATTTTTCAGCCAATATGAAATTGGCAAAGAGTGAGTTGACCTTCAGCCAGGGAGTGCAATATTATTACACAAATAACAGCTAAGCCAACCCCCAAATCAGTGCCACATACAAGCATGGAAACTCAAGTAGAATAAAGATACTAATAGCACACCCCAGTACTCATCCCCCACCTCAGCTGATCTTTGTAACAAGGCAATAGCCTTTCCTGATGTTGTCTCAGTGTTACGTTTGTGAATATGACCATGACTTGTGATACTGTTTTTGTAATTATGGTATCAAGAGATGCATTGTTGCCTTCTTACTTTTGTGGGTACAATGAGTCCTAGGTAGAGACTGAGGGGTAAGGGTGGAAAATAAAGAATGAAGCTAAAAAAACATTATGGCATAGTCATAGAGGAGATGTAATTTTTGTTAGGGGGCCCACTCCAACTCTATAGTTCTAATGGCAATTCTTGAAATACAAAGAAAGAACAGATGAACAAATGAGCAGTCTTCAAAGAATAGTCTGGCTTATCTCTTAAGTTTTCACATAGGTCTGTGATGGAGATGATGAAAACAGTTCTTCAAGATGCTGTACATCTGGAATTCAGCAAGCCTAATGCCTGTTGTCAAACATAGACTAGCATGTTAAGGAATGAGGAGTCAGGCAGGTCTTACTGGACCCTGGTCAGCTTTAGGGCTGGCTCAACAGTCTATACCATCTTTAGTGGCCTGACCATTTGTATCATGGTTGTGAGGATTAATGGTTACTTACATCTTAAATGAAACTCTTGCCCACATATTCCTTGAACTCATTAAAGTCCATGATAGAAATTTTAGTAGCCAACAACCTATATATTGCACATAATGGGCACAGAGCTATGACTATTATCACAAAGCTCAGGAATGGAAATAGTAGCCCCTGAGATGTTACAGCTAAGAAAATTGGCCACCAAAATCACTATCAGTCAATATATTTTAAATCAACATAGATTGGTATGTTGATCGATATCAGTACATTGACAAATCATAAGCAGATCGAAATCAGTATATTTCAGCAGCCCTTTTTCCTAGGGATATGTTGGCTAAGTTTCAGAGCTCAATTTTGCATATAAATGGCTACTGTTAATCTCCTCATTAGCATCTCTGTGAGGCACATTCATATTGCTTGTGCATATTAAGAGAGTTATGATCACTGTAAGTATTTGTAGGGTGATGGGCTGGTGTGAGATGTCACTTCTCCACCTAGAATGAGGAACATTCTAAGTTCTGGAAATAATATGTGTTTTGCAGCAATATTTAATACAGTTGTACAATTACCATAAAGCTCTGGGGTCCATCGAAGCTGTAGGTCCTGGTATATGTTATGACATACAGGGTATTTCTTACTAAGACACTACAATCATACAGCAGGGTGTTTCCCCTTCTTGGTCCAGGATACTTTGTCATGGAGCACCACACCCTCCCAGAAGTGAAGTCTTTCATAATGACTCCAGACCACCTAGGAGGAATTGAGTTTGATCTTCAACTTTTATGGAGTGCCCAGACTTTTGATTCACCATATCAGCTCTGGAGGGCAACAAGTTCTTATAACAGGTGGGTAGGCTTCTCATGTTCACAACTATTTTTTAGGAGTGGGGGGCAAGAAGAATTACTTTCAGGGTTTAAAAAGAGATTTCCATGGATGAGGTGGTCCAGCAGGAGATTTGGGGCAAAGGAAAGGATCTGGATGATGTGGCGCAGGGCACAAAGTCAAAGAAGACTCATTTTATTGAGTTCAAATCCAACCTCAAACACTTATTAACAGGGTGACCCTGAGTAAATCACTTCACCCTGTTTGCCTCAGTTTCCTCATCTGTAAAGTAAACTGGAGAAAGAAAGGGCAAATCACTCCAGTATCATTGCCAAGAAAATCCCAAATGGGAGCATGAGGAGTCGGATGGGACTGAAAAACAATTTAGTAGTTTATATGTTATCTCTCTATTTGATCATGAGATCCTTGAGAGTGGGGTTTTTTTCCTTCTTTCTTTTTTTTTTGCCTCTGTATGTGTTTAGCACAGTGCCTGGCACATAGTAGGTATTTCATTGACTAGTGGCCACAACTTGGCCACTTAATAAATGCTTGCTGACTTGACTTGACAAGAATCCCAGAGAGAGTACTGTAGTATTTAATTAGGCTCAATAGGTATGCTCTCAAGGGCCTTACATTCTGCTGGAAGGAAGCAACCTGTATGTGGATAAGTAAATAGAAAACAAATACGTGATAAAGGAATTGGGAGCGAATGGATGGGAGGGAAGCCATATGTAATAAATAGCTCAGACTTTCATCTGTGTCAAGGCAGGAGAGGCAGAAGGTGTAAATTCCTACTGCAGGTCCCTTCCAACCAAGAATTCCATGTCAATAAAATATGGTTTCCTTTGGAATCCTATATATATTATGCATTTAAAAATATTATTCTGAGAAGGGGACTATAGGCTTCACCAGACTGCCAAAGGGGTCCATGATGCACAAAAGGTTAAAAACTCTAGAGCAAATGTTGCCCTGTTAGGAATCCTCCCATTTGTACTCTCTGCTGTCCCCTCCCCACAACAGTGACACTTTTGGCAAATGAGTATCTCCCTGTATTAGTCCTTTCTTGATCTTTATAAGTAGAGGGTATGTCTAATGCTATGGCCTGGTCCAGGGGTGGGCAACCTGTGGCCTCTCAATCCTTAAGTATGGCCTTTTCACTGAATTCAAATTTTACAATTTTTTTATTATTTATATATTATAAATTTTTATATAAATATGTATAAATAAAATATTTTTTATTAAAAAGATTTGTCCTGTAAAATGTGGACCACAGACCATAGATAGAAGTGTTTATTTTATTTCATCCCATTAGGAAGTGGTGTAATGAGGTCGATAGAAGATGTAGAAGGCAGTGTCCTGCCAACAGGGACCCTTGGGGCAACTCCACCAGAATGGCTAAGGGAATTTTTGTTTTCATTTCTGTGGGGTGAGGATGCTGCAAGATAGCCTTCTGGTAGATGGTGAGCTTTGACACTCTCTCCCCACCCCCAACAGGAAGGTCAGAGAGAACTAGCCCCAAACCCAGGAGGGGCCACACCTCTTTCTTCTCTGTGGTTGTTTTCATGAATTTAACTTGGGAAATAAAAGTTATCTCAACCCATGGCCCCTCTGCTAGTGTGTTCTCAGTCAATAAGAAACACAAAATAGTAATTATGAGGGAATTTTCACCAAGAACCAAAAAGAAATGACCATAATTTGTATCTGTGTGTGTTTTTCCTTTCCTCTAAGATTTGACACAATTTTATTTTCTCATCTGTTATGCTAGAAGCACCAGTAAATGGAAGAAGCATTCTTTTTGATCTCTTAGTAACAGCCTGAATGTTAAAACAACATCCTCTGCTCCGCAGAATTTGATGTGCATATATTCCTCAAACACAATTCCTTATTCAATGATGTTCACCTCTCATATCAACTCTAGCTTCCTCTTTATATTTCCAGGAAGGACTACTCAGGGGAGTATACCATCTACTTAATCCCTTGCACTGTACAGCCCACACAGCCGTGGATTGACCTTGGAGACAAGCCACTGCCCTGCACAGCACATGCTCCAGAAAGGTGGGAGAATGCATTGGCCACATTGAATTAGAAAAACATATATCGGGGCGGCTAGGTGGCGCAGTGTGTAGAGTGCCGGCCCTGGAGTCAGAAGGACCTGAGTTCGGATCCGGCCTCAGACACTTAACACACACACAAACAAAAACCTAGCCGTGTGACCTTGGGCAAGTTACTTAACCCCCACTGCCCTCAAAAAAGCAAAAAAAGGAAAGAAAAGAAAAGAAAAACATATATTAACATTATCAATGTTTTGTTATATTTTCATTTATTTTGTTAAATATTTCCCAATTACATTTTAAGCTTGTTTGGGCCACAGTCAGGTGTGTCATAGGTCACATGCGACCTGAGGGCTATGTGTTTGACACTTCTGGTCTATAGACCTCCCCTTCCTCAATGACTTTAATGCTTGCTTTATAATCTTCTTCTCCAATGCCCATCCTCATAATAGGGGATTTTGACATGCATGTTGACTCTCCTTCAAGCACCCTAACTGCTCAGCTTCTCAAGCTACTCACTTGCCACAATCTACTTCTCCACCTCCCCTCAGTCACAAAATGAGGTGTGTTACACCCTTGATCTAGCCAGCATTTACAAATGCAGCACATCCATGCTCAAGAATTCTGAAATTCTCTTACTGTCCAGGGAAGGGACTTTTGACCTAGATCAGGGCTTCTTAAACTTTTTCCACTTGCAACCCTTTCAGTACTTCTTAAACTGTGGGTCGTTGGGGTTGCAACCCACAGTTTAAAAAGTGCTGAAGGGGCGGCTAGGTGGCGCAGTGAGTAGAGTGTTGGCCCTGGAGTCAGAAGGACCTGAGTTCGGATCTGGCCTCAGACACTTAATGCACACACAAACAAAAACCTAGCCGTGTGACCTTGGGCAAGTTACTTAAGCCCAATTGTCCTCCAAAAAGCAAAAAAAAAAAAAAAGTGCTGAAGATGACAACTCAATAAGTAAATAGATTGTCATGCCTTTTGTGGTAATAATGGGAATGTTGATTTAATTGTTAATGCCTAAGGAAAAAGTGTGTTTGGAGCAGGATCAAATATGGCAGCAGGTCAGAAAATGGGTCCTCCCTGGTCTTGCCTAATGGTCAAGGCAGGGTTAAGTGGAATACTAGGGACAGATTTGGCTACTGAGTGGTGAGGATATTTGAAGGACTCGCCTGCCAACCCTCCCACAAGTCAACTCTGCCTCAAGACTCATACCAGTTATTGAATAGAACTATTTTTCTCCCCAATGGGAAGAGAGGCTCAATAGCCTGGTCATCTAACCTCTAGTTGAAGACCTTCAATGACTAGGTATGTTTCTATATTAATTCATTGTTGGATAGGTGGGATGGTTAGGAAAATTTTCCTTATGTTGAGCTGAAATTTGTCTTTATATGCCCTCTACCCAAAGTTCTTAGTTCTTATCTTAGGGACCAAGTAAAACAAGTCTTCTTTTATGTTATAGCCTTTCAACAACTTTAATGCAGTTATCAGGTATTCATTGGGCCTGGAGTCAGGAACACCTGAGTTCAAATCCAGCCTTAGAGTCTTAGCTGTGTGATCCTAGGCAAGTCACTTAACCCCTATGTACATTAGTTCCCTCAAATGTAAAATGGGCATAATAATAGCATCTACCTAATAGGGTTGACATGATGATGGAATGAAATATTTGGAAAGCACAGTGCCTGGCATACTGTAGGCACTTAATTAATGCTTGTTCACCCCCCCCCCCAAGTCTTCTCTCTTGTTCTGTATCTTGCCATTGGACCCAGATGACTCCAGAGAAGATGAGGCTGGTGACTTTGCACAGCCCTGCCTCTCTTAAGTCCAATTCACTAGCAAGTCATGGTATCACCCTCTGATGTCATGGTCCTCTTTGAGAACAAAGGACAAACAACTACCCCTAGTTCCTTCTACCAGTCCTCATGTGGCCTTATCTCCAGACAACTCACTGACTTGGTCCTCCATGATGAAGACAGAATTACCTGAAACATGATCCACCCCTTCATGGAGCTCTTGTTTCTCTCCTTCGTTTAGATTTTTGATACCTATTGCATTCCAGCAGACTAACCGCCCAGTGCCGGTTGTCTATTCACTCAACACTGAGTTTCAGCTATGCAACAATGAGAAAGTGTTCCTGATGGACCCCAGCACATCTGACATGTCACTGGCAGAAATGGATTACAAAGGGGCTTTTTCAAAGGGTAAGCCTATCCTACAGCTTTACTTGGATCTCAGGAGAAAAAGGCAGAAAAACAAGACAGACATCTCTTCATATGAGCTTTCACTTTGACATCCTCAGCATAAATTCCCCAAAGTGTGATTTTACAGAGGCTAAACTGACTTAGGATAGCAGAAGAAAACACTGATTCTGGAGTCAGAGGGCCTGGATTCAAATAGCAACTTTCTCTAAGACTTGTATGACTTCTAATAGGTTATTGAACTTCCCTGGGTTACAGTTTGCCCATTTTCAAAATGAGGGGATAGGATAAGAACAGTGGTTGTCGAAATTTTTGGTCTCAGGACCCCTTTGCACTCTTAAAAATGATTGAATACCCCAAAGAGCTTTTGTTTATGTAGGTTCTATCTATTGATATTTAACATTCAGAAGTAATAATGATAAATTTTAAAATATTCACTAATTCATTTAAACTATAATATATATTTACTATAACAATATTATTAGCAATACAATAATATAACAATAACAAACCCATTGAATGTTAAAATAAGTAAAACTTTTTATGAAAAATAACCATGTTTTCCAAAACAAAAAAATTAGTGTGGAGAATGACATTGTTTTATATACTTTTAAACAGTATTTTCTTTGTTTTTTGCAAATTTATTTATTTATTTTTAGTTTGCAACATTTACTTCTATAAGTTTTAAATTTTCTCCACTTTCCTTCCCCCCTCCCCAAGACAGCATGCAAGCCAATATAGGTTCTACATATGCCTTCTTAGTAAACATATTTCTACATTAGTCATGTTGTATAGAAGAATTAGAATGTATGGGAGGAACCAGGAGGAAAAAAAAGAGCAAATAGCACTTAAACAACCTCTTCCCTCCATTTTTTTCTCCTAAACTCAAATCCTGACCTTGTTCCTGCCTCCCTGTTTTTATAGGTCAGATCCTCTATGGCCGTGTACTTTGGAATCCTGAGCAGAATCTCAATTCAGCTTACAAACTGCAGCTGGAGAAAGTCTATCTCTGTACTGGCAAGGATGGCTATGTACCTTTCTTTGACCCCACTGGGACAATCTACAATGAAGGGCCACAGTATGGATGTATCCAACCCAATAAGCACTTAAAACACAGATTCCTGTTGCTGGTATGAAAATTATTGGAGACCAGGAGATATTTTTGGCATGGTCCATTTCCTAATTCTTTTCCTTCTTTATCTAGCTGAATTCCTTTACCTTTTCCTTCAGTAAGGTAAACTATGAACTCTTGGTAACACAGAAATAGTGTCCATGAGTGATGTGTAAAAGTGCTCTCTATTGATTTTGACCTGAGAAAAATATAAAATCCCAGCCCTAGAAATAAACTTTCATATTTACAAGGCAAATGTTGTATGTCCATAGTACAAAACCTAACCCCAGGACAAAAGGGCCCTAGGACTGGTTAAGAAAGTGGTATCTGACAATAGAATTTGGGTTTCTGAACTGCTATTTAAAATATAGAGATGATGGGCTGCTGACTCAGAAACAGAATGCATCTAACAAAGACTTTCAAGTATGTATTTCTCTAGAGTCTCTAAAATATAAACATAAGCTTTAAACTAAAAGGGAAATAGGAAGGAGAAAACTGCTCATCATTGGTAACTGTAGTAAAAGAAGAAGGAAGAAGTAGAGACACCAAAAAATTCCCAAGGGACAGAATCATAGAAAGGAGTCATTAACAACAAAACTAGATACACATGTATGCATATGTGCACATATATGCATATGTATACACATGTAGCTACATATGTTTGTATATATACGCAGATTGGTTAATAAGAAATTGAACTTGAAATCCTAAGGCAAGAAAAGAAATATGATTTCAATAGATTTGGTGATATGAGACTTATGCTTGGAAAATGGCTCTTGTGGGTTGCATCTTATTCAAAGACATATGAAAAAAAACTGGTAGGTGTGATTATTTGACCTTTGAATGATCATGGAAAATAGGAGAGATACCACAGGATTAGGAAAGGGCAAATGTCCTTCCAATTCTTTTTTTTCTTTTATTGTTTAAACCTTTACTCAGAATTTTTGAACCAAATGAGAACAATTTAATATCCCCTTTGTCAGTATTATCTTCCCCAGAGCAGGCATCAGACCCTCCAGTGCCATAGATCTCCAATCTGGAATCTCCAAATTCCTCTGTTATCAGATAACCAGGGAAACTTTAAACTGCCCCCAACTCCCACCCTAAGCTGTATGATGGGGACAGTGCTACGTCTATGATATTTTTTTTCAGCATTTATTTATTTATTTTTAGTTTTCCACATTCATTTCCCTTCCAATTCTTCAAAAAGGATAGAGAATAGATCTGCAAACCAAAGCCAGTGAACTTGACTTTGAATCTTGGCCAAAGTATAGAGGAAGTTATTAAAAGGATGCCTAGTGATTATCTAGAAAGTGAAGAAGTAATCACCAGCATAGGTTCAGCAGAAACAGATCATGTCAGCCTAATTTTGTATCCATTTTTGACCGTATTATTGGTCTGCTAGGTTAGGAAAATGTTGTAAATAGAGTTTTCCTAACTTTTAGCAAAGCATTTGGCAAAGTCTTTTAAAGTTTTTTAATAAGCTGAATATATCATTTTTCTCTATCACATATAAAAACAATTTTTAACATTTATTTTTTAAAAGTTTGAGTTTTATATTCTCTCTCCCTCTCTGATACAGTAAACAATTTAATATAGCTTATACATATGCAATCATGTAAAACATATTTCCACATTAGTCATGTTGTGAAGGAAAACACGGAAAAAAAAAACATGAAAAAATTAATTGAAAAATAATAGCGGGGGCAGCTAGGTGGTGTAGTGAATAGAGCACCAGCCCTGGAGTCAGGATGACTTGAGTTCAAATCTGAGCTCAGACATTTGACACACTTACTAGCCCTGTGACTTTGGGCAAGTCACTTAACCCCAATTGCATCCCCCGACAAAAAAAAAAGAAAAGAAAAATAGTTTGCTTTAATCTGCAGTCAGCCTTCATCAGTTCTTTCTCTGGAGGTGGATAGCTTTTTTCATCATGACTCTTTTGGAATTGTCTTAGATCATTGTTTTTTGCTAAGAATAACTAACTCATTCATAGTTACTCATCATGCAATATTCTCCTGGTTCTGCTCATTTCACTTTGCATCAGTTCATGTGAGTCTTTCCAAGTTTCTCTGAAAGCATTTTGCTCATCATTTCTTATAGCACAATAGTATTCCATTACAATCGTATGCCATAACTTGTTCAGCCATTGCCAAATTGATGAGCATCCCCTCAACTTCCAATTCTTTTTGGCAAAGTCTTACATTCTGTTCTTATGGACAGAATAGAGAATTGCAATCTGAACAATAATATAGCATTCAAACCTAGTTAAATGGCCAGATCCAAAGTCTAGTTATTTTCGATTTGCTGTCTCCTTGGAAAAAAGAGGGCTCCAGTGGAATGTTCCATGGATCTCTGCTTGGCCCTATGCAATTTAACATGTATAACAAAGTATTCAATAGAGGTTTAGATGACACGGTTACCAAATGTGCTGATGATACAAGGCTAGAAGGAGTAGCCACCACCCTGGATGACAGAGTTAGGATCCACAAAGATTCTAACAAATTAGAACATTAGGCTGAAATGTAATTGGGGCAAATGTAGTCTTATACTGGAATTTTAAAAATCAGCTACACAAATACAACGGAAAGTATAACTAGAGAGTAATTCATCAGAAAAAATATCCAAAAGGAAAAATAGACTCAATGTACCTCAACAATGCAATATGGCATCCAACCGCCCCTAAAAACTTGTGTAATGTTAAGCTGCCATCAAATAAACAGTGTCCAGAATTAGGAAAGTGCTAACTTTCCTGTACTCTGCCCTAATCAGACCACATCTGGAGAACTTGTGTTTTAGTTCTGAGTACTGTATTTTAGCTTGTCCTTATACTTCCTAAAATACAGTACTCAGAACTAAAACACACTAGAGCTGTGTGTCCAAAGGAAGACAGCTAAAGGGGTGAAGGGCCTTAGCATAATGCCACCTAAAGATCATTTGAAAGATCTTAGGGATGTTTAATTAGAAGATTGTCATATATTTGTTCTTTATGAACCTAGAGGACCAAGCTAGGCCTTGAGTAATGGATAGAAGTTGCAGAGAGAAAAATTTAGACTTGACATCAGTAAATACTTCTTAATCAGCATTATCTCAAAGAGAAATGGTCTGTCTTGGGAGGTTGAATAGGTTTCCCTTATTGAAAGTCTTTGAGCAAAGACTAAATGACTGTTTAATGATTATGTTGTAGAGAGGATTCTTATTCAGGTCTAAGCTGGAATGGATGACCTCTGATTTTGACCTCATGCATGGATATGGTACAACCCCAGCACCTTCCTATTGGCCACCCCTGGGAGCCATACTAAAAGAGATTTTCTGTTCCCAAAGCTTGCTTCCTCCAGGCTTGCTCAGATGGTCATCAGATACACATCAGGAGAATTTCTTCACTCTTCCTATTGCTTATATTCCATTGCCAAGTCATCACTTCCTCCTTCACAGCCTCTCTTGCACTTGTCATATGGCCCCTACCCATGGGGACTTGGGCCCTCATCCTCTCTCAAATAGACTGCTTCCAGTCTTTAATCCATCCTCCACAGAGCTGCCTGGATGAGCACCCACCTGCTATGATCCCTGGACTAGATGTTTTTGCTTACTTTTTTTTCCTCAACAAAAAAGGGTAAGGTTCAGTGGAGGAAACAGAGGAGAAATTTCCAGAATGAGTATCATGTTAAAACATCAAAACAATTTTTTTAAAAAGATGAAGCACAAGTCTGACCATATTAAGAATCTTCAGTAGTTCCCAGTTGCCTCGGAGATAAAATATAAACTTCTCTAGGCCTTTAAAGCTTTCTCAGTCATGCTCTAGAATTGTTTTCCAGGCTTATTTCATTTTACTCTCCTTTGCCTACATTGTTCCAGCCAAACTGGCTTGCTCGTTGTCTCCCAAACTCAATGTTCTGTTGTCTCTCACCTTTGCCCAAGCTGTCGCAAATGCCTGAAATGCTCTCCCTACCTGTATCCCTCCCTTCCTTCTTTCCCTCATTCCTTCTTCATCTTTCCTTCCTTCCTTCCTCTCTCCCTCCTTCTTGCTAGAACCCTTAGCTTCACGGACTTTTCATGGTTAACATTTCCTCTATCAAGTTATATTGTATTTATTTATCTTATTTAAATGTTGTATCCTCTCCATAAGAAGACTGTAATCTCCTTGAGGGCATGAACTGGTTTTCATTTTGTCTTGCTTGCCCCTGTGCCTGGTTTAATAAATGAACGAATATTTCCATTGCTCTAAACTATTTATTTCTCCTGTAAATTCTAGGATCGAAGTCAACCAGAAGTCACTGATAAATACTTCCACGATGTGCCTTTTGATGCCCATTTTGCTTCTGATTTATCTGATTTCCACATGGTCAGTAATATGCCAGGTGTGGATGGATTCACTCTGAAAGTTGATGCACTTTATAAGGTAGGTTTTATGAGAAATAATGAAGCAGAAAACTCAATTTCCTTTAAAAACCACAGAGAGGATTAGGATTGACTCTGAACTTTATCTTTGTATGATATCTTTGAGGAAGATTAAGACCTCACCTACGGTCTTACTGTAATACCTCATTACTGTGACCCTAGAATCCTCAAGACATCACCAGGGCACAAGTTTTGGCAAGTTCTGCCAGGCTGGAAAAACTTCCAGTATGGGTCCAGGCACAGACTCTGATGACTATCCTGACCAAGTAGGGAGAACCATAGCATCTCCAGGTTGGCCTCCAGGACTTTTGGTCCCAGCAGCTCATGAAACCATCCATTGAACCAAAATGATCACGCGGTGTAGTGGAATCAGACGGCCCATTTCCAGCCATCTATCCTTGGGCGAGTCACAATCTATCTGATCTTCAGAGTCATCATCTATAAAATGAAGAAGTAAAACTAGGCATCTCTAAGATACCTCCTACTATAATATTCAGTGGTGTTTCAGTGACCTGAGCCACTGCCTTCAGTTGCATGCCTGGTGGTTATTTTCACTGGAATTCTTTTTTGTTTCCAGCCTGGACTGATTGAGGCCACGGCCTGGGTCAGGCAGTCTGCACAGCCAATTCTCTAGCATGTGAACAAGTCAGGCTTATCTCCCAAAGGAGTTGGTGCACATTCTGTGGTGCCAGAGACACCACCCAGGCATTTGGAAAGGAGACAGCTGGTGGGTGAGGAGCACACAGAAGCCTCCAGTGCCAAATTCCAGTTTCCTCATTTTTGAATAGTAATCCCAGATCTCCCATTTCTGACCTTTGTGTCACATCTGACATGTGTGAGGAAGGGGGAGTAAGGGCAGTTCAGAGGAGAATAAAAGTCTTGTCACTACATCTCTCCCTTGTCACTGACCTTCATGGGATGATCCAGAAAATATTCAGTTAGTATAGCATCTTGTATGTATGCTATCAGGACTATGCACCTGATAAAATGCTCAGTAAATATTAGAATGGAAGAGTCTATTTAGGACAACTAGATGGTGCAGTAGCTAGAGCGCTGGGCCTAAAGTCAGGAAGACCCGAGTTCAAATCCAGCCTTAGCCATTAGTTGTGTGAACCTGGACACAGTTATCTGCCTCAGTCTCCTCACCTGTAAAATGGGGATGATAACAGCACCCATCCCAATATTTTTTTGAGGATCAAATGAGATAACTACCTAAGAATTGCCCAAGAAATTGATATAAAAGATGCTATAAAGAGATCAATGACTCGAAAAGAAGGTGGACTAGCCATGTAGTAAGAGCCTAACCAGTGGACAGCTCGTCTGCTCTACTCGTCTACCTGCAATATCAGGAGGGCTAGAGACAGGATCCTAGCACATTGGGAGAACCACTAAAAAGGACCGATGGGAGGGCATGTACGACCACCTCATAGGCTACAGATGGGACATGAGAAGGTACCTCCATCAATGAGATCATTGGTCCATCCAACAATTGAGGTGTGTTTGATTTGAAATAACTACTTGTTCAGAAATGGAATATGGAAATTTTAGTTTGCTTAGCTTATCTAGCTTATCTAGTTGGGTTCAGTAATTTTTTACAGCATTATTTTGAAAGAACAAAGAATTCTTTGTACTCTAAAATATATACTGTGTCATCATGGTTTCTCAAATCTAAAATTATTTTTTGAAAAGAGTATTTCTGTGTGGACAGAATGTAGAGATAATGCAGTAATTCTGTATTGAGACACAATAGAATAACAATCATAATAAGAAAATGTAGACTCCACCAAGGTCCTGCTTAATGTCTCATTAGGTTGGCAAGATGGCCCTAGACTTCCCAAGGCAATGCCAAGGCATGTCAGTGTCAACACTAAGAGAGGTATCAAGTATAGTCTCAGCAATGAACTGTCTGCTGTCTGAAGTGGGTTTGGAGGTCAGATATTTAGAGCTGAAATGGGCCTTAAAGATCACTTAGTCCAACCCCTTCATTTTACAGATGAGGAAACTGAGGCCCAAAAATTTTAAATGACTTTCCCAGAGTGATGATGCAGGTTTCAAACCCCAGCCTTCCTTCCTAATAGCAAGTCCTACATTCTTTCTGTTCACTATACCATTCTGTATCTCCAGGTAGACCTCAGGAGGATGACGATTTTAGTTAGCCACGGCAACTTTTCCTATCTTGTCCAGTTTGGAAGTATGGCAACCACTCCTAGGCCTCATCTCTCTACTGATGGGCAAGGGGAGTTTTGTTTGACCTACTCTTTCTGACCTGGGCCCGTTCACCCCTCCTTAGACAAGCTTGTGCCTGGGCTACTGGGCACTCACCATACTGATGCCAGATTAATGAACACACACTCAATTAGCTTAACCCTATTCTAGCTCAGAACTCCAGAGCCATAGCCTTTCTAGGAGCTTGGATAATAAGAATGCACAAACACCCCCCCACTCCATGCCTATCCTTAGCTATGGCAACTTTCAAAGAGCATCTACCAACTTGTAGAGAGGCCATGATCTGTGCCAGTAAAGGAAGTACATACAATAATATGACAAAAATCAGAGGTCCTTGAAGTGATTGCGACAATATAAACACCAAGAAAAAAAATTTTTTTTTAGGAAAAACATTTCTACTAATAAATATTAATGCAGAAAAAACATTAGGGACTAAAGTAGGACCCATGCTATTTGATTCACAATTCCATAAATATTTGGAAAAGATCATAACCATTATTATTGTTTTTCTTCCAGCTATTATCTATTTTACTATTTTATCTGTATTTTATTATCTTTTATACCATTATTGAATATTTTATATCTATTATACAATTTTCTCTGGAACTCAGAGCAAAGAGTTTTACTCCCATTGTTCTTCTCTCCTTTCAGGTGGAAGCAGGCCACCAGTGGTATCTCCAGGTAATTTACATCATTGGCCCTGACACCATCTCCGGGCCACGAGTGCAGCGGTCTCTCACCTCCCTGGTAAGGCGCAGCCGCAGGGACTTTGTGGACCACACAGGCCGTCTGATGCTTGATGATTCCCT
The DNA here is from genome assembly GCA_011680675.1 of Gymnobelideus leadbeateri. Lineage (NCBI taxonomy): Eukaryota > Metazoa > Chordata > Mammalia > Diprotodontia > Petauridae > Gymnobelideus > Gymnobelideus leadbeateri. The sequence continues at coordinate 156,885 of WOXC01005877.1, read as the reverse complement.
CATCTACGACAACGAAGGGGACCAAATCAAGAATGGCACCAATATGAAATCGTTGAATCTGGAGATGCAGGAATCTGTTGTGGCTGCTTCTTTGTCCCAAACCGGAGCGTCGATTGGGAGTGCCCTTGCTGCTGTCATGCTCCTGCTGCTGGTACTTTTATTGGCGTATTTCATCACTAGAAAATGCCAAAAACAAGAGAAGAAAAGAGTTCCTGAGGACATCTTGGAGGAATACCCTCTAAACACCAAGATAGACATAGCCAAGAGAAACCCCGACAGGCTGGAAAAGAACATGAACAGACAATATTGCACTGTGCGGAACATCAATCTTTTGAGTGAGAATGAGGGGGCCTATAAATTCAAAGGTGTTACAGTCAAAAGAGTCAATCTGGAAGTCAAAGTTCATAACAATTTACAAGATGGAACTGAAGTTTGATGGCATCCACCTATCTGTATTTTTTCTAAAAATCTTTTTATAAATGGTAAAAAAAATAATAATAATTAAAAAAGGTTACTGGTATTTTTATAATCTTGTGGAAAAAGGGAAAACTATAGCTTTGAGTGGTGGCCTGCACTATATCACATGCTTCAACTCACAGCTGAGCTACCTCATCCGGAGAGGAACCAAGGGAGGCCCTCAGGACAGGAAACATTGAGCAGGTGGTGTTTCTGTGGGTGTTCATTATTTTCAACATTGGCAAAGGAATCTTTATCATGGTGGTCTTGGGAGACTAGGACTTCATCTCCAAGTTGATGGGGATAGGATGATTTAAAAAAAAGAAAGCAATGTGGTACAATGGGAAAAGCATTAGATTTAGGGCTTGGAAGATTGGGGTTCAGATCCCAGTTCTGCCATTAACACTGTCCAACTTTAAGGAAGTGACTTCATTTCTCTCGGCTTCCAGTTCTGTAAAATGGAAGGAATCAGACTAGACAGTTTCAGTGGTACTTTTCAGTTCCAAACCCTATGATCTGAAGGTATTTACCTCTGTTCCCCTCTGTCCTTCCTTAAGCCCTTGGATGACCTAGCCTGGATTGCTGACCCACACACTCTCATTGGATTTTTTGTTACTTGTGTATTGTTTCCAAGCACCATTACCATTTAACTGTTATTCATGCTTCACACTGTTAGTGTACTTTTCTCTAAAGAGTTTCCAAATGCTTCCTGGGACTTTTCCACAGCCCATTCCCCTGAAAATGTTTTGGGCTTCCCTTGGCAGCTAGCTGGCATAGATAAGTGCCCACTTTATAGTGTAGAAAATTGAGAGCTGGAGAAGTTGAAGGCTTGGCCAGCATCTCAGATTTGTTTGTTTATCCCAGAATGAGTGAGATCTGAGTTTTCCTTTTCTGATTCCTGTGCTATCCAGAGAGATGAATCAATGCATATCTAAAGGGATGCATCAATGCACCAAGCCCTTCTTTGTCAAATGGCTGCATGCTTTCCCATTCAACAGCCATCCACATAGTCATGGATGCACTTTAGACTTTAGTCTTTCCTAGAAACCCCACCATGATACCTTGCTTTCCCAGGTTTTACCTACCTACTACCTGACAGTAGAGTACCCTGTGCTTTTTGTGGATTTTAGAGTTATTAGTATTTTAGGAGATGTATATGTTGTATTTAATCGGGGCAAATTACAGAAAAGCCAAGGAGAGAATCTAGCTAGGATTCAGCAGAGGACAGCTGGGTGCTTCCTGATTCCTTTTGCTATGTCCATCTGCCCTCCCTCGGCATCTTCCTGACCAGTAAGTCAGGCCTTTCTTCTAGGAGCTTCTTATCTGGTAGCTCAGGTTCGTGATTTGGCCACATCTATTCATGGTGAAGTCACGAATGTGTGGTTTTAATATAATGCTATGGCCAGAGGTCAGCTTAACTAGTGTAGGTGCATCATATGCTCGGCTTGCTTTTTTGTTTTTTTTTTAATCTTTGACGTAGCCTTATTGGCATATAAATAAGCATGTGTGCCAAAGGCAGCTTTGAATTAGAGACAACATACTTATCCAGGTTTAGAAGTATGAGAGCCACTGTCCCTTGATGCATGACTTCTCATGAGCTTGTGTTCTAACACTGGTGATCATATGTGTAGTTGGAAGACCCCAGCTATGGGTGAACCTTCAGAACTGGAAGTGTTGTACCAAAAGCATTAATGAGAACTAACTACAAAAAGCTTCTAGGCATTTAGGGAAATGGTGAGGAAATGAAACTCACCATTAACATGGTATTATTAAGAGGGCAAGTAGGGTATTATTAAGAGGGCAAGATTGCCATGGACGATGGCATCATCTTGCAGTTGGGCAAAGACAGACAGCGTCAGCTAGCTGGACCTGACAGCAGCACCAATGAGGGATGGGCAGAAAGTGAACCATGGTCTGTCTGTTGGCAGCTGGAGTTAGGATTATGGATCAGGTCTGGATACCTCCAGTGCCTATATTCTTCAGTAAATTACATGCGGATGGGAAAGAGGAGACCAAAAGATCCTGGCATCCATATCTAACATCTGACATACCAGTAACACTCCCCACTCCTTCCTTTCATGTAACAACTTTTTGTGATCATGCATTTATTAAGCAACTACTATGTTCAGAGCACCATGTACTGTATTGTTGAAATGTGCTAGCTGCTGGCCTAGAGATTATCTTGGTGAAAAGAACCCTCCCCTCCATAAATATCCCTACCTGCCTTTTTCCCCACTATACACTCAACCGAAGGCTACAGCTTCCTCTATTACATGGACACACTGAATGTAAAGTGTTAAGACATGTGGAACTGAGATTTTTCTTGTTTGGTTCAATGTTAGTGTTTTTTTGATCTACTTGGGATTTGATGGTCTTGATCATGCAACTGATGACTTTCATGGTATTTGATTTCAACTGGGTCTATGCCCTTGTCTTCTCATTACCGTGTTGCACATCTCTCTGCATTTCACTACGCAGGTTAGATGGAACAAAGAGCTATCTGTGCTTTGTTCTTTCCCATGTATGTTACAGCGCTAGCTTTAAAGAGGAAGAGGGTGTTCCTTTGCCCTGGTTGTCCTTTGCTGTCTTTTTGCTGAATCTTGTAAACATTGGAGGACTCATATAGATTCTTGCTATGGGCAAACAGTTGCCAACATTTTCCTTATATAGTTACTTCTGGAGTTCTCTGCCTCAGTGTGTGGAAGTTGATCTTCCTACCATGATTGTTACTCAGAGTATTACCCTATCACCCACACTCCTGATCTAATGGTGTAACCCATTTGTGGTGCTGTCTTTCTGGTTTCTTGAATCTCTTGTGATTTTTGTATTTTCACTGCTAATCGATGTGGTACAGATTTCTGATTTCTCCAACAGCACATGCCATAATACAGATTTTTATTAATAAATGGCATTTTGGTTGCTCGTTTGCTACATGTTCTTTTATTTATCTTATTACCATGTCAGTTCTGCAAAGCAAAGCCATTCTTAATTCAGAGGGAAAGGATTTGGAGAGACTTTTGAAAACTGGCCTCCTGGAAAGAACTCTTGGAGAAAAGAACCCATTTTAATGGTGTAGTGATGGGGGCTTAGAGCTAATTCATACCCAGACGCTAAGCAGTAAATAAAGCATGGCAAAATGAAAGGAGCATTCATTGGCTTGAGTCAGGGAACTGTAGTTCAAAGAATACGTCTGATGCATACTACCTATATGACCTTGGGCAAGTCATTTAACCTTCCTTGGCCTCATTTTCTTCACCTTCTTGGACTAAATCATCTCTGTAAGGATCCTTCTAGCTCTCAACCTGTGATCCTGTGATCTTCTCTAGTACCATTAGCCCAAAATATAATGATTGAAATCCATATACACAAATACATACTTTATGAATTTTCAATAAACCCTAAAGTACAAACAGTTGTGTACATAACATTTGATTCAGTGATACCACTACTAGACTTAAACCCTAAAGAGATAAAAGAAAGAAGAAAAGAACACTTATGTACAAAAAATATTTATAGTTGGCCAATTATTTTTCTTTTAATAATAAATCAAAACTACATCAACATTAAAATATAAAAAGCATTTTTTTCACAGAAAAACCCTGTGAGAGGGGTAGTACAGGCATTATTATCCCCCATTTCACAAATGAAAAAATTGATGTTGAATCAAATTGCACAGGATCACATAGCCAGTGGTAGAGTTCTGATTTGAACCAAAGTCTAGGTCCAGTTGTCCAGGGATCTTTCCACTACTCCAAACTACTTCTTCCCCAGTTGAAACCCTTCTCATCCTATTGTTTTTCTTTTCCCAAAATGTGTTCATTAACTCAAGGATTCATGAAGTTTGATCATATCCTAACAGTTCTTTCTGTCTCAGGAGATAAGATAGTTTGGATAAATAAGGGTCTCTGCCAAGGACTAACATATTCATCATCAAACAACAGCAAATCCTTCTACAGTGGCGGGGTTAGAAACCCCCACCCCCATTGTTATAAACAACTGTAGTCTTAGATTTCTTAGGTGAATCAGCCAAAGTGTAGACTAGTTTCAAACAGATCATTAATCAATTTGGGAGGAGTGAACAGCCATGATCATTGGATGAAGATATATGATGCATGGAATATCTTTCAATTGAGCAAAAGAATCAGATACTTACCCTGGGCAAGTCATTTAACCTCTGTTTGCTTTGGAGACAGCTAAGTGGCTCAATGGATAGATAGATAGGACACCCACTGTGGTCAGCATAGAGCACTGGAACTGTAGTCAGGAAGACCTGAGTTCAAATCCAGCCTCAGACACTTACTAGCTGTATGCCCCTGGGCAAATCACTTAACCCTGTTTGCTTTATTCTACTGGAGAAGAAAATGGCAATCACTCCAGTATCTGCCAAGAGAAACACAGAGTCAGACACAATGATACAACAACATCCTCATTACTATTAAAATAAGATCTTACTGAGGGTGGCTAGGTGGTGCAGTGAGTAGAGCACCGGCCCTGGAGTCAGAAGGACCTGAGTTCGGATCCGGCCTCAGACACTTAATGCACACACAAACAAAAACCTAGCTGTGTGACCTTAGGCAAGTTACTTAACCCCAATTGCCCTCCAAAAAGCAATAAAAAAAAAAAAGAATAGACTGAGGAACTACTTGGGCAGCTAGGTGGCACAGTAAGAGCGCCAGCCTCGGAGTTGGGATGACCCGAGATCGAAACCAGCCTCAGAAAATGAGCACCCGAGGGGCGGCTAGGTGGCGCAGTGAGTAGAGCACTGGCCCTGGAGTCAGAAGGACCTGAGTTCGGATCTGGCCTCAGACACTTAACACACACAAACAAAAAGAAAAAAACCTAGCCGTGTGACCTTGGGCAAGTTACTTAACTCCAATTGCCCTCCAAAAAAAAAAAAGAAAAAGAAAAGGAAAAAAAAGAAAATGAGCACTCACGCATAAATAATGACTAGCTGTGTAACCTTGAGCAAGTTACTTTACCCCAACTGCTTTATAAAAAAAAAAAAGATCTTACTGTAATGTTTTCTCCTTGTCTACTGGTTCAGTGATGATGAAGATTCCAGTTCTGTACTATTGTGAGAAATAAAGATGTGGCCAGACAAGGATTCTATGACAAAGTTTTCAAAAATGTACTTAAATCCATACTACTTTTTTTGAGCATTGTAACTGCTTAATTTTGATGCTAGGCAAGAATATAAAGACACAAGCCTGTTTATAATTGGCATGATGTGACTGGCTAGCAGATGAATATTTGATCATTTTTTCTTCATCCTTTAGCTCTCTGTATGCTTGTTCTAACTCTTGGCTTTGTCTATGTATCAGAAACTCACTAACACTAATACACAATTCAGTTCCATTGCAAATAATCCAATCTTCCCTGGTCCCTATTAAGAACTCAACAGTCCCAAGACACAAACTCTAAGGACAGTATCCCAATGAGGCTTCAATGTGTGCTATTAGAATTTTATTACAACTTTGGTAAGGAATCTCCAAAAGCAGGAGTATGCGGTAGCTTAAGTCTCTCCATTGCCTATAAATGTAAAAGAAGTCGACTTACTCAAAAGTGTAACTAATGCCTGGTTAACATCATTAGACTGTGATTGTCTATATTCCGAAAGCTGGTAGATAATTAACATTAATGAGAATTCAAAGGGCTCAAAGCCAATTGATACTCAAAGACTGACAAGATTATTATAGACTTCTGAATGACCTGAATTAGCCTAAATGTTGGCTCCTTAATTTTTTCCCTTACAGCAAAATGACCTGTGTTAGAAACTGATGAAGCTTAATATTTAAACCTCCCCACTCGGATACCAGATGTTACACTAGGGGAATATTATGCTAATGAACATTTCTTTCCAGTTTCTTATTTTCACATTTAGGAAGCATGAGAAGGAGTTTTGTTTTGTTTTGTTTTTTTAATCTTCATGGGATCTTAGAGTTTGGGAGTCCTAAGACAAAGTACAAAGAAAGCTTTTCGATAAAGCTCTAGTGTGCTTTCTGGATGTCAAAACAGATTGGGAAGGGAATCTTGTGAGTATGAGAATATTGCCTCCATGGATCTCAAAGATGTCAGGGCTCTCAGCATCATTTAGCCCAAACTTAATGAAGAAGACACCACTCGAGGTCATAGTGTGTGCTTATATAAAAAAAAAAAAAAAAGAACCTTCTCAGTGAATAAAAAGGAATACTTTGTAAACCTCTAAAGCAGTGACCTCTGCTTTTCCCTCACACTGGTGGGGAATTCCAGAGCAGCCCATTCTCTTGATTGGCTCTGGGTAGTAGAAACATTTTCCTTAAATCGAGTTGAAATTTCCCTTTATGCAATTTCTACCCATCACCATTGGTTCTTCCCTTTGAGGTCAAGCAAATGTGGGTGCACTTCCAAGTGGCATCATTTCAAATGCTTAATGATAGCCCTCTATACTCCCCTGTCAGGTGAGTACCAAAGGTATGATTTGTTTCCATTTCACAGATGAGGAAACTGTGACTTACTCAGGATCACCTAAGCAGCATCTATCTGACGATGTCTGGCAGAATTTAAATGTAGGTTTTCCTGACTAATTCCTATACCCTATCTACTATACCACACTGCCCTTCAAACAACAATAAAAATACACAGTATATCTCAATGGTCTCCAAAGGGGGAGCTCAATGGGTGTCTCTCTACTAATCTACTAACTGGAGGATGGGGAAAAGGGTTGCAACCTTTCCTGCCCTCATAGCCAATTGTGGGTTTTGTCTCTAACACTCCTTCATTTCTATTTCTCTCTGTCTCACTTTTTCTGTCGCTCCCTCCTTCCATCTGTCTCTCTCCTATCAAAATGCTCAGATTTTCTCATTCTGAACTGGGCTCTGCAAGGCAGTTATATCCTAACCTGATCACCCATTGTAGCAACTGCCTTTGAAAACTGATTGGATATGGGGGATATTGGATATGGATATTGAGGATGATGCTTAGGTTGCAAACCTGTGTGATTGGGGGGTTGGTGCTACCCTCAAAACTAATAAGGAAGTTCGAACGGAGGGTTGATGTTCAAGATAGGGAGTCCCAAATGACACATTCTCCTTCCCTCTCTGGTGAACCTCACTTTGGGGTAGCTAGGTGGCACAGTGGATAGAGTACCAGGCCTGAAGTCAAGAAGATTCATCTTTGTGAGTTCAAATGTGGCCTCAGACATTTACTAGCTGTGTGACCCTGGGCAAGTCACTTCATCCTGTTTGCTTAAGTTTCCTCATCTGTAAAATGAGCTGGAGAATGAAATGGCAAACCACTCCAGTATCTTTGCCAAGAAACCCCCAAATGGGATCACAGAGAATTGGACAGGACTGAAACACCTGGACAACAACAAACCTCACTTTCCCATCCATGTAAAAAGATAGATCTTAAAAAGAAAGCTATTGGAGACATTCCTGCATAAGCAATGTTTCACAAAGCTGAGCAGAGCATGTGACTTTAAAATATCCCATACAAAGGAAACACAAGAAAGGAAAATAACTACAATTATTTAGAAAGACTAATCCATGAAATGTTATTTTAGGTTTCCAGACCATTTTTTAAAAAATTACATAAAAGAGGGATCATCAAAAGTCAAAAAGATTTAGTGAGCTCTGAAAGAATGAAGACAAGGGAAGAATGGAGAACTGAATTGATATTCTGTGGACTAAATGCCATGTTTCCTTCCATTATCTTTGGTTGGGAAATAACAGCAGCAAGTTTTAGAGGAGAGAGAGGAGGCAAGAGAGGGAGAGGAGCTAGGTATGAATTTTTACCCAGCCTGGAGGTAAGTAGAGAAAGTTTGGTCATTTCTTCATCTCAAAATAACTACAAAGGGGTCATGGTTAAGAGAAGTAAAGGGATGAGATGGGGGGAAAATGGAAGTTTTTTTCTTCCCCTAAAAGGGCAAATGGAATGTTGCCCTTAAAGAATAATGCTCTGAGGGGCAGCTAGGTGGTGCAGTGAATAGAGCACCAGTTCTGGAGTGAGGAGGACCTGAGTTCATAATCCAACCTCAGATACCTAATACTTACTATTAAGTCACTTAATCCCACTTGTCCTGCTTTTCCCCATATAAAAAGCAAAAAAAAAAAAAAAGAATGCTTTGGGATGGGGTGGGGAGGTATATATATATAATGCTCAATCAGGGGCCTTACAATAGGTTTCCTGTTGAGGTAATGGGTAGAACACATCACCTTCTCTGAGAAAGGATTGTGCTTCCCAGGACCATATCCCACCCTGGGAGATATATGAGACTTGATGGCCAGTACCCAATGTTTTGAAGGAGTGGACTTGTGAGAACAGACTAGCATCAACTTAATATTAAGCAAAACTAAGTGTTTTCTTCAAAGAGGAAAAGGATAAATATCAATACAAATTAAATAAAAGGGATTGTAAGTCTGGGATGCAATGATCAAATTTTTATAAACTTAAAAGAAAAGGAAGGTGCTCTAGACTTGCTGGGATCTCTGCTATTTTTCAACACCAATCATATATCTTGGACTTTTGCCTACATACCCTCAAATTCCAGCTGCCATTGAAATGTCACTTATGCCTTTTAGGAAGTCTAGGCTTTGATGATGGCCCTATTCAGGAGAAACCCTGGAGAAGGGGAAAAGGACACATGGAAATAGCACAGAAACAGCAAACAATTCACACTTCTTTAATTCAAAAAGTACTTTTCTCACAACTATGAGATGGGTTATAATAATTTCCATTTACATATTGCTTTAGGGTTGACAAAGCAGATAGAAAGCTAACCTCAGGGTCAGGAAGACACCTGAGTACAAATTCCATCTCTGATGAACTATATTGTGACCCTGGGCAAGCTCCTGAAAACTCAGCACCTGATAGATGGGGTGCCCCAGGTCTTTCAACCTCAGTTAATATAACAAATAAGATGGCCATGCCCTGATAGCTTTATGAGATGAGAATGCCTCTTTTATTGAGCTGTAAAATCAGTCAATCAAAGGTGTAAACTGCTTATGAATTGAACGAGAGCAAATGCTTTCACATAGGAAATCTGGTTGGTTGAAGATAATCAGTCAAGCCAGTTCAGAATCTTGCATTCCAATGCTTGGTCAGTGGCTCCATTCGAGCCCATAAAAGGGAAACTGTGGGAAGCAAGGGGAAAAGAGTCAACTCTACCACCATCAATGACCTTGCAGACTTTGAAATGTCAAAAGATTTGGACTTCCCATAAGCAACATTAGCAGAGTCTGTCCCTAGAAGAACCCTGGAGCCAAGGGTAAAATGGCACACAAGAGAAAAGGCATCCTTAGGACTCTACACATTTACCAACCTTCATTGCCCAGCTAAGAGCTACACATACCCTAGGGGAGCTTTCCAAGAGTTCCCTGCAAAGGTAGAAAAGGCCTTCAGAAATTTGGGACTCTGAGTTACCTCTTTGCCAGTATAAGCTCTCCAGCTTACTTTCTCCTAAACTCTTTTTTTTAAATTATGTTTTAATTTTTCCCCAATTACATGTTAAAAATAATTTTTGAACATTTGTTTTTTTTTAAGTTTATGTACTTGCAAGAGAGTGGGTCCCATACTTCTAGGGATATATTTTTGTACTAACTGTTCTTACTTTACCCTTTTATAATGGTCTGGATAGCTGGTGTTGTTTGTTCTCTGTTTTTTCAAAGAGGACCAATGACATCACAGCAGGATAGCTTAGCTTTCATATGCATTGGATTTAAATGAGGCAGTTGTGCAAAGTCATCAGTCTCACTCTGTTTTCCAGACCCAACAAAATCCAATGGCAAGACAGAAGTCAGGACAACCAGTGATGGCCTGGGATGCGGTGGATGACCTTGGTGTCTTAGATGTCTGGCCAAGCTCTAAGCACTCCAGCACCTGTTTCAGCTGCCTTTGTGGCTGTTGGCCTCACACCCATTGGGGAGTTAGGAGGATGTCTACCCTAAGCATGTGAAGACTTCCCCCAGCAAAATGGGTGGCTGGGATCTCTGGTAATCTATGAGGAGCATATTAGATCAGGGGTTGGTGAGCCATAGTACTGGAAATCTCTGCCTTCAGGGTTACCCTTTTCTAGGGGTCATTTCTCCTTTTGAACTGGGTAATCATCATAGTGGGGCCCTCATCCACCAACCTGATTGAAAATGGGAGAATGAGACATGGAAAGAACACCTCACCTATAAACTGCAATTTCCCTTGCTGGGTTTTCCCTATATACATTATCTCATTTGATACTTTCAACAATCCTGTGAAGTCAGCATTCTCCCCATTTTGCACAGAGTAAACTCAGATTTGAAGAGGTTAAATGACTTTCCCAGGCTTACACAACTATTAGTTGTCCCGAGTCCAGATTTAAAGGGTTTCTCCTGACTTCCAGATTGAACTCTTTTGGAATTATACTCATTTTACAACTGTGGAAACCAAAGCTCAGATATATGAAGTATTTTGCCCACATCTAGCCAGTAAATGTCAAGTTAGTACTGCCCAATCTTTTGAGTTTAAGTTGAGAACAATTTCCACTAAATTATATGTATCTCCCTCAAAGAGTGTTAGTTCCAGTTAAAATCCAATCTTCTACAGGAAGTCTTTGCCTTTCCCCCTTAATTCTAGTGCTTTCCCTTAATGAAAAAAATGTGAAGAAAAGCAGCTTAGTAACACAAGATTTGGAACTGTATTACAAAGTAGTATTCAAAGCAGTCTGGTACTAGCTACGAAATAAATAGGTGGGCTGGTGGGATAGATAAGGCAGTAATAAACACAGTAATCTCGTGTTTGGCAAATCCAAAGATCCAAACTTTTGGGACAAGAATTCAATGTTTGACAAAAATTGCTGGAAAAACTGGAGAGCAGTTTGGTAGAAACTAGGTATAGACCAACACCTCACACTACTTTTCAATATAAGGTTAAAATGGATACATGATTTAGACATAAAGGGTGATATCATAAGCAAATTAGAGGTGCATGGAAAAATTTATCTGTTAAACCTGTGCTTAAGGCAAGAATTTATGCTCAAACAAGAGATAGAGAAGATTGTGGGAAGTAAAATGGATAATTTTGATTAGATGAAATCAAAAAGGGTTTGCAAAACAAAACTAATGTCACCAAAATTAGAAGGAAAGTGGGAAACAGGAAAAAATGGTAGCATTTTTCTTTGGTAAAGATCCTATTTCTCAAATATTTAGGGAACTGAGCCAAATTTATAAAAATAAGAGCCATTCTCCAATTGATAGTCAAGGATATGAACAGGCAGTTTTCAGAAGAAAAAAATCAGTTATCAATAGGTAGATGAAAAATACTCTAAATCACTATTGATTAGAGAAATGCAAATGAAAACAACTCTGAGGCATCACCTCATACCTATCATTGACTAATATGACAGAAAAGGAAAATGACAAATGCTGGAGATGATGTGGGAAAATAGGGACACTAATGCACCATTAGTGGAGTTGTGAACTGGTCCAATCATTCTGGAGAACAATTTGAAACAATGCCTAAAAAACTTTGCATATCCTTTCACCCAGCAAAGAAAGGGGAAAAGGACCTATTTGGACAAAAATATTTATAGCCTCTCTTTTTATGGTGGTGAAGAATTGGAAGCTGAGGGGATACCTATCAATTGGGGGATGGTTTAACAAGTTGTGGTATACAACTGTGATGGATTACTATAGTATTATAAGAAACGATGAGAGAGATGGTTTCAGAAAACCCTGTGAAGACTTACATGAACTGACAACAAAGTGAAATTAGCAGAGCCAGAACATTGTACACAATAATAGCAATATTGTAATGATGATCAACTGTGAAAGACAGCTACTTGAGTTAAGCAATACAATGACCCAAGACAATTCCAAATTCCATGATGAAAAATGCTATTCACCTCCAGAGAGAACTGAATTCTGAACGCAGATGGAAATATATTTTTCCCTTTATTTTTTTGGGTTGCAGCATGGCTAATGTGGAAATGTTTTCCACACATCATATATATTCATATATATATATATATATATATATATATATATGTATGTATGTGTGTGTGTGTGTGTGTGTGTATATATATATATATATATATATATATATAATTGATATCATATCACTTGCCTTCTCAGTGGATGGGGCAGGGACAGAAAAGGGAGAGAATTTGGAAGTCAAAATTCTAAAAAATGAATGTTGAAATAAAGTATAATAGTTAAATAATTTCTAGTGCCTTCCCTCGATTGATTTCTAATTTATCCCGTCCATACTTAGTACGTAGTTGTTTGCGTGTAGTCGCCCTCATTAGACTGTGAGCCCCTTGAGGACAGAGACTCGTCTTTTGCCTCAGTATCCCCAGCACATATAGCACAGTGCCTCGCACATAATAGGGGCTCGGTAAATATTTATTGACTTACTTGAGGACTGAGATAATTTCACTCTGGTCTTGAATATCGAGCATCTAGCATGCAGCAGGTGCTTAATGAATGCCCGTGGTCTGATTGCTTGCTAGATGAATAAAAAGGTGCACAATGGTAGCTTACCGAAGAGTCCTGGGGAGAGGTCCAGAGGAAAGGTCTGTAAGAGTGGCGGAAAGAGAGGGGGGAGGGCAGAAAAGAGGAGGGGGTGGGCAGGAAAGCAGAGGGCGGTGGGCAAGAAAGCACAGGGAGTGGGGTGGGCAGAGCCGCCACGGGTAGGTTGGAAAAGGCGCAGGTTCCTGGCCCAAGCAGGTGGAGCCTGAGGGGCACTGCCTCACGGAAGGGGTGGGGCACTGGTCTCCAGGACTGAGCCAGGCTGCCTCCCCGCCCGCTAGCCTCTGCTCCCTTCTCCTCGGTCCCTGCTGGCGGCTTCCTGAGTCCCGTGGACGCTTTAAAGGGTAAGCGGGGACCTTGGATCGGATCGCGGTGCCCGGCCGGGCTCTGCCCATTTGTGCCCTCGGACTCCAGACTGCGGAGTTTGCCTTCTCACCTGGGAGCCTCGGTCGGGACACCGCCCCAGGTTCCCAAAGGTGGGAGTGCTAGGGGATGGAAAGGAAAATGGGGGGCTCCGAGCTCATCGCGGGGTAAGGGGAGCAGCAGGGAATCGAATTCTTTTCCTTAGGAAGACAGCCCGCTGGCTGGGCGCCTGGCACGCCGCCCACCCAGCTACAAGATAGATGTGGAGGAGTGTGTCCGTCAGTGTAGACGAAAGGGGAAAAAAGGAGGGGACTGACTGTGAGGGGAAATGGGAGATGAGATCTTTTTTCTTGAACAAATTAACTTTTTTAAAAAGTTGCCGAAAAATCAGCCGCCTCCCGTTCCCGGTGAATTGCGGACTTGATATTTCTAAGTTTGAGAATCGGGGTAATTGACTGCAGTTGGTGGCGTTGGGGGCCAGTAGGAGAGCGTAGCAGCGGGTCTTGGCCGGGGCGTGGCCAGCATCCCTTTGCATTCCTTAGCGACCGGAAAAGGCTAGCCTAGAGGGATGCCAGAGAAAGCAGCAGCTCTGCCCATGGGATCACCCACTGAAATGGGAGAGAAGCCTTCGCCGAGCCGCTGCGGGCTGCGGGCCCCGCCTAGACCGTTGCATCACTACGGGAAAGCCCAGCCTGGAGAGGAAGGGAGTGTGAGAAAATATACCACAAAGCCGCCTTTTCAGACCCAGCCTGGTTGGGAAATAGGGGTGGAGGAGGAAGAATAAGCACATTTATTTCAGCATTACCTGTTCATGAGCTTACCAAATACAAATATTTAACCAGTTTCAACTTTTTAAAAATTCATTTAGAAAAAAAAATTCATTTGACCTTTGCTGACTTGGAATTATCCCTAAGACTCTAAATCCTTAGTCCTCAGTTAGTAATAATAATTTAGACAGTAAAGCTTGCAAGGTGAGCTTATGGTTTCAGTGTATTTCCATGTGGTTTATTTATCTGTCTGTGCATTAGCTCAAAATTTATAAGATGCCTACTACGTACTGTCACTATACTATGTGATGAGGGCCAACATTTAAGAAATGCCTATGTAGGCATATGTCACTAGGCTAGGGGATGAAGGAGATTGGGCTTAGGGGTCGTGTAAGTCAACCCTCTCATTTTACAGATGGGGAAACTGAGGCCCAGACTTGTTTATAGATTGTTTTTTTGTTTTTGTTTTTGTTTTGGTGGCTTGCTCAGTGTCTCACAGAAGTGGCAGAGCTGAGATTTGAGGCCTTCAAATCTAATACTCAACCTAACAGTTGAAAACTTTTTTTTATATTTTCACCACTGACTCCTAAACAAGTACTTTTTCTTGACCAAGAACCTCTTTCCCCACGGCCCTTGATCCCATCCTCTTTCAAGTCCTTATCAAGGACTTTTCTAGTTAATTTTTGTTTTTTTTTAATCTTCAATCTCTCTACTGTCTTCTTTGTTCCTGCTCATGACTCCCATAGTCTTCCCTAAAATCCTTCCCCTCAGTACCTACTACCCTAAGGTCCCATCTCTTTTCTTCCCGTAAAAACTAGCCTGGTCATTGTCATGGCACATGACTAAATCTTTGTTTCTGGGGGATGCTGAGGATGGTGGATGGCTTGAGTTTGGGACTTTTGAGTTACAGTAGGGCTAAAGTCAAGTCTGCACCAATACAGTGAACCCCCGAGAGCTGGGTACCACCACACTGCCTAAGGAGGGGCAAGCTGATCCGGGTTGGAAATGCCCATGCTAATCAGTCCTAGGATATGACCTGTGAGTGGCCACTAAATTTCCAGCCTGCTGGATGAGACAAGGAGACCAGTCTCAAAAAAAAAAAAAAAAAAAAAAGAGTAGATTTCTTCTTTCCTCTTTATCTCTCCTTTTGGCTTTCATGACACCACATTCCACTGATGCTTTTCATACTTCTCTGGCCCCTCCTCTGTCTCCATCCCTGGCTTCTTCCCTTCCTCCCACCTTGTTCCCTTATCTCTCTTTCTAAGTAATCCTGGCTGGCTCCCCTTAGTCCTCCTGCCTGGCTACAGTAAGCACTTCATCTTATCTCTCTCCCTTGATGATCTCATTCATTTTATCAGCTTCAGGGATAAGTATCTGTGTGAATGACTGCCCATCATCTCTACCTGTCTTCAGAGCTTTAAACCTGAATTTTTAGCTGCCTCCTGGACATCTCCTTGGTGACTCAAACTCCACTGTCCCATACTGAACACTGTTTCTATTTCCATTTCTATTTCTCCCCTAGAATTTTTGATTTTCACCAATGGCATCACTCTTCTCCTAGTGACCTCTATATAGAATCATCAGGGTGGCTAGGTAGTGTAGTGAATAGAGCAATGGCCCTGGAGTTAGGAGGACCTGAATTCAAATCCAGCCTCAGACACTTAACACTTATTAGCCGTGTAACCTTGGGCAAGTCACTTAACCCCAATACCCCTACCTTGCCCCTTGCAAAAAGCAAATATATATATATATATATACATATATATATATATATGTATATATATATATGTATATATATATATATATAAAATCATCTCTAATTTTTTTGTACTCATCTCTCATATGTAATGCCATCAAGTCCTATCAATCTTATTTCTTTAATATCTCCTATATCTAGCATCTTTTTCATTTTTACTGCTACCATTGGCTTCAGGTTCTATTACCTAAACTAACCCAGTATTGTTCTAGTTGGGGGTGGGGGGCAGGGGAAAGCAGGTTATAAAGGCCTTTAAAAGCCAAATGTTGAGTCATTTTTCAGTCATGTCTAACTCTTCATGATCTCATGTGGGATTTTCTTGGCAAAGGATATTGAGGTAGTTTGCCATTTCCTTCTCCAGCTCATATTACAAATAAGGAAACAGAGGCAGACAGGGTTAAGTAACTTGACTAGGGTCACACATCTAATAAGCTATTGGAATTGATTAAACAGCAGGGTAATGTGGTCAGATATATACTTAAGGAAGATTCATTTAACAGCTGAGTAGATGGTGGACTGGGATGGGGAGAGACTTGAGGCTGGTAGACCCACCAGCAGGCTATTGTAATAATCCCTTAGAGTGATGATAGTGTCAGAAGGGGACCTAAACAAGAGATATTGGGAAGGCAAAATCGACAGGACTTGGCACCCAGTTGGATATGGGAGAGTGGGGGTGGTGAGAGATCTGTCTATTCTTCCTCTAATCCATTCTGCTGATTAAACTTAGCCTTTTTATTCCCTGTGCCTAGCACAGTGCCTTGCAAATAGTAGGCACTTGCTATATGCTGGTTGGATTGGTTTAGTTTTAATAAAGATATTATCAAATAATGTCAGTCCTCTGCTCCTGGGGTAGATGGGGCAATAACAATAACATTTGTATATATTTAGAATTTACCAATGGAATGAGGTATCTGTTAAACACAGCATAGAGCCCTTAACAAATGCTTATTCCCCCTCATCCCTACTATCTATCTCCCTCACAATATCTGTGGGAGGTCGGTAGTCCAAATATTATTGTCTCTGTAGTGGTTAGGTGATAAGACTAACAAGTATTGAGCCTGGTCTGTAACAGAACAGAGTGCTGTATGGTGTTAGGCTCTTATTTGTTTCAGTCGTGTCTGACTCTTTGTGACCCCATTTGGGCTTTTCTTGACAAAGATCCTGAAGGGGTTTGCCATTTCCTTCTCCAGCCCATTTTACAGATGAGGAAACTGAGGCAAACAGGGTCAAGTGACTTGCTCAGGGTCACCCAGCTAGTAAGTATCTGAGGCCAGATTTGAACTCACAAAGATGAGTCTTCCTGACTCTAGGACTAGTGCTCTTTCCAAACTGCCCAGTGTTTGATTATTATTAGACTAAAATTCTTTTTAATGTTCCAATTCAAAACTTATTTTATGCAAAGAATTTGCAGTGCTTTTTTCTGTTAATTTCTGGGGTAGGTGGCAGGGGCAGGAAGGGTATGATTAAATGTCATTGGATGTTTAAAAATAGTTCCTGGACCAGGGAGAAAGTATTTTAATTTCTCAAACAGATCTGAAAATGACCCAGTAAGTGTACTTAAATAATGGATTCTCTTGGGAAATATGCCTTGGATTCTTTGCCAGGACTCCTTCCAGGAATTGTGTTCTTTGTTAGCATGGTAAAAAGCTTAGTGAAATTCAGTATAGGGTATCCTTCTACTGAAAAATCTGACTTTTATTCTCTATCATAGCATAACACATTGAGGGAGAAAACATTCCTATTGCACCATGAGAATTATTAATGGAGGTTTCTGAATCAAATCAGAAAACTCTTGGTTAGGCCCCAAAGGAGTCAAAGTGAAGATAGTTGTGACCTGAGCAGACCACATGGGGCTGTTTGGTCTGACCTGTGGAAGGGGAAGTTGGGGATCAGCATCGTTTAATTGAATTTTATAGAAGAAGGAAAATTTGCAAAGTCCTCCAACTCAAGGTTTATATCTTCTTCATCTTATGTGCATGGACCAGTTGTGCAATAAATGTTTTTGTGGAATAAATGAAGAAATATGTCAATGATTTAATATTTCAATTAAATGTTTTCTTTAGTCTTCTGAAAAACATTTCATTTGGTCTTCCAATTATTTGGGGGGAAAGCGAAAAAGTTGGTGTAGGAATTAACCTACCTTGGAGTTATAGTATGTATACTTTATTGAGTTTCTCTTTTTTCGTAGGTAGGCCAGTCCTCAGCTTGAAGTGAAAGTGGGATATCATGGCATCAGTGTGGGTGAGTAAAGACCAAAGTATTCTTCAGAGTTTAGATGTTCTGAGATTGGCCAAAAAATCCCTTTTTTCCTGACCCTTCTTTCTACCCTTGTCCATCCAGATAAAAAAAGGGGGGGAAGCCTATAAGGAAGCTCCTTTGGGATAATAAATCAGAAGTATTTCAAAGAAAGCTAACCATATATCAAAGAGTAATTTTCAAAACAAAAGAAAATAAAAAGCCCATTCTGTGAGATGGGCCATACAGGCTACAAACAGGGATAGCTCACAAATTCAAGATAATTAGCATTTATTAAGCAAGTGACTACTTGATTCCACAGGCTTTTTGCTATGTGGCACTCATGTTCTCTTTTATTTCTGTCTTTTATCTCAGGAGAAAGAAATAGAAGGAAGAAAGGAAGTAGATGGGTTAGAAATTGTAGAAAGTAGGATTAGTTAAAAAAAAAAAAGTAGCCGGATAGAGAAGGAAGCCAAGGGAGATAAGAATAGCAGAGGTCAAGAGACCTTGGGAGAGATGGAGAACAGGAATGGTATGATTGTAAGGGATGTTGGTTTTATTCCAAGTCTCTAACATACAGAGCACTAGACTTGGAACCTGGAGATCTGTTTGCCCTGACACTGACCATGAACAAACCACTGAACTTCCCTGAGCCTCAGTTTCCTCATCTATAAAATGGAGATAACATTGGTATTGTGTATTTCATGAGGTTTTTCCCAAGGACAGCACTTGATTATCCATAAAGCACTATGTAATG
Organism: Gymnobelideus leadbeateri; assembly: GCA_011680675.1. Taxonomy (NCBI): domain Eukaryota; kingdom Metazoa; phylum Chordata; class Mammalia; order Diprotodontia; family Petauridae; genus Gymnobelideus; species Gymnobelideus leadbeateri. The sequence continues at coordinate 138,075 of WOXC01005877.1, read as the reverse complement.
TGAATTGTGTGAATTATGAATTATCATTATGAATTAGGATGCTGAGAAGAAGGCTTCACATGTCAAGCTTTGTTATTGGATGCTGTCCTCTTCCCTCCCTCCCATCCCCCTTATTCTAGAGTTGGCAAGGTTCAGGGGAGGGAACATAGCAAATTTTGTCCCCTTCACCATTTTCCTTAGGTTTGTACCTAACATAAGCAAAATTGTTTCTAATTCTCTTAATTAAATGTATATCTATAATAATATCTGTATATCTGTAATAATACCACCAAGAATGCTTCTATAATTATTGGCATAGAAAAGACTAATACAGATCAAATTGTGAAGCAGAGAAAGTTTGTCTTTAGGGCTTCACCTTCCTTCATGCACACCCAGGATACCCTAGCCTTGGGGTCTACTGTCCTTGTCAGAGATCATATTGATCCCTAAATGCCCAGGTTGAATCATAACCCTTTCTTTCCCTCCAATAAAATTTACCTGTCCTGGGTCACCCCAGGTTCCTTGGGCCTTTAAAAATACCTCAAGTTTCAATTCAATTTAAACACCAGTTACGAACTGGTTATGAAGGTACAAAGATAAAAACTGAATCATAGAACATTGCAAAAATGAATAAATGTATATGTAAAATAAGAGAAAATGAGTGAGAGAGAGAGGAAGAGGGGTCTAAAAGAAGAGGAGGGGGAAGAGAGAAGAAGAGAGAGAGGGAGGGTGAAAGAAGAGGAAGAAAGAAAGGGAGGATGAGAGAAAAGAGAGGAAGAAAGATGAAGGGCAAAAGAGAGAGAAGACAGAAAGTGAGAGTAGAGAGTGAGAGTACAAATAATTGAACAGCTAAGGAAATGTCTCATGTAGAAGATGGCACCTGAGCTGTACTCTATTTTTTTTCTTTGCAATTTTTTATATTATTTTTAGCTTTCAACATTCACTTTTTTTTTTTTAAGTAATTGGGGTTAAGTAACTTGCTCAAGGTTACACGGCTAGTCATTATTTGTGTGTGGGTGCTCATTTTCTGAGGCCGGATTTGATCTCGGGTCATCCCAACTCCGAGGCCGGCGCTCTTACTCACTGCGCCACCTAGCCGCCCCTTTAGGGCAATTGGGGTTAAGTAACTTGCCCAAGGTCACACGGCTAGGTTTTTGTTTGTGTGGATTAAGTGTCTGAGGCGGCTCCGAACTCAGGTCCTTCTGACTCCAGGGCCGGCGCTCTATTCACTGCGCCACCTAGCCGCCCCTCAACATTCACTTTTAAAGATTTTGGAGCTCTAAATTTTTCCCCTTCCCCAAGATAGCAAGCAATCTGATACAGGTTATACATGTACACATACAATCATATTAAATATATCCCCACATTACTCATGTTGTGAAAGAAGGATCAGAACAAAAGAGAAAAACCATGAGAAAGAAAACAAGAGAGAGAGAATAGTCTGCTTTGATCTGCATTCAGACTCCATGGTTCTTCCTCTGGAGGCAGCATTTTCCATCACAAATGTTTTAGAATTATCTTAGTTCATTGCATTGCTGAGAAGAGCTAAATCAATCAAAGCTGGTCATTGCACAGTGTGGCTGTTTTTGTATACAATATTCTCCTGGTTCTGCTAACTTCACTTAGCATCGATTCACATAAATCTTTCCAGGCTTTTCTGAAATCCACCTACTAGTCATTTCTTATAGAACAATAGTATTCCATCACATTCATATGCCACAGCTTGTTTAGCCATTCCCCAATTGATGGGCAGCCCCTTGATTTCCAATTCTTTCCTACCACAGAAAGAGCTGCTATAAATATTTTTGCACGTGTGAGTCCTTTCTCCTTTTTTATGATCTCTTTGGGATACAGATGTAGTAGTGATATTGCTGGATCAAAGGATGTGCACAGTTTGCGCATGGTTCCAAATTGGTGAGCTGTACTTTGAGGAGCCAGAGAATCTGTGAGATATGGGTGAGAAGAGATGTGAGGGACCATTTGGGCAATAACAAAGGTGGTAAATGTCCTGAAATGTACAGAGAACAGCAAGCAGGTAAGTTTAACTGGAATGGGGAGTGTTTGAAGGAGAGTAATACAAAATGACCAGAAATATAGGAGCCAGGTTGTGAAGGGTTCACAGTGCTAGGCTAAGGATTTTGTATTTTATCCTTGGGGAAATAAACAGAAGAGTACCTCAGTGAGATGGTAGTAAGAAGACCTAGCCTTAAAACCTGCCTGCCACTTCTTAGCACCTTCTGGGCTTTAGGTTCCTCATCTGTAAAATGGAGGGCTTGGACTAGAATCTGGCCACTAGATGAAGTCTGAGGATCCAGTTTTAAATGTATGATCCACAATAGAGATTTCTGAGGAAGAGTATGACGTGGTCAGATCTGAGTTTTAAGAAGATCATCTAGGTATCTGAGTGGAAGCTGACTTGGAGAAGGGAGATACTTGAGACCAATTAGGAGGCTCTGGTCCAAATGAAAGGTGATGCTCTAAGGCAGTGGAAAGAATGAAGCTGGTGAGAGATGAACATAGAAGCTATTATATTAAAAGGAGGACTGGGATGGGACGGCTAGGTGGCGCAGTGAATAGAGCGCCCGCCCTGGAATCAGAAGGACCTGAGTTCGGAGCCGGCCTCCGACACTTAATCCACACAGACAAAAACCTAGCCGTGTAACCTTGGGCAAGTTACTTAACCCCAATTGCCCTAAAGGGGCGGCTAGGTGGCGCAGTGAGTAAGAGTGCCGGCCTCGGAGTTGGGATGACCCGAGATCAGATCCGGCCTCAGAAAATGAGCACCCACGCATAAATAATGACTAGCCGTGTAACCTTGAGCAAGTTACTTAACCCCAATTGCTTTTAAAAAAAATAAAATAAAATAAAAAGAAAAGGAGAACTGGGAAAGAAGGATACTTTGTCTAAAGTCATGATAATGCATATATGCTTTGCCAATGATATCCGAGAAAAAATGGTCCATTTTTTGCTGTGTAACTTAGAGTGATGACATTGATAGGAGAAATTTCAGGTCAAGGAAGAGGGTGAGATATCTTGGAGAGAGACGGGGACAGGAACATCTAGGGTTTCTCAATTCTTTCCACCTTCATGGCCTGTTAGAATAGTGGCTCTTAGCAAAAATCCTAGCTATGAAAATAAGGTGGAGCCTCTGCCCATTTCCCTAGCTGGGCATTGTCTGGGATATCCAGCTTTACCTACTGACCCTACGGGCAGCTGCCCTTCTGTTCAGTTTGTTCTTGTTCAGTTGCTTTCAGTCATTTCTGACTCTCTGTGACCCCATTTGAGATTTTCTTAGCAGAGATACTGGAGAGGTTTGCCATTTCCTTCTCCAGCTCATTTTACAGATGAGGAAACTGAGGCAAACAGGGTTAAATGAATTGTCCAGGGTCACACAGCTAGTAAGTGCTTAAAGCTGGATTTGAATTCAGGTCCTCCTGAATTTAGAGCCAATGGTCTATGCACTACACCCCCTAGCTGCCTTCTGTCCATATGACTATTTTAAACTCATATATAGGGACAGCTAGGTGGAGTCAGGAGGACCTAAGTTCAAATCCAGCCTCAGACACTTGAGTTACTTAACCCCAATTGCTTAGCAAAAACAAAACAAAAACATTTATAAACATTGACTTATGATATCATATGCATATGCACACAGTATATGTTCCTTTGGGGTTCTAGTATGTTTTACCCCAGGACTGAAAGTTATATATAATTACCTGTCTTGTGGGGACTTTGCTTTTTTGTGGTTCAGCTAATCTGGGCCTTTTTCCTATTTTGATCAGGACCTTCTTTATCAGGGTGGTTGCAGCTTCCTGGCTGGTGTACAAACAAGCAGTATTTCTTCGTTGAGTAAATATTAGGAAAAAATGAATCTTGGCCAGTACACAAAGTGTCCTTTACAGGAAGCTGAGGAAGAATTAGACTTTACATCCAGAGAAAATGTTAGAGATGACCTCTAACATGCAGCAGGGGATATGGGGAGTGAGAGAGGTTTTGCAGGGGTGATTCAGATGAATTCATCATGCAGTGCTTCTTAATCTCTTGGGGTTAGTGGCTGTACAGATCAATGGAAGACCACCTCACTGTGAGCCCAAGAGGCCATCATTGTCACTGATGCTGTGTAATCTAGGGCAGGTCACTTAAAACCTCCCAAAGCCTCAGTTTCCTCATCCATAAAATGAAAGGGGTTGATGTGACGGCCTCCAAGGTCCCTGCCAGCTCTAAACCTACAATTCAATGGCTTTAGGATACTATGGTCATCTGACCTGTTTCTATTGTACTTCAAGATCTTGCAAAATATATCCCTCATAATGTCACTGTGAAGCAGGTGGTACAGGGAATCCCCATTTTATGACAGAAGAAATGGAGGCTTTGAGAGGTAAAGGGCCAGATTGGTTGTTATGGGACCTGTGTTCAAATCCCAGCTCTGCCACTTACTATGGGTGTGACCTTGGACTATCAAGACTACTTAAGTGCCTACTATGTTCTAGGCAGCTGTGCTTGGCGTTGGGCATACAAAGATAAAAATGGAACAGCTCCTGCCCTTTTCTATTGTGCCCAGTCATTGGAGCTTCTGGGAGAGCCAGAATTCACAGTGGAACAAAAGGATAGCTTTCAGGCTACTGTCCCCATCTTCCCAGAATATAGAACCACAGCATTTCCCCCGTCTTCCATGAGCTCTCCCCAGTCCCAGGCAGAGCCTTTGTTTTTCAGTTTGTCAGTATTGGAAGGATGCCAGCTTCCTCACTTGTGCAATGGCAATGGTGAAGGAGTTATTAGGCAGGCCACTCTTGGAGAAATGAGCTGGATGGGCCCAAGTGGCTTCTTGACCCCATTTTGACCCCCATTCTTCTTGAATCACATTCAGCACTGTCAGAGTGATGACAATTCCCTTCTCAATTCCTTACTCCTGGCATATTCCAAATAATTCTAAGGAAGTCTCCCATGAGACTCACTATGTTTGATCAGATTTTATAGGAAATATTTTGCTTCCTGGTAGTTTGGAAACAGTCAAATACTGAAATGTTCACATTGCAGCAAAGACTACAAACCCTATTTTCAGATGTTATGGACTCCAGGTACAACAGAGATGTTAGCAACCCATAGAACTTATACCACCAGAGAGTTAAAAGTCAAACCATCCTGCTCTACTTTAATTAACTTGTCATTTAATTATGTTATATTATATATAACATCTATAATATAATATATAATTATTATGTTATATAATGTATTTTATATAATTAATTATTAAATTAAATCCTCTTTTAAATGAACCAATTAACAAGTGTTTATTAAGTACCTGTGGCTGAGCACTAGACCTAGAGATGCAGACAGAAAAATGAAAATAGTCCTTACCTTCAAGCAGTTTACATTTTATCAGAGGAAACAGCTAAAGTTTATACAAAATAAATTCATAAATACAGGATAATTAGTAAAGGTGGGTAGGTACTAGTAGCTAGTGGGAATGAGGAAACATCTTCATTTTAAGGTTTTGTGTGACCCCTCCCCATGATGCTTCTCTTTCCCTTTTACCATGCAATTTCCTCTTTGGATTAGTGCCCATTCACTTCTAGAGCACAGATTTCCTTTCTCATGAGACTGCATGTTATCCATGGAAGCATAACATTCTCTTAGAGGAAGTGTTTTCCACCCATACAAAGTCTCTACAGATCATTGTAAAGTCCCCATCTCATTATAAACTGTTCTTCTTTCCAGATGAATTGTTTCCTTCTGACTACCTGCTGTATTTTCTTCTTGTCCTGGGAGCTCCAGAATTTTGCTATAATATTCCTGGGAGTTTCCATTTTGGTATCTCTTTCTGGAGGTGATCAGTGGATTCTTTCAAATGGCTATTTTCCCTTCTGGTTCTAGAATATCAGAGCAGTTTTCCTTGATGATTTCTTGATCTAGGCTGGTTTTTTGTTTTTTTGGTTTTTTTATCATGGCTTTCTAGTAGTTCGATAATTCTTAAATTCTTAAATTATCTCTCCAGGATCTATTTATCAGGTCAGTTGTTTTTCCAATGAGATATTTCACATTTTCTTTTTTTTCTTTCTTTTGATTTTGTTTCTTGATTTTTTTTCATAAAGTCATTGATTTTTATTTGCTTAGTTCTAATTTTTAAGGAATTATTTTCTTCAGTGTACTTTTGTAATTTTTTTCCATTTGGCCAATTATACTTTTAGGAGTACTTTTTTTTTCTGTTTTAACAAATGCTTTATTAACTTCTGGTTTACATCATTCATTTCCACCAGATTTTAAGTTACAATTTTTCCCCCATTTTTTCCCTACCCAACCACCCCAGAATAGCAGTCCCACTAGATATCCCTTCATCCAATCTGCTCTCTCCCATATCTTCTCCCATACCCCCTTCGACTTTGCCATTAGGGCAAAGATTCAGCCCCAATGCCTGAACATCTTATCTCCCCATTACATGCAAAATAGTATTAATAATAATATTTATATACATTTGAAACATTTAATTTTAAGACTTCGAATTTCAGATCTATTCCCTTCCTCCCTTGTCACCCACTCCCTCTGGGAAGATAAGCAATTCAGTATGTGTTGTACATGTATAGCTATGCAAAACATTACCATAGTAGATATATTGTAAAAGACTGCTTATATTTCCCTTCCACCCATCCAACCCCCGCACCTGGTCCATTCCCTACTTTGATCCTGTCCCTCTTTGAAAGTGGGTACTTCGAACCTCCCCTCCCCCTAGAATGCCCTCCCCTCCATCATCCTCTCTCTTATCCCCCTTCCCTCTACTCTCCTGCAGGGTGAGATATCCCATTTAGTATGTATGTGATTCTCTCCTTGAGCCAAATTCAATGAGAATAAGGTTTTGCCTTTTTGCCTTCCTGTTCTTCCCCTCCCCTGCAACTACTGCCCCTTGCCTCTTCTACATAAGATAGTTTACCCTCCCCTGTCTCTCCCCATCTCTTCTTGTCACTTTCCTCTCTCACCTCTTAATTTCACCCCTTAAGTATCATCCCTTCCCACCAAATTCAACCTGTGCCCTCTATCCATGTATACCTATAAACATATATACACACATTCACATATGTATTCATATGTCCATATACCCTTCTTCAATTATTTTCTTAACGAAAAAGGTTTCATCAGACACAGTTATTGTTTTTCCATGTAGGAATGTAAATAGTTCAAGTCTGATAAGTTCCTTTTGATTTCTTTTCCCTGATTACCTTCTCAGGCATCTCTTGCTTCTTGTGTCTGGATGTCAAATTTTCTATTCAACTCTGGTTTTTTCCTCAAGAATGCTTGAAAGTCCTCTATTCCACTGAATGACCATATTTTCCCCTGAAACATGATACTCAGTTTTGCTGGGTAGGTGAACCCTGGCTTCAATCCCAGCTGTTTTGCCCTCTGGAATATCATATTCCATGCCCTTCAATCCCTCAGTGTAGAAGCTGCCAGGTCCTGGGCTATTCTGATTGTGTTTCCACAATATTGGAATTGTTTCTTCCTGGCTGCTTGTAGTAATCTCTCCTTGATCTGGGAGTTCTGGAACCTGGCTATAATATTCCTAGGAGTTTTCTTTTTGGGATCCTTTTCAGGAGGTGATCAGTGGATTCTTTCAACTTCTATTTCGCCTTCTGGGTCTAAAACATCAGGGCAATTTTCCTTGAGAATTTCTTGAAGGATGATTTCTAGGTTCTTTCTTTGATCATGACTTTCAGGTAGTCCAATAATTTTTAAATTATCTCTCCTGGATCTATTTTCCAGGTCAGTGGTTTTTCTCATGAGATATTTCACATTGCCTTCTATTCTTTCATTTGTTTGGCTCTGTTTAATAACATCTTGATGTCTCATAAAGTCACTAGCTTCCATTTGCTCCAGTCCAATTCTGAAGGAATGATTCTCCTCAGTGAGCTTTTGAGATTCTTTTTCCATCTGGCAAATTCAGCTTTTTAAGGCATTCTTCTCCTCATTGCCTTTCTGAGCCTCTTTTGCCATTTGAGTTAGTCTATTATTTAAGGTGTTATTTTCCTCAGTCAGGTTGTTGACTGTCATTTCATACTTTTCTTGCATCTTTCTCATTTCTCTTCCCAATTTTTCCTCCACTTCTCTCATCTTTTTCTTAAGGCCCTCTATGGCCTGTAACCCGCTCATATTTTCCTTTGTGGCTTTTGGAGCAGGATTTCTGACCTCACAGTCCTCCTCCTGTTCTCTGCTTCAGTCCTCTTTGCCCCCAAAATAGGAATCTAAGGTTGCATTTTTCTGTTTATTTTGTTTCCTTTGCCTGGGCATATTGCCACTTAATTACTTGATTTTGGGGATTGTTGCCACAGTAGGACTCTGCCACCAGACAGGAGAGCTTCCGTCCGGAACATTGGGGTCTTCAGAAATTCCGGAGGTTGGGTGGCCTCTGTAAAGCCTCCACCTGCTCTGGCAAATTGGATACCCACCCCAGACCTCCCCCCAAGACCACAATCCAGATCCAAGCAGGTTAAAGCAAGAGCGATTAACCCCCAGACTGATTGCTGGATCTCTCTACAGTTCACAGACCAGGAGCTGGAGCTGCCACTGACGCTGCAAAATGGCCTCTGTGCAGCGTTTCCTCAGCCGCTTTTCGCTCCCAGGGGAGGAAGCTGATTTGTTCCCCAAATACTGGTCCCAAAGTCCATAGGGCACTAACCTCTCACTTTGTCCTAGGCATATCTGTGCTGATAATTCTGGAATCACCACAGATGCTGATGTTCTGGGGTCCCTCCAGCGGGCCGCTGGCTGGGTCACCCTGGGGCTAAAACCGCAGCTCAAGCGGGCCTGGGCTTGGCTTGCAGAGCGCTGCACTGTAGGTTCCCAGTGCACTGTGCTGCCCACTCTCAGAGTGCTGCTCTGGCTGCTCCCTGCAGGGCTGCTGGGCTGTCCTCAGCAGGAGGTTAGCTTCTCTGTGTTGTTCTGGGGATGCTGGGGCTCCAGAAGTTGTTCAGATTCCCCTTTTACATCGTTTGGAAGTGGTGTGGGGCAGAGCACCTTGGAAGTGCTGTTTCTACTCTGCCATCTTGTCTAGGAGTTCTTTTCTTCAGTATATTTTTGTACATTTTTTTCCATTTTTGTACTTCCTTTATCAAGTTGGTTTTTTTTCATGATTTTCTTGCATTGCTGTCATTTCTCTTTTGCTAGTTTTTCCTCTACCTCTCTTATTTGATTTTGAAAACCCTTTTTGAGCCTTTCCAGGAATTACTTTTTGAACCTGAGATCAATTCACATATTTCTTTGATGCTTTGCCTGTAGCCGTTTTGACATTGTTTTTCTCTTCTGAATTTTGGTTTTGATTTTCTCAGATGTTTGTTGAATTCTGTAAACCCAGTGGCCCCTTTGTACAGCATAGTATGAAAGTGGGGCAATCTGCCAATCACAGTGATATCTCTTAGGCATCACTGAATTTCTCAGTATATGTCCCCCCCCCCCACTTCCCTAACCTTTCTTAATTCTAGTGCTTTCCTTTTTAATTATTTTTTATTTATCCTATATATAGCTTGCTCTGTATGTTTGCATACATAAAAATATAAGTATATATACAAACATATATATTTATGTATATACACAAATATATGTGTGTGGGGGGGGGTGTATAGTCTCCTCAATCAGATTGTAAGTTTCTTAGAGCAGTAATTGTCTTTCCCCCCCCCACTCCTTTTTTTAGCATCTGTTACATAATCTTTAGCTTTATAAAAATAATTAATTTTTAGTTTTCAACATTCACTTCCATAAGATTTTGAGTCTTAAATTTTCTCCCCCTCCTTCTCTTCCCTCCCTCCCAAGATGGCATGCAATCTGATATAGTCTCTACTCATCTATTCATATTAAACATGCTTTCATATTAGTGATGTTGTAAGGAAGAATTAGAAATAAATAGGAGAAACCACAAGAAAGAAAAAACAAAATAACAAAAGTAAAGGAAGGCAAATCATATATTTCCATCCACATTCAGACTCCATAGTTCTTTCTCTGGATGTGGATAGCATTTTCCACCAAGCCTTTTGGAGTTGTCTTAGATCTTTGCATTGCTGAGAAGAGCTAAGTCTATCAAGGTTGTTCATCACACAATGTGACTGTTACTGGGTACATCCTGGTTCTGCTTTTGCCTCTTTTTGTGTCCCCAGTGCTTAGCAAAGTTCCTGACACATAGTAGGGGGTTAATAAATATTTATTTAATTAATGAATAAAGTGACTTGCCCAAGTTTACAATCATTTCAACTCAGAGGAACAGTATTCAAATACCAGTTCTCAGATTTCAAATCCCATAATCTTTCCACTAGCCCACACAAGCTCTTCTCTCCACCCTCATCTCGCCTTACTAAGGATGTCCTTTTTGTCACAAAAATGATTTTTTTAATCAAAAAAGATAATTTAGAAATGGGTAGAGGGGAGAAAGAAGCTATATTTGCTAGAAGAAAAAAGAGACTTAGCTGTTGCTCTCATACATTCCTTAGGTGTTGTTGTTGTGGGGGGTGGGGGGGGGTGGTTGGCTCTAGATTCACTTTTCTCCCTAGAACATGTATGCAATCCAAAGCATGGAGAGTTCCTGTCTAAAGAAGGTGGAGCTCTGCCCAACCACAATTTTTTTTTTTTGGTGATTGTTTCTGGGAACAGTACTACTTGGGTCACTGCATGAGAATTTGGTGATCTCAGGAATGTACTATCCAGGAATTTAGTTTGCAGTGAATAGAAACTAGAAGCTGGCTCAGAGATCAGACATTACAGTGAGCAAGAGAGAAGACAGCAAAGCAAAAAGCTTTGTTTGCCTTTCCGTCAGCCAACATTCCTAAAACAATGAGTTCATTTATTTAGCTCTTCTTCCTCCTCACTCAGAAAGGAATTCCTGATTTGTTGGGTGGGTTTGGTTTTGTTGCTGTTTTCAAGGACTGCTAAAAGCATCCAGAGGCACAGACTAAGAGATGCCCTTTTACTATGACAATTGGGGCTGGGGGGGGGGGTGATTTGATTTATTGCAAATGTTTCAAATATTTTGCAACCAATATGGCATGGTGAAAAGAACTCTGAAGTGTGAGTGAGGATATAGCTAGTGTTCCATGTAGTTAGTTATTTAGCTTTCCCTAGCCTTATTTAATCCATCAACAAAATGGGGATGAGACATTGGATTGCTGATCGTTAAGGCCCCTTTCATCTCTAACATTCTTTGATTCTGTAACCCTAAGTAAGGAATGATTCTGCTCCTTTATGGCAGTGGAGATAGAGCAATTGAGTGTTGGATTTAGCTGTCAGGCACAGCTGCATTAAAATCCTGTTTCTGCCACTATTTTACCATGAGAAGTGACTTTTCTAAACCTCAGTTTCCCCACCTATTCAATGTGGCTCTCTCTCACAAGATTTAGGGGTACAGTTGGAAAAAAATACATTTAGAATTGATGTCAAGTGTTTGATGCTTTTTCCTTAGGAGTATTCCTTGTTTACCTTGATAAAGCAGCAAGGTAGTGTAGCGCTTGGAGTCAGGGAGATGTGACTTGAAATCCTGCCTCATATGTCCCCTAACTGTATGACCCTGGGCAAGTCACTTAGCTGTACTATGTCTTCAGGTTGCCCATCTGTAAGATGAGATAACAATAAGACCTACTTTCCAGGGTTGTTGCCATGAACAATAGATTTGGCATGCATAAAGCACTTTATAGACCTTAAAGTCCTATTATAGTTACTAGCTGCTGCTGCTTTCCTCTAGAAAACCATTCTCTATTTAAAACACCACCAATGCAAAAAAGTCAGCAAAAATTCATATAAAACATTTTCTCGTGAAGACTATTTAAGTCCATTATGGCTCTGCTTTAAGTCTACTTTGATCTTAGTCTTAAATCCATCAATATCTCTGAATAGAACTAAATGTGACTTCCACATTAAAGAAGAAATCAAAACAAAATGTCCTATTAATCCCTTGATGTACAAGGAAAAAATTAAGCTGTGGCTCCACTGAAAAACTCTCTGTCATTCTCCATCTTGAGAAATCTTTCTCCAATGGTATTAAAATATCAGAAGAAAAATTAATTTGGATATTAAATTAACTGCAAAAATAGGAAAAGAAGGAATTCCACAAAATACTTTCTGTTATGTTGTCTTGTTATCTAAACCAGGGAGAGTCAAAACAGAGAAAGAATATATCTGTAATGAGTATTAATGTGAAAATTTTGAATACATATCTAATCTAAGTATATATAAGTATATTATATATATATCAGTTGAACTCAGCAAGCATAAATTTCCTTTTTACTAACAGTGTGACCCCGAACAAATTTCTTTATTTTTTTCATTTTTTGCTTTTTGGAGGGCAATTGGGGTTAAGTAACTTGCCCAAGGTCACACGGCTAGGTTTTTTTTGTTTGTTTGTGTTAAGTGTCTGAGGCCAGATCTGAACTCAGGTCCTTCTGACTCCAGGGCTGGCGCTCTACTCACTGCACCACCTAGCCACCCCAAGCATAAATTTCTTTTTTTTTTTTTTTAAAGCAATTGGGGTTAAGTAACTTGCTCAAGGTTACACGGCTAGTCATTATTTATGTGTGGGTGCTCATTTTCTGAGGCCGGATTTGATCTCGGGTCATCCCAACTCCGAGGCCGGTGCTCTTACTCACTGTGCCACCTAGCCGCCCCTATAAATTTCTTAATGTAGATCCAGGAAAGAGTATTAAAGCTTTTAAGTTTGAATCTGGAGGTTGGAATGAGCTAATAGATGAAGGTAGTAGTAACAGATATTTTAGTCTTCTTCAAGCACAGCTATTTAGTTGCAAACCTATAAAATGCATCACAACAGATTTGGAAAGTATCCTATTCAAAATCTGTATAATATTAATGAAACACAGGATTTATCATCCTAAGGCAAGATTAATAATTCTGAACAAGAATGAGGAAAAAAGATTGGTAGATATTCTCAGAGCAGATGATAAATAGGTGATAATGCTATTCCTCTTATATTTTGGGAACAAACAGATGGCACCTCATTGAGCAATACTATAGGCTAATAACAGGTATATGTCCAAGATTGATTGAATATAACTGAAAACAGATTATCTCCAGATGGAACCATGCATAATGGTCATTAAGTGATACTGTTAATATTTCTGTTTTCCTGAATTTTTATGAGACTTTTATACCCTAATATAGTGTTTCAGTTTTATAAAAGTGTTATGGAATGCTAAGATATATGTATTTTCCTTTTTATTCCCATTTAATAATCACTAGAAATCCAACTTTTCTTAAACTCTCGTCAGGTAGATTTTTTTTTCTTATTCATTTTTTCTTTTAAAATTATTTTTGTTTATGTTTGAAAGTATTTTAAGTATTATTATTTTATTTTCTATTTATCTTTGTTCATATAAGTTTTCATAGATTTTTCTGAAATAATCCTGCTTGTCATTTCTTAGAGCACAATATTATTTCATCATGATCTTATACCACAACTTGTTTAGCCATTCCTCAATTGATGGGCATTTCCTTGATGTCCAATTCTTTGCCACCCAAAAGAGCTACAAATAAGTCCTTTTTCCTTTTCTTTGATCTCTCTAACAGTCCTTGTAGTGGTGTTGCTGGTTCAAAGGATATGCACAGTTTTTGTAGAAATTTTAACATGGTTCTAAATTGATCTCCGGAATAGTTGGACCAGTTCACAACTCCTCCAGTGGTGCATTTGTGTGCCTATTTTTCCACATTCCTCTCCAGCATTTGTCATCTTCCTTTTCCTACCATGTTAGCCAATTTGATAGGTGTGAGGTGGTATCTCAGAGTTATTTTCATTTGCACTTCTCTATGCAATGTGATTTGGAGGATTTTTTTTTCATGTGACTATTAATAGCTTTGACTTCTGAAAACTACCTGTTCATATCCTTTGACTACTTATAAATTGAAAAATGACTTTTATTTATTTATTTTTGCTTTTTGGAGGGCAATTGGGGTTAAGTAACTTGCCCAAGGTCACACGGCTAGGTTTTTGTTTGTGTGTGTTAAGTGTCTGAGGCCGGAACCGAACTCAAGTCCTTCTGACTCCAGGGCCGACGCTCTACTCACTGCACCACCTAGCCGCCCCGACTTTTATTTTTATAAATTTGACTCAGTTCCTTATATATTTGAGAAATGAGGCCTTTATCAGATAAACTTCTTATTATGCCCCCCCCCCATTTCCTGCTTTCTTCTAAATTGGCTACATTAATTTTGTTTGTGCAAAACTTTTTAATTTCATGTAATCAAAATAATCCATTTTACTTCTCATGATCTTTTCTACCTCTTATTTAGTCATAAATTCTTTCCTTATCTATGACAGATAAATTTTTCCATGCTCCCCTAATTTTCTTATGATATTATCCTTTATGTCTAAATCATCTACCCATTTTGACTTTATTTTGGTATACTATGTGAGATACTGGTCTATACCTAGTTTCTGCTTTCTAGTTTTCCCAGCAATTTTTGTCAGTGAGTTCTTGTCTCCAAAGCTTGAATCTTTGTGTTTATCAAACACTAGATTGCTATTGCCATTTACTGCTGTATATTGTATACCTAATCTATCCCACTGATCCCCCACTTTATTTCTTAGCCAGTGCCAGATGACTTTGATGATTACTGGTTTGTAACATAGTGTGAAACCTGGTACTGCTAGGCCACCTTTCTTCACATTTTTCTCATTGATTCCTTTGATATTCTTGACCTTTTGTTCTTCCAGATGAATTGTTATTTTTTTTTTCTAACTCTATAAGAGAATTCTTTTGTAGTTTGATTGGTATGGCACTGAATAAATAAATTAGCTTAAAATATTGTCATTTTTATTATGTTGGCTCAGCCTGCACGTGAGCAATTAATATTCTTCAGTTATTTAGATCTGTCTTGTGTGAAAAATATTTCATATTTGTCTTCATATTATCCCTAGGTTTGTCTTGGTGGGGAGACTCCCAAGTATTCTATGTTCTGCAGTTATTTTAAATGGAAATTCTCTTGCTATTTCTTCCTGCTAGGTTTTGTTTATAGTATATAGAAAAGCTGATGATTTGTATGGGTTTGTTTTATACCATGAAACTTTGCTAAAGTTGTTGATTGTTTCAGTAGTTTTTAGTTGATCCTCTAGCGTTCTCTAAGCAAACCATCATATAATTTGATAATTTTGTTTCCTCCTTGACTGTTTTTATTCCTTTAATTCCTTTTTTCTTGTTTTATTTCTATAACTAGCATTTCTAGTACAATATTGAATAATAGTGGCAAAAATAGACATGCTTGCTTCACTACTGATCTTATTGGGAAGGCTTTTAGTTTATCCCCATTACAGATAATGCTTGCTGATGGTTTTAGATAGGTACTACTTATCAGAAAGACTCCATTTATTCCCATACTTTCCAGTTTCTGCTGGCCCTAGCCCCCTTTTAGCTAGCTGGAAAGGTTTGCAAGTTCAGAGTGACGGAATTGAAGCCTTCCCTCCCCCATTGTGCCTACCTTCATCACTGAGACAAGCCTTGAACCAGACTAAGCGTTAAATCTGTGACCTTCCCCTTGGGGATTGGTGCACACAGGTGCTGCCCATCCTGATCCTTGCCCAACATACAAGGCCAGGTGTGAGCTAGATTCATGACTGCTCCTTACCCTGGCAAACACTTGCAGGTCAGTCCCATGCCTTGATGTAGGTCCCTTCCTTAGTTCACTCTGGATCTATAGCCCAACTCTGGAGTGACAAGGCTCCTGACTGCCTTTCGTTCCTGCTACCTGCTAGGAGCTCTTTCCATTGGTCCCCACTGGCAACATCCAAGTCTATTAATAACAGAAAACATCTTCATGAATCCAGGTACACAGTCTTCTTTCTAAGACCTCCACTTTGGGCTGAGCTGAGAGAGTGGCAGAATGAGTGGTCACATTGAGCAATGTGGTTCTGGAATTTCTGAGAAGAGGCATACCTGAGTCAATAGGGATAGGCTCAAAAGGCTTTGTCAGAGAAGGAGCTGTGGACAGAGGGTTGTCGCTGCCCAAATGACTTAGTGTTTTCTATGTCCCAGACCTCAGGTTGTTTGCATTATTTCCTGTTGTATTAGACTTACCCAGGAATGCATGTAATAAACAGAAACAAAGATGCATGACAAAAACTAACTAGGAGGACCAGACCTCCCCGCTCTCCATAGCTCTGACACTGGCTTTTCCCCCCTCCCTTTAACATAGTTCAGGAGACACAGTCCATGTCATCTCATGATGTATAATATGGAGAAGTGGATATATGGCACCATAGAGGAAATGAGTAGTTAATATATTTTCTTTTATGTGACAATATACTTTAGTGTGAAAAGATGAAAGGTTTTAATCAGAACTTAGAGAAACCTGTAGTGAAGTACCTTATAAATATAAGGCATGGAGTAGGAGTCACTCAGTAAATTAGTTATATGTGTGGGCTACTTCAGTCTGTGTTTGACACTGCTAAAAAAAAAAAAAAAGACCGGAATACCAGTCCAGAGGCTCTGAGTCTTCCCTGCTTTTGTCTATTGCCCAAAGGCAACTTTATAAGGGAAAAGATTGTTGGGTCCTCAGCAAAAACTGCTCCCTTTCAGCTCTACCATTTCCTCCCCCATCAGTCTTGCCACCCTGATTGTGTCAACATACCAGACTAGGGAATGATTCAAAAGTGGGAAACCTACAACTCAAGTTGGTGATATTAACAGACTCTTTTATATACATAGTCAATTAATAGTCAAGAGGGCACAATAATGTGTCAGGAGCATGGAATGCAAACCTCAGAACTGCTAACAGGTAGCAAAAAACAATCACTATGGTCTCTTTCTCTAGCTCTGTACACATTACATTTAATATGTGGCAAAAAAAAGGGAAAAGGCAAAGATTGAGAAATGCTGCTTGTATAATTTTCAAATAACCAGCAGCTGATGATGGCTTTGTTTCCTTGTACTAAGTAGCATTCTATGCTAGGTAAGTAGAGAATGACTGAGTCATGCAGATGGAGGGACAAGCTAACCACCCAAGCACAGGAATATCATAAGAAATCATCATCAGGTGTAGCAAAGTATAAGGAGCCACTGTGGTAGAGTGCCACAGTGATTTTATTGACAATGCCAGCCTTTTACCTGTTCTCTGTTCAGAGTAGCTTGACAGACAGTTGTTGGATAATTATAATTCCTAAGTATCTAAAATTCTATATTTTGAGTGGTTTGGGTCTTTCATCAATTAGATTGTATTGAAACAGATTGCTCAATTTAATCTATTGACTGAGCAGACATAGTATCTCATTTTTGTCTTTGTGGGAACATTAATTCTCCATTCACTTTGAAATGACAAGATAATAGCCTTTCACAGAAATGATATTAAGCGCTTGAGGAGAGACCAAATGAAGTCATGTTAATACAAGACAACAGTCAACCTCAGAGAGTTATATAAAAAGGAAGTCACATCCATAACAGCTTAAAAAGAAACCTGATTATGATAATGAAGGAACAGATATACTATGAAGAGGGATTGAGGAATGGAGAAAACCCAGCAAATGGATATTTATTTTCATTTGTCTTATTTAAGTGTCCTGTTTTTCCTTTTTAAAAATTTCATTGATATATTTTTATATCACCTTCATTGTAAATATACCTCCTCCCAGCCTCTAGACAACCATTCCTTATAACAAAAAGAATGATTAAAAAAGATGAAAATAATTTTAGCTAAATCAAACCAAACATCAATCAAGTCTGAGAGTGTATATAGTGTTCAACACCAGTAGCCTCCCGTTCCTGCAGAGAGGTGAGAAATAGACATTTTCTTATCTCTACTATTAATAGCAAGCTTAGTCATTAACAGTATACTTTTTATTATATTATAATTATTTACATATAGAACTATTTATTATTATTATAAAATTACAGTTAAAAATAATTTGACCCTCTTTTTTGGTAGCATACATTAGATGGTGACAATGGGTATGTAAGTAAACATTACAATCTACTAGTTATGGAATAATGCCTAAACAACACTATTCTGAGGGGAAAAATGCATTGAGTAAAATCTCTATAACATAAAACTATTTAGTAAAACCACTGACTTGTTTTCTATACATGAAAATTATCCATCCCTCACCTCTGTTCTTTTGTACAACTGGGTTTCCATACCTGCAATGTGCCTCTTTCTCATTCCTGCCTCTTGAAATTCCTTGTTGTTTTCAGATATTAACAGCATACTTATAAGAAACTTGAAAATGTTTAACTTGCTTTTCTTCTCTGGGTGAGTCTTTTCTAGCTGACTGGCTAGATTTTTTTAGTCCAGGGTTTGAGAGGATTCTTAAAATGTGTGCATACCAATTTCCCACTTGTTCACTATGCCAAATAATTCACACTGTCAACAAAAGCCCTTGGGAAGGGTATTCTCATCCATTACTATGCATCCTTTGCAAAGAAGGGGTTCTGATCACCCCAATTACATATAGAAGAAAGGGAATGAAAATCTGCTTATTACTTGTATAATTCATGCTTCCTCCTTCTAGGACATGCATGATAACATATAAGGACATCCTACTGATTACACTGAAGAAATATTTAATTTTGGTTGAGGCATTTAAGAGGCAATATGGCAAGGAGGCACGGAGGTATCAAACCCCCAAAATTCCTCAGTGGGATGAGAACCAGATTGAAATGTAATTTAAAATATTTAATGTAATTTAGAATATTTAAAACAAAAAACAAATTTAAAACAAGAATACAGTAGAATATAGACGATGTTAATACCTGGTTTTCTAAGTCAATATATTTCCAGTAGGGATCCTTATGTATGGTTTAGTGGCTTCCTTTTCTATTAGAGTTTGACACCCCTAATGTACATAGAGAACTGGTTTTTGAGTCAGGAAGGCCTAAGTTCAAGGTCCATCTCTGCTGCAAACTGATTGAGTGACCTTGGCCAATTTACTTGACCTCCCAATCCTCCAGTCAACTCTCTAAGGTTATTAGTAATAAAGTGGGTGCTGCTCTTCTCAGACAGAGCTACCTCCCTGGGAGCTCTGTTCTTTGATAAAAATCAGTTTTGGTCCAAAAAAATCAAAAGGATCCAAGTTAAGCATAGGCTGAGGGTTTGTTAAAGATGTACTTTGCCCCTGAAAAAAAATGTTTCATTTTTGTGTGTTCTTCTGTAGACTGGGAACAGAGGGACAATTCGAGATTATGCAGGCTTTAACCCATCTGCAGATGCTGAAGCTATCCGAAAGGCTATCCAAGGAATTGGTAAGCAATGTTCCCTATTTCATACCACCTTTGTCAGTATTAAAGAGGCCAGAGATGTCTGTGTAGGTGCTGTTTGCCAAGCTTATTTTCTGTATTAGATTGATAAAGACGACCTTTATTTTCCCTGCTACTGATCACTTATATCCTTATGCTGTGAAAGGACATGCCTCCTTTAGCTCAATGCAAGCATGACTTTCCCAGTTGGACTTGTGCCGTGAAAAAAAAAATGTGGATAGAGAGACATCTAGATGAAGCTAGGCTGATTAGAATTTGGAGATTAAACTGGAGTGCCCGAGTTTCTGCATTTTTTATAATCCATTAATCATTATCGGTATTTTTGAGATAGACATTTCACAAGCTTGAATTGAAGTACAATTATTTTTCTTTATAAAATTAGGAACCGATGAGAAAACTCTCATCCACATTCTGACAGCAAGATCTCATGCACAGCGGCAGTTGATTGCTAAGGAATATCGTGCAGCATCTGGAAAGGTATGACTTAATTAGTAGAAGTGAGTAAAAAGATCATTGCATATGCTGTATGGAAGGTAATGCATGAATGTTCCTAGAAAACTTTGCATCTCAAGTTTGATGTAAAGTGGGAAAGAGCAGTAGGTCCAGGGATGGGAGGGCTTTCCCTATTCCATCATCACCAACTATGCGATATTTAACAAGTCACTCAACCTTTAGTGTACTCTTTGGATAAAAAATATGAGGGATGCCTCTAGGACCAGCTGTGCGATTGTAGGTAAAAATAATGTTGACTGACATACATTTTTGTAAAAGGTAATACACATATACATAACTAAAAGTGTCACCAAAAGGGGTGCTATGGTAGTGTTGGCGTATTTTATCTTTATCAGGTTCTGTTGGTATTTTGTTCTTTGAGTCCCTGTCGTTGTGTGTCATAGTGGTTTCTATTTTATAGTATTTAAGTTTTATCAATACCTTTCACTTTTATATCAGATTCAATTCTGAATAGCTGTCCTCTCCCAACCAAAGGAGAGAGGAGCATTTTCTTATTTCGTCTCTGGAGGCCCAACTTGGTGATGTTTTGTTGTTCGTGCATGTCTGACTCTTAGGGACCCCACAGACCATAACATGCTCATTATTGGGACAATTTTAGCATTCTGTAAGATCTCATCGGTTTTTTCTGCCTTTCTGATTGGAGAATGGAATGAACTCTAGAGGTCCATTTAAGGAGAGAGCACAGCTCAGATGTGTCCTCATTTCTCACCTGGCTCACTACCTTGGGACTTTTCTGACTACCTTCTTTATCATGCCCCAAACTGGGTACCTCTTCCCCAACTTTTAAGCTTCCTTTTATATGTTTTCATCCACTGTTAGATCATGGGCTCCTTTTGGATAGGGACTTTTTCCTCCTATGCTTCATTCCTTTCCTTCTTCCTTTCTTTTCATTTTCCTTTTCCCCTTCATTCTTTCTTTCCTCCTTCCTCCCTTTCTCCCCTATTCCCTTTCCCCCTCCTCCCTTTCCTCCCCTTCTCCATTTCCTCCTTCTACCCTCCTTCCTCTCCCCCCTCTGTCCTTTCCTTTCCCTCCTTCTTTCCCCCTCACTCCTTCCCCTCTCTCTCCTTTCCTCCTTCCTCCTTCTTTCCCCCTCCCTCCTTCCTTTCCCCCTGCCTTCTTCCTTCCTTCCTTTCCTCTCCTTTCTTCCTTTCTATCCCTCCTTCCTTTTCTCTCCCTCCTTCTTCTCTCCTCCCCATCTCTGTCTCTTTCTTTCCCAGCCCCAGTACACTGCACTGCTTGGCACATAATAGATGCCTAGTAAACGTTTATTGACTATTTATTGGTCTAACATGCAAATAGATTTGCGTTAGAACAAAAGGTAAGCTAAGGGAGCAGCATCATTGTCTCCACCCACCTGACCCACTTTCCTCTTTGCTATTTGTATGTCAGACTCAAAGCCTGATTGCTTTAGTGCTGTTAGTCCTTTTACATGTGTAACCTATACCAAATTGTTTGCCATCTCAGGGATGGCCAAAAGGAAGGAGGGAGAGAATTTGGAACTCAAAGTGTTAAAAAAAAAATAAATGTTAAAAAAATTTTATATGCAATTGGAAAAAATCTGTTAAAAACCCAATCTTAGTCTTTCTATATGAAGTAGCCCCATAGTAAAACCAGATCCTTCCTAACGTGGGAGGGCTGTTAAGCAGAGTCCTCTCTTTAGAGATTTTGTTCCTGAGCCCAGTCTGGAGGTAGATCAAGGAGGCAATCTTCAAAAGTTAGGCAGTAGTAACTGAACACTGACAAGTGAAGTGGATGGGTGAAGGGTGTGCCCTCCTGGGCAGAGAATATCACCCTTCTCCTTTGGGTCAACCCAGGAAAAGGAATTTCCAGCATTTAAAATGTTTTACTTTGGGGGATTTGTTTTAGGATCTGAAAGATGACCTGAAGAGTGATCTCTCTGGAGACTTTGAACATCTAATGGTGGCCCTTATTACTCCACCAGCCATATTTGATGCAAAGCAGTTGAAGAAAGCCATGAAGGTAGGCATCCACTGGAAGTTTTACCATCCATATGTGTCTGCCTGTAATCTGCATGACCACAGGAAGTAGCCCTATGAAAAAATAATCTACAACTTTAACCATTGAAAAAATTATCTGCTAGTAGATTGTGGATTCCTTAGGGGAATAGTGACCTTAGGGACTACTCTGCTTTCAGCTTATATCCTCAAGCTTTACACAAAGTGGAAGATATTTGTTGAATAATTGACTCAGACTTGACTTTTATTCTGTTTTTCTTGGAGAATCCTACAAAAACTTCTTCTGTGTTCAAATCCTTCATGGGCTAAAATAGCAAATAAACTGTGACTTTAGCACAATACCATTTTAATTTGTAGTCAGGGAACTATGTCCTAACAAGGCATGGGCACTTGTAAATTATTTGTCTGCAGCAGGAAAAGGCTTTTCCAGGATTGATCATCACAAATTTCACAAGCTTATCAAATGAAATAAAAACTTTTACTGGAGGTGGCTAGGTGGTGCAGTGAGTAGAGCGTTGGCCCTGGAGTCAGAAGGACCTGAGTTTTGGATCCGGCCTCAGACACACACAAACAAAAACCTAGCTGTGTGACCTTGGGCAAATTACTTAACCCCAATTGCCCTCCAAAAACAAAACAAAACAAAACAAAAACTTTTACTGGTTTTATCATAAAGGAGACATATATTAGCAGTTACACTTTCTTAATAGAAGCTTTGCTATCAGTGAAATATAAGCTCCTTGAGGGTAAGGACTACCTTTAAAAAATGTTATATCCACAGCACAGAATAGGTATTTGTTAATGCTTGTTGAATTGAATGAAATTAAAGAGTTCAGACCCTGAGATGTGAGCCGTTACTTCATTTTCCCTAGAGTGATTTTCATCACTCATTATCACTTCCTATAGAAATATTATAATTATAATAACAGGAGTAGCAGTATACATCTTGTCCTAATTCAGTTGTTTCAGTCATGTCTGACTCTTCATGACCCCATTTAGGGTTTTCTTGGCAAAGATACTGTAGTGGCTTGCCGCATTTCCTTCTCCAGCTCATTTTAAAGATAAGGAATCTGAGGGAAACAGAGTTAAGTGACTTGCCCAGGGTCGCAAAGCTAGCAAGTATCTGAAACTGGATCTGAACTCAGGAAGATGAGTTTACCACCAGTAGTTTTAGCACTAGGAGGGGTAGTAGTAGTGCTAGTACTATTAGTAATAATAGTACTACTAATGGTAGTAATTAATAGTGGTGGCAGCATTATTGGTAATGTGAGTGGTAGTATTCATAAAATATAGTAATTTTAGTATTATCAAGATTGATAGGATTGTTATTAGTGATGGTAATGTTAGTGGTCCTAGTATTATTGGTAGTACTATTACTAGTAGTAGGTTAGTATTAGTACTAGTACTACTAGTAGTAGCAATTATACTAATATTAATAATATCCATAGTATTATTTTGGTAGTTGTTTTGGTAATAGTAGTTAATATAATAGTACTATTTGTCATAGTAAAAATAGAATTAGATGTAGTAGTAGTAGCAGGAGCAGCAGCAGCAGCTGCAACAGTAGCAGATAACACTTTATAGCTTTTAAGGTTTATATAGATCATTTGATTCTCACAATAATTCATTTAGGCAAGTATCATTATTTCCATTTTATAGAAGAGGAAACAGAGGTTAAATCATGAAAAACTAAGAGATTGAGAGACTTACTTGCCCAGAGAGACACAGAGAAGAGTTGGAGGCAGGCTTTAAACTCGGGTCTTCCAGTGCTCTATCTACAATGCCACCTGTAGGGACTATAAAATCCATTGCTGTTTGAGTTTGATGCTACTGCCTTAGACCAACCAGCCCTGAGTCAGTCTTGTTCTCAATCCTTGTTCCTAGAACAACAGTGTAATTCAGTAGACTCAGTTCCCACGACAAGTCTGAGTCTCTGACAACCTTCCTTCTACATAATAGGATTATGATATTGGCCATCTACATAGCAACAGAGATGGAAGGAGGAATTCATTTAAAATATTCCAAGACTCTTTAAAAATAGTGTGGATTGGGGCGGCTAGGTGACGTAGTGAGTAGAGCGTCGGCCCTGGAGTCAGAAGGACCTGAGTTTGGATCCAGCCTCAGACACTTAGCACACCCACAAACAAAAACCTAGCTGTGTGACCTTGGACAAGTAACTTAACCCCAATTGCCCTCCAAAAAGCAAAAAAAAAAAAATAGTGTGGATTTACTTACATGCTTGAGAATGATTATCACAAAGATTCACATAATTTTGGAGTTAGGAGGGACCCCAGTGATCATCTCATTCCAGTTATACATAAAAGAATGCCCCACTTTTACATACCCAGAAAGTCTCTGCTTAAACACCTCTAAGGAGGTCACCTCCTAAGGCAGTCCCTTCACCTTAAGGACAGCTCTAATCCTTGGTGGGTTTTTTCCAACATCGCTCCTCAGTTGTCTTCTTTGTTACTTTCTCCCCTTTGTTCCTGATTCTGGCCTCTTGGGGACAAGCAGAATAACTCTGATCTGTCCTTCATATGACAGGCCATCATTTCTGATTTTTTTTTTTGCTTCTTTTTTTTTGGAGGGCAATTGGGGTTAAGTAACTTGCCCAAGGTCACATGGCTAGGTTTTTGTTTGTGTGTGCATTAAGTGTCTGAGGCCGGATCCGAACGCAGGTCCTTCTGACTCCAGGGCCAGCACTTTACTCACTGTGCCACCTAGCTGCCCCTTATCGTTTCTGATTTTAAGGGTCATCTTCCTTTCATTTTAAAATGACTTATTCATGTCTAACATTGAAGAACCTCTGCCCACATGAGTAAAACCACTGCCCCGCTCCCTTTTTTTGCTGTTGAGCCCTTCTTTTCTGACCCAAGGCATGTGGTTTGGACTGGGTTTAGTCCTAAGGGAACGTAGCCACTACTGAGAGGAGTCAGGCTTGTTTTTCTCACATTTTGGAGTTCATTAAACCACCACTGCCATCACCTGGGGGGGGGGGGAGGATTTACTTATAGCTTAGGTTATGGCTCAAATACAGCATTTCCCCCAAAAAGAAGTATTGAAAGGTACTCAGTGTACAATATGAATCAGGTATGGGATAGCAATTTTATTCTTACACAGAAAGGAAATGCTAAACATAAAAGATCATACCACACATAAACTAAAAAAAAATCTAAAGATAGCTTTCTAAACATCGACTTAATCAGAAAATTCGGGGCTTTTTAAGATTGTTAATTAGGCATTTTACATTTTATCTTGGCCCTGCATTATCCAGACAATTCCCACTACACCTATGCTGGTAAAATGGTCAGGCTTGGGCAAATCCTCTTTTCAAGTGGTTGACCTCTCCAAGAATTTTAGAGTAATTGCTAGAACTCCTTCTCCTATTGCCAGTCAGCTCTGACCCAATGGAACAGAGGAATTCTAATCTCCTTAACCCCGCAAGACTGTCTTTAAGCTCAGACACCTCCATGTCAGGACAGATACCTGTTTGCTTAAAGTTAGGAGAGAGCAGACCCAAAAGAAGCAACCCAAACCCAGGTTCAAGTTTGCCTAAGCAAATCATGGGCTTTGGGTGCCATGCATTCTTGGCCATATGGAGGCTAAGGTGGTGGGGGAATTGAGCAACATGTCCATTTTCCCCAGCTCCCTATTGGGAAAAAGCTGAAAGCACATCGTAGCCAGAGAACAAGAGAGGAACTGAGGGTGGGGTCACTCCTTTTAAAATACGTACTGAGTCATCAGTTTTTCCAGCTCTGCTTCCTATGAGGACACCTTTTGTCATCTCAAAGTGCAGACATTTTAGTCTGAGTCACACATGGCCCATAGCACATTCACAAACTCCCATGTAATTGACTGGAACTAAAAGTGGTAGCTGTGAGCATGGGATGACCAATTCAGCCTCCACTACACTTGGAATGACTGTTTTCTTCATTTTCCAGAAGCTTGGTATTTGTTTTTATGCTAGCCAATTCCAGAATATTTGTGTTATGTTAATGACAAAATGCATTGAGGCTTAAAACACTGTTTTAGTGTAATATGTAATATAATTAATTTGCTGGAAACTACTTTTCCCTTCTGTGAAGACTGAAGTAAAGAGGGGAAAAATAAAACTAACATTCTTATGAAATAAATGCTTCTGTTTCAGGGCTCTGGAACTAATGAGAGTTCATTGATTGAAATTTTAACAACCAGGAGCAGCAAGCAGCTGAAGGAGATCTACGAAGCCTATTATACAGGTAATGGTTCTTTCCACTGTGCGGCAGTGTAGGCATAACTGGTCATATACACGTTAGAGAAGAAGCTGTGTGTGGGAAAGAGAATTGTATTTAGAATAATAGAATAGAGAAATGTGAATATTATTTCAGCCAGAAACTGTTATATAAGGTTAATATGGGCTAGGTTCTATGCCCGGAGCTTTATAATGTTTTGTCATTTGATCCTTACAACGACCCTGTGAAGTAGGTACTATTATGATCATCATTTTACAATTGAGGAAACTGAGGCAGACAGAAGTCAAGTGACTTGCCCAGGGTCACATAGCTGGTATGTATCTGAGGCTGGATTTGAGCTCAGGTCTTCTTTACTCCAAGCTCAAGTGAATTCTAAGACACTGTGCCACCAGTTGCCATGATTTCTATGTTTGAACCTATAGATAGAGTAACTTCTACCCTATAGAAACATTGTTTAATTGATCTGCCAAGATTTCTGTGTTTGATCCTCTAGATAGAATAACTTCTATCCTCTAGAAACATTGTTTAATTGAACTAGCCATCAGGACTAGCATGAGAAAAAATACATATATTACTGCATAGATCATAAGACCAGGACTGAAAAAGTCCTAAGCAATACATTAGGTAATATATCATCAGAGAGGAGGTGGAAACAGTACAGTGAGCCCTATGAAACTCCAAACATTAAAAAAAATGTATGGAGGAGGGGATATCCTGTGGAACTGCTATTTTGGGGCAGTGGATAGGGGAAAAACGGGGAGAAAATTTGTAACTCAAAATCAGGCGGAAATGAATGACGTAAATCAGAAGTTAGTAAAGTATTTGAAAAATGAAAAAAAAAAAAGAAAAAAAGAAAAATGTATGAGGCCACATTCTATTGGGGAAATCCAAGAAAAAGTCACAGTGAGTCATTTTTTTCTAGCCTGATTTGGCTTAGGAAGACAGATTGAAGTTGGGCTCTGGTCAAGAATGCCACAGGAGTATTCTGAATCAGGGAACCAATGTACTTGGGCAGGCACATGTCCCAGACCCATACCTGGGCACCCCCAGATCCATACGAGGGGCATCTAAACAGAGACAGGTACAGATAGCTTTGTTGCCCACTATACTTAAAGAAGTTGAGAAAATTTAGAATAAGGTACTTCATAAGGCAAAAGATGGAGTATTACAGCCAAGAAGAAATCACCGAGCAAAACTGATCATAATGCTGCTGGGGAGGTGGGAGGAAATGGATTTTTAATGCTGATAATGAGTGGAAATTTTGAATTACAAACACTAGAGTAAATGAGAACATACAATGGCAAATAAAAGTGGTCTTTTAGAAGACCTATGAAATGTTTGCATTCTAATGCAAAAGGGTGGTTGAAATATGTCTCCTGGGCTGTCAGCAAGAATCATAGAGGGAATCAAATAAGATGGAGGACCTGGGTGTGATTTTTGTTACGTTTTGATGATCTTAAAAGGAAAGTCAGTGGAAGAAAAGGGTAGAAATGTCGAGAGGATATGGTGGGGGAGGGGCGAATTATCTCCTATACTTTGAGAGGACAAATTGAAATCTCTATGAATGAGGAGAATGAGGAAGGGGTAGGGAAATGGGCATCCTTTCAACTTCACTTAGGACTGATACAAAATAAAAAATACAGATCCAGGAGAATATTTTTTTCAGTGTTTTAAAAATGAACAGTTTTGAAAGATATGATGATCAACCACAATTCCAAAGCACCAATCATTTAGAATGCTGCCCACCTCCAGAGAGAGATGTGATGGCTTAAATATGCAAAGTGAGACATGAACTTTCAGGCGTGGCCAATGTGGGAACATGTTTTGCTTGACTTATGTGTATTTGCTGCAGAGGCCCTCTTTTCTGTGTGTGTGTGTGTGTGTGTGTGTGTGTGTGCGTGTGTGTGTGTGTGTGTGTGTGTGTGTTAGGAGGGAAGAAGGGAGAGAGGGCAGATGATTAATTTAAAAAAAAAGTAAAAATAATAAAGTCTCAGGGGCAGGGGTGAAGGAATATTTGGATAAGATGAGGGAATACCAAACTTCTTTCTTTTTAAAAATTCTTCTAAATTTCTTTGATTCCCTATTTAAAAAAATATTGTTGATTATGAAAAAAAGTAAAAAAGAAATATAGTTAAGGTTCCAATACTCTTCTCAGGCAGAATAAGATCTTCCCATTTATATTACCATTACACCTATGTTTTTTTTCTTCCATTAGGTCTTCATATTACTATGAAAGTTTTCTGTGTATTATGGTGGAATTTTTTTCAGTTCACAGAAGCTTAATTTTATTATTGTTTGATTTTAGCATATAAGAAGAGTCTTGGTGATGACATTAGTTCAGAAACATCTGGAGACTTCAGGAAAGCACTGTTGACTTTGGCAAATGTGAGTTTTTTTGTTCCTTCAGTATCAATCAACAAACATTAAGAATCAGGGGTTCATGAGTTAGTGAGTTCAAATCCATACTCAGACACTTATTAGCTGAGACCATGGGCAAGCCACTAAACTCCCATTGCAAAAAAAAAAAAAAAAGAATCAGCTTTGTTCTGGGTCCAGTGCTAATCACTTGGAGATACGATGAATGAAACAATCCTTTCTCTCAAGCAACTTACATTCTAACAGGGGAGACATATATAAGTGCATATATAAGAATATGCAGAATAAAGATAGAGAATAAATGGAATGTATTTAAATGTAAGGAGACCAATGTGGTGTCAGGAAGATTTCTCTTCCAGAGTTGAAATCTGACCTTAGGTAGTTACTAGCTGTGTGACCCTACGCAAGTAACTTAACCTTGTTTGCCTGAGTTTCCTCATCTGTAAAACGAGCTGGAGATGGAAAAGGTTATCCATTCCAGTATCTTTGCAAAGAAAATCACAAATGGGGAGTTATTAGGTGGTGCAGTGGATAGAGCATTGGC
Organism: Gymnobelideus leadbeateri; assembly: GCA_011680675.1. NCBI lineage: Eukaryota > Metazoa > Chordata > Mammalia > Diprotodontia > Petauridae > Gymnobelideus > Gymnobelideus leadbeateri. The sequence continues at coordinate 109,241 of WOXC01005877.1, read as the reverse complement.
CCTGGAGTCAGGAGGCCTTCAGTACAAATCCAGCTGCAGACACTTACTAGCTGTATGACCCTGGGCAAATCACTTAACCCATGGTTGCCTCCAAAAACAAAAACAAAAAGGAAAAGAAAATGCCATACAGAGTCATGAAGAATTGGATATTACTGAACAACAACAAAAAAGACAAAAGTTGTTGGGGAGGGAGGTCACTCAGTGTGGGACAGCCATCAGGAAAGGCTTCTCATAGAAGGTGGTACATAAGTTGAATTGTGAGGGAAGGGAAAGATTCATCCTATGAGGGCAAAGGAAGAAGGAGTGCCCTCTAGGCATGGGGAATAGCCAAGATTTTTTTTTACATAGTCACCACTAAAGTTTTATGTGGAGGGATGCCTCATGGTCATATGGAAGTGGCCTGATGTCCTTGAAAGCTTTGCCAGCAAGAGTACTCCTACCTCCCTGAGAAGGCTTGGAGTCCAGGCCTGGAGAAAGATAGCATGCCTTTCATCAGTGACTAGGCTAGATCAGTTCTGAGAGGCTTGTCACAATTGATTGGTCACCAAGTATAGATTTTTTTAACCCCACCAACAACTCTTGAGGGTCATCTACTAAGGCAGTAAAAGGTCAATTGATGTTTTTATCGGTGCTTGAAAATATGCATTCCATATGTGTATAGTTCTATAAAGTATATTGATAGATATAATTACTCTTTATTGATAGAACACTTTAAGGTTTACAAAGAGCTTTCCTCAGTGACATAGGAAGTTCAGGTATGATTATCCCAATGAGAAGATAAAGGTCACTAGTGATTCAGTCATCCAGCCTGAGTTGCAGAACCAAAGATCTGGGGCTTGAAGGGAACATAGAGTTTTCTAGTCCAACTTCTTCACTTTACAGATATGGAAATTGATGCCCAGGGCGATTACATGGTTTGCCTAAGGTCACCTAGGTAATAAATCACAGACAGGATTCAAACTCGGGTCCTGAGACTCCAAATTCACCAGAACCAGAGGCTCTAAACTGAAATTCCATGACTCTACTCGATTAGACTGTCTTACAGCTATTCAAACATTTGCTTAGCAACAATAAATTTCACATCAGTTGCCTCTTTCAACCCATCTAAAAATCTAATGCTTGTTATGATCCACACCAGCCTGAGAATGATTCCACAGCCCTGATGGGAGCATGGGGCCATGACTGATGTATTAGCACCATCTGGTGGCCACCTACCCTAATTTTAGTTTCTGTTCCTTTGTAAAAAGATTGCGGTCCCCATATTTAGAGCAGAGACAGGATGACAAATGCATGGGCAAACACATATATCCTGTGATTATTTGTTATTTAGATGCTTGGCTTGATGTTTTATTTCAAAGAGAGCATTCTTTTTCCAAAGTTGTTTGCATATTTTCTTCATTAGACTGAGAGCTTGTTGAGGGCAGTGACTGTCTTTTGCTGTGTGTGTGTATGTATGTGTATGTGTGTATGTATGTGTGTATCTCCAGCACTTAGCACAGGGCCATGCACATAGAAGGTCTTCAGTAAATGTTAATTAAAAGGAATTCAAATATTTATAGTCTTTTGTTTGCTCAAGACCTGAGTTCACATATGCCTTCAGACATTCACTAGTTGTGTGACCTTGGGAAATTGTTTGCCTCAGTTTTCTGAACTGTAAAACGTCTGTAATAATAGCTCCTATCTCCCAGAGTTGTTGTGAGGATCACACATAATAGGTGCAATAGAAATATTAGATATTGTTGTTGTTATCTTTAGTCAGTGGTAAAGTCACCAGAACATTGAGACTTTTCTGGAAGAATCACACATCATGCCTACTCTGTATACCATACCCAAAGCTTTCTGCCCCACTGACTTCTCCATATACTCTTCAATTCTTAAGAGAGAGAGAGAGAGAGAGAGAGAGAGAGAGAGAGAGAGAGAGAGAGAGAGAACAGAGTACATGTCAAAATAGAAATTATCCAAAGTCAAACTAACCTCAGTCTTAGAAGGAACAGAAGAATCCAACATACAAATCATCAGCCTGGCATACACACAAAACCATTTAGGAACTATTAACTTTTGAATGTGCCATTCTGATAGTATTTCCTGAGTAATTAAAGCAGGACCATTCTGCTCCAACAGACCTTTGCCAGAATTGCTCATATATGAAGAAAGGTCATAAGGTGAGTTTCAGATAATCCACTCCGACTGTAACTGCTGCCAGGACCTGGAGGATGCCAGCCAAACATCTGGTTAATTGTGTACTGGGTAGATGAGGCTACCAGAGAGATCCTCTGAGGTCTCTTGTCAGTTAGGAATGAATGTGTTTGTAACCACATGCTCTGTGTAATAGTTGTTTTGTGGATAGAGATCTCCTAGGATTTTCTCTATTTTAACAAAAGTCTCTTTTGTTCATGTTATAGGGCAGAAGAGATGAAGGTCTGAAAGTGGATGAAAATCTTGCAAAAAAAGATGCCCAGGTTAGAAATAGTCACCGAAAGGAGAAATGCCAGGGATACTGATTCCTCCCTTCATTCACTTAACATCCTTTCTATTTCCATCTTTGTGGTGACAAAGGGGAGGCACCTTTGCTGGTTAGTGCTAGATTTGGTTTCTCTTCCTATAAAAGAAAGTACCCTGGAGAATACAGTGTGCCCAGCATGAGCTTCCCAGACAGCTTCCCACTGTCCCTCATGGCTCCCCTTACTTCTATTGACTTTGTGATACATTGTTTCACAGATCCCAGTATGGAAAAGTCCTAACTCCAAATAATTGTTCATCTAAAGTTGGAAAAACCAGCTATTTCTTTAAGTAGCTAAGCTGAGCAATCTTTGATGATTGTGATGGAATAACTACTATGCTATAAGAAATTATGAGCTCATTGATATTAGAAAAACATGGAAAGATGAATGAAATAACAAAGAATGAAATGAGCAGAACCAAGGGAATGTTGTATACAGTAACAGCAACATTGTTTTAGGAACAACTTTGAATGAATAAGTTATTTTGACTATTATAAATACTCAAATGAAATATAAAAGACATATGAAGAAAAACACTACCTGCAGTCAGAAAGAACTGATAAATAGGAGTATGTATAGAATAATTTTACATATATATATATACATACATATATACACACATACACATATACACACACACACACACACACACACCAATTTGTATCAGAGAAAGAACTGATAAATAGGAGTATGTATAGAATAATTTTACATATATATATACACACACACATACATACATATATATACACATATACACATATATACACACATATACATATATACACACATATACACACATATATACATATATATGTACATATATATGTATATATATATACACAAACATACCAATTTGTATCTAATGGTAGCCATCTCTAGGGTGTTGCAGGGGAGAAGAAAAAAAAAGAAATTTACATGATAGCTTTATTATATATTTAAAAGGAATAGCAATATGTATGTAATAGATTTTCAGTTTCATTTGCAATCATCTTTTTTATTATACTATGTTATGGAGATGCGTGTTCTATTCCATAAATTAAATGAATAAATACAGTAATACCTACCCTTTTTCCCATCCCCATATCCTTTAGAAACAAATGATTTTTAAAGAAACAGCAACACATTATGGTATATGCATTGTAGCACTAAAGTGATTATCTCTCTCTTGCAATAGATTCTTTATGATGCTGGTGAGAAGAAGTGGGGCACAGATGAAGACAAATTCACTGAGATCCTGTGTTTAAGGAGTTTTCCTCAACTGAAACTAAGTATGAAATCAGTTCATCTTAGACCACATTTGAATGTTTTTACCCAAGTGGGTCTTGGCTTTTGATGTACAGAGGACTGGTGAATGAAGGTGAAGAAACAGAGCAAATGATCTTTTGCATTTTTATTCACTATTTTTTGGGGAAACAAGATAGGAAATTGGAGCCATAACCCAAGACAAGAGGACTCCACTTGTCTGAAAAGACTGGAAGGTTATAGTTTAAGTGATGGTGTACGGTTAATTGTAGAAGAGACTGGAGGAAGAGGGCAGCTCTTTTAGAGTGGCCTGTTTGGACACAGAGGAGGAAAGGGCTCAAATGTAAAAGGCAAAGAATTCTCCCAGAGCTAACTCATTGTTGTTTTTGCCACATCCTAGGAGTCAGAAGTAGTTGATGGATTTTAATAATGTCATAGTGTAGCTTTAAAAGATGTCAATATTGAGGGGTGGCTAGGTGGTGCAGTGAATAGAGCACCAGTCCTGGAGTCAGAAGAATGTGAGTTCAAATCCAGCCTCCAATACTTAACATAAAAACTAGCCCTGTGACCTTGTGCAAGTCACTTAACCCCAACTGCCCCTCCAAAAAGCAAAAAAATAAAACAAACAAAAAAAGATGTCAATATTTAATCCTTTCTGGTAGGTACAAGATTGGGGTGGGAGCATGACTCAATAGTAATTAATGTAAAAAAGGTCTCAGTTTTAACAAACTGAAAGTTCAGCTCTGCGTTGGAGGTATTTCTAAACCCCCTTTATGTGTACCTGTGCTCTACACTCTTTGACCAGTTTATCTGAAAATGGGCTTAATTCCTTCCATCTTATTTACTTTTCTATTTTCCACACCCTGGTGATGTGAGATAGTCATATCTTTCTTCCCTTTCTTCCTTCCTTTATGATCATCAAAATACAACAAAACCACTCTCAGGCCCTTTGCCCTGTCAAATACTGTCTGTGACCCCTGATGACATTAGGATTCCAAGGGAAAACTAGTATCATTTTCCCTTGTCTAATGCAAAGACTTCATCCTTGTAGACTCCTTTTTAGTTGCTGAGTCATATCTACTTTTTCTATGTTTCTCTTGACTACTGTGTTTGGTTGCTATTCAGCTTTGGTCTTTTCATCAGGAATGCTTAGAAGTCCTCCATTTAGATAGAAAAGAAGAGAAAGAAGGAGGCAGGGAGGGGAAAGGGAAGGAAAGAAACAAGAATTCAGTAAGTACTTACTGTGTGCCAGGTACTGTGCTAGATATTGGGATACACATACAATAAAAAAGAAAGACAGTTTCTGCCCTCAAGGGGCTGACATTCTAATGTATACACAAAAGTAAACTGAAAATCTGGGAATTGGGAGAGGGCACTTGGCATGGGAGCATGGTTCTGAAGTCTAGAAAGTGAGGAATAGGGCTGAGAGAGGAATGAAGGTAAGTCTCTTGGGCCTCTCCTTAAAATGGAATTTCCAGAAAAAAATCACCAATGACAGCAGAGGGCAAGCATTATGGAGAGATATTCCAAGGTTTTCAGGCTGTAGGAGTAGTAGGCTGTTCCAGGACAAGGAGGCCCCAGGTGCTAAGGGAAGTTCCATATTGAGCCAGAATAAATAGGACGTGATCTTGAGGTCTAGAAAGTTAGGAGGGAAATAAGGTTTCATTTTTCCCCTTGTATGATTATCCTTAAGTTTTTCTAGGTAAATTAATCTTGATTGGATACCTGTATCTTCTGTCTTTTGATATACAATATTCCATGCTCTCTGTTTCTTTGTAGTAAATCTTATGTGATTCTGATTGTAGTTCCTCAGTCATTATGCCTTTTTTCTGGTTTTTAGCAGTACTTTTTTCTTTGACCTGGAAGCTCTGGGTTTGGGCAATGATGTTCCTGAATGTTTTCATTTGGGTGTTTCTTTCAGAGGATTATTTGACTTTGCTTTAATATTTCTTGATGTCTCGTGGAGTCATTAACATCTATTTGCTCCATTATTATTTTCAGGGACTCTGTTGCTTAGGTAAAATTTTATACCTCTTGCAACTAAGCTAACAAAAAATTATGATCTGAAAAGATAATCTGGCAGTGGAATAATTGTGGGTGGTGGCAGGATTAAGGGTATGACCATTTCATGTGTTACTGAGTAGAATGAAAGAGCAAATCCAGGGAATTATGTAAATTGAGGAACTGGGAAGTTAGAGTATTTGCAGTGGTATAGATTTAAGTTGAAATAGCCTAAGTATGAGGGCAAAAAGATGATGAAAGGAGAGAAACTGTCAGCAGTGACGTTATTGAAGAAGGAAGAGGGATGTCTTGAGGGTTGATAGCTAACAGACACCAGTATCTATTTTGGATGGTAAATTTGGGTGTTGTTATGCTCAGAGGAAAAGGGTTGGTATACTAAAAATGCTAGAGTCTGTAAGTGGCAACAGATCAAGGAACATTTCCTTAGAAGGAAGAAATATTCTGACTCTCACACGGAGCAGTGAGTTAAGTTATAAGGGAATATATAAATAGTTCTGGAAAGAGTGGCAAGAGAAACAGTGTCATTAGGAGGGAGCCAGGTCTCCATTAGGACGAGAAGATGATGGGAAGTTTCAGCTTTATAGAACAAACACACCAGAAGGTTCAGTGGAAGGGGCGGGCAGCTCTGGAGTGGGACACTGGAAGGCGTTGGGGTTGAGTTGAGGTGGGTAGGTTTGGGGGAATAGCCATGAGGATTATGAATGGAATTCATACACAGATGGTTATAGATTCAGAATCACTTGATGGCTTGAGTGTAAGGGAATGGGAGTGTCTTAACCATCGAACAGCGTGGTCATTAGCACTGTCCGCACCCCACTCTCCATTTCTTACCACTTTGCCCCCATCATTATAGAAGTGGGGGGCCCACACTCCAGATCACTGAGTATCTTCATACGTCATTGATCCCCTCTTTACCTCCAACTTCTCAAGTCCCTTTCTTCCTTTAAAATGCTGCTCAGGCACTTGCAGCCTTTCCTGATTCTCATGACTTTGAGTACCCACATCCAAACTATCTTGCATTTAATTATTCTGTGTGTGCGTTTAAATACGTCTATATGTAGGTATATCTGTGTATATATATGTATATATACACACACATATACATATGTGTATAGACACACGTGCATATGTGTATAGACACATGTGCATATGTACAAATATCTTTGCTTTAAATTTGTCCTGTGTATATTTTGTATGAATTTGCTCCCCCATCAGACAATAAGCTCCTTTTGAGTAGGGACTGATGCATTACTTCTTTTTCTATTCGTAGCACTTAGCACAGTGCTTGGCATAGAATAGGTATTTAATGAATACTTGATGGGTGGAATTCATTATCTCTTGGCCAGACTTCTGATGAAAAGCCTCCCTTAGGTAGAGGGTTGCATGGACAGCAGATGGAGCTCTTTACTGGGACCATACTTAAAGCCTTTCTTGCTGGTAGGGCTGACCAGAGCTTGTGTTTTCTCTTTTTCTTTTCTTTTTTTTTTTCCAAGATTTATTTATTTTTAGTTTTCAACATTCATTTCCATAAGATTTTGAATGACAAATTTTCTCCCCATCTTTCTCCTACCCCTATCCCAAGATGGCAGGCATACTGAATACCCTTTCTCCCAGTCTGCCTTCTCTTATATCCCTCCTTACCCCTTACTTTTTTGTAGGGCAAGATTGATTTCTTTTTTTTGGCTTTTTGGAAGGGCAGTTGCATTAAGTGACTTGCCCAAGGTCACACAGCTAGTAAGTGTTAAGTGTCTGAGGCCAGATTTGAAGGTAGGTTCTCCTGACTCCAGGGCCAGTGCTCTGCACCACCTAGCCACCCCTCAGGATGGATTTCTTTTTTTTTTTATTCTTTTTTTTTTTTAATTAAACAAATGCTTTATTAACTTCTGGTTTACATCATTCATTTCCACCAGATTATGAGTTACATTTTTCCCCCATTTTTTCCCTACCCACCACCCCAGAATAGCAGTCCCACCAGATATCCCCTCATCCAATTTGCTTTCTCCCATATCTTCTCCCATACCCCCTTCAACTTTGCCATTAGGGCAAGGTGAATCTCTGAGCCCCACTGCCTGGACATCTTATGAAACATTTAATTTTAAAACTTCGATTTTCAGATCCATTCCCTTTCTCCCCTGTCACCCACTCCCTCTGAGAAGATAAGCAATCCAGTATGTGTTGTACATGTATATCTATGCAAAACATTACCATAGTAGATATATTGTAAAAGACTGCTTATATTTCCCTCCCACCTGTCTCACCTCCCACCTGGTGCATTCCCTACTTTGATCCTGTCCCTCTTTGATAGTGTGTACTTCTAACCTCCCCTCTCCCCAGAATGCCCTCCCCTTCATCATCCCCCCTCTCATCCCCCTTTCCCCTATTCAGGAGAGTGAGTGAGGGTAAGATATTCCATTTAGTATGTATGTGATTCTCTCCTTGAGCCAACTTCAATGAGAATATGCTTTTGCCTTTTTGCCTTCCTGTTCTTCCCCTCCCCTGCAACTACTTCCCCTTGCCTCTTCTACATGAGATGGTTTGCCCTACCCTGTCTCTCTCCATCTCCTCTTGCCACTTCCCTCTCTCACCTCTTGACTTCACCCCTTAAGAATCATTCCTTCCTTGGGGCGGCTAGGTGGCGCAGCAAGCAGAGAGCCAGCCCCGGAGCCAGAAGGACCCAAGCTCGGATCTGGCCCCAGACACCCAACACACAAACAAAAACCCAGCCACGTGAACCTGGGCAAGTCACCCAACCCCAATTGCCCTCCAAAAAAAAATAATCATCCCTTCCCATCAAATTCAACCTGTGCCCTCTATCCATGTATACCTGTGAACATATGCCATGTACCCTTCTTCAATTATTTTCATAATGAGAAAGGTTTCATCAAACACAGTTATTGTTTTTCCATGTAGGAATGTAAATAGTCCAACTTTGATAGGTTCCTTTTGATTTCTTTTCCTTGATTACCTTCTCAAGCATCTCTTGCTTCTTGTGTCTGAATGTCAAATTTTCTATTCAACTCTGGTTTTTTCATCAAGAATGCTTGAAAGTCCTCTATTCCACTGAATGACCATATTTTCCCCTGAAACAAGATATTCAGTTTTGCTGGGTAGGTGACCCTTGGGTTCATTCCCAGCTCTTTTGCCCTCTGGAATATCATATTCTATGCCCTTCTATCCCTCAATGTAGAAGCTGCCAGGTCCTGTGCCATTCTGATTGTGTTTCCACAATATTGAAATTGTTTCTTCCTGGCTGCTTGTAGTATTTTCTCCTTGATCTGGGGATTCTGGAACCTGGCTATAATATTCCTGGGAGTTTTCTTCTTGGGATCTTTTTCAGGAGGTGATCTGTGGATTCTTTCAACCTCTATTTTGCCCTCTGGGTCTAAAACATCAGGGCAGTTTTCCTTGAGAATTTCTTGAAGGGTGATTTCTAGGTTCTTTCTTTGATCATGGCTTTCAGGTAGTCCAATAATTTTTAAATTATCTCTCCTTTATCTATTTTCCAGGTCAGTGGTTTTTCCCATGAGATATTTCACATTGCCTTCTATTCTTTCATTTGTTTGAATCTGTTTAATAGTATCTTGATTTCTCATAATGTCACTAGCTTCCATTTGCTCCAGTCTAACTCTGAAGGAATGAATCTCCTCAGTGAGCTTTTGAGATTCTTTTTCCATCTGGCAAATTCGACTTTTTAAGGCATTCTTCCCCTCATTGCCTTTCTGAGCCTCTTTTGCCATTTGAGTTAGTCTATTTTTTAAGGTGTTATTTTCCTCAGTCAGGCTGTTGACTGTCATTTCATACTTTTCTTGCATCTTTTTCATTTCTCTTCCCAAATTTTCCCCCACTTCTCTTATCTGCTTCTTAAGGTCCTCTATGGCCTGTAGCCAGCTTGTATTTTCATTTGGGGCTTTTGGTGCAGGAGTTCTGACCTCACAGTCCTCCTCCATGCTTTGAGCCTCTTTGCCCCTAAAATAGGAGTCCAATGTTGAACTTTTCTGTTTATTTTGTTTCATTTGCCTAGGCATATTGCCACTTAATTACTTGATTTTTGGGCTTGTTGCCACAGTAGGACTCTGCCACCAGACAGGGGAGCTTCCGCCCAAACGTGGGGTCTTCACAACTTCCGCCAGTTGGGTGACCTCTGTAAAGCCTCCACCCACTCTGGCAAGTTGGATACCCACCCCAAACTTCCCCCCCAGACCACAATCCAGATCCAGGCAGTTTAAAGCAAAAGCGATTAACTCCCAGACTGATTGCCGGATCTTCCTACAGTTTGCAGACCAGGAGCTAGAGCCACTACTGAAGCTGCAAAATGGCTTCTGTGCAGCTGTTTCTTCAGCAGCTTTTTGTCCCCAGGGGAGGAAGCCACGTGTTCCCCAAATACTGGTCCCAAAGTCCATAGGGCACTAACCTCTCACTTTGTCCTAGGCATATCTGTGCTGATAATTCTGGAATCGCCACAATTGCTGGTGTTCTGGGGTTCCACCAGCTGCCTGAAGGCCCGGCCGCCCTGGGGCTAAAACCGAGGACCTGTGCTCAGCTCTGCGGGCTGTTCCCAGTGTGCTGTGCTGCCTGCTCTCAGAGCGCTGCTCTGGCTGCTCCCTGCAGGGCTGCTGGGCTGTCCTCAGCAGGAGGTTAGCTTCTCTGTGCCGTTCTGTGGGTGCTGGGGCTCCAGAAGTTGTTCGGAGCTCCCTTTCACATTGTTTGAAATTTGTGTGGGGCAGAGCACATTGGGAATGCTGTTTCTACTCCACCATCTTGGCTCTGCCCCCCCAGGATGGATTTCTATAGTCCATTGCCTATATATCTTATTTCCCATTTGCATGTAACAACAATTTTTTAATATTTATTTTTAAAACTTTGAGTTCCAGATTCTTTCCCTTCTTCCCTCCTCACCCACCCCCACTGGGAAGACAAGCAATTTAATATAGGTTATACATGTGTAGTTGTGCAAAAGATTTCTATAGTAGTCATATTGTAAAAGACTAACTATATTTCCCTCCCCTGTCCCGCCCCCCCATCCCCACTTATTCTGTTTTCTCCTTTGACCCAGTCCCTTTTCAAAACTGTTTGCTTCAGGAGCAGCTAAGGTGGTACAGTGAATAGAGCACCGGCCCTGGAGTCAGGAGGACCTGACTCAGACACTTGACACAATTACTAGCCATGTGATTTTGGTCAAGTCACTTAACCCCAACTGCCCTCCAAATAGCAAAAAAAAAAAAAAAAAAAAGTGTTTGCTTCTAACTACCCTCCCCTCCATCATTCCCCCTCTTGTTCCCTTCCCCCCTACTTTTCCTGTAGGGTAAGTTACCCAACTACTTGTGTATGTTATTCCCTCCTTAAGCCAGGGCTTGTGTTCTCTTAACAGAGCCTTTAAGAACCCACAATCCCTTCCAAACCACCGAGATACTTCCAAGAAGGACTGTTGTGAAGACTTACATCTTATGAAATATATTGTTCTATTAAATCTAACTGTGAGGGGAGGTTGCTATTTGGAGGGGTGCAGGGTTCTATTGTTAGCCTTCGCTAACCTGTAGGTTCACAATGGCAAACCTGCTGACAAGTTAAGTTTTAGCCCAGAAATCCAACAGAGGGGATCCCAGTTGGGTCACAGTGAACAAGGTCCATTCTTTGGATACTCACCAGCAAAAATCACACTGGCAGCAAGGAGGGGATAATGCATCAATTGTACTTTAATAAGGCACAGTAGAGTAGAGAGGCAGATGGCTCAGGGAATAGGGAGGGAGAGGAGCACATGAAGTCATGTAACTGCAAAGGAGTTTAGAGCACTTGGGTGGTATAGACCTGTAAGAGTGTTGGTTAAGGGTATGGCATGGAGGTCCCATTCTTAGACAGTTCAAGTTGGGGAGGATGGCCTAATTCTTATTTGTATCACCTTGGGGTTGGCTCATTAGCATTTCAATATCATTTCAAAGTTATCAGTGCCACCTTAGGGATTCCTTATTATCATAACATTCTTCTGGTTTTACTGTTCATATCTGGTGCTGATCATGGGACCAGTAGATGAAATAGTGCCTGAAGTTAGGAAGACCTGAGTTTAAATCCAACCACAGACACTAAATGTGTGGCCCTGGGCAAGTCCCTTTATCCTGTTTACCTCAGTTTCCTCATCTGTAAAATGAGCTGGAGAAGGAAATGACAACTACTCCAATATATCTCTGCCAAGAAAACCCCAAATAGGGTTATGACTAAACCACAAAAACAAAATTGTTGCTTATCTGCAGTTTGCAGGCAGAAGGCCATTTACTGGGGCCTAACTGGTTTCTCTTAATTTAGCACATAGTCTCTGGATGTGGCCTTAATTAATTTAGGAGGTGGTTTTGGCAAGTGGCTTCTATGTTTCTCCTTACGCTCTTCATTCCCATTTCCAATTTATTGTTATATCACACTGACTACTAACATAATTACTTTCTATATTAAGTGGTGGGGTGGTTGTGGGGACCATAACAAGACCCAAGTCCAACTGTAGCAGCAAGCACCCCAACATCCCCAGGGTGGCTGCCAACACAGGTTCTTAGATCTGCTTTTCAAAAGGAAAGCAACTCAAGCTTACTTTAATCAATCAAACATATATCATAGATCATTTATCTAGTTCAGGGGGAAAAGGTCAGCACCCCAAACTTCTGAGTATACAGACAGATCAAGCAGACAGGCTTCCAAACTGTCCAACCATTATCAATATCAAAATCACAGTTACCAGAGAGGGAAGCATCAACATCTGGGTTTTCAAAGCCAGGGGGCTCTCAACAACGGCTGCCCAGAGTCTCATCTGGTCAAATCACACAACACTTCTCAAAGTGAGCCCCAAAGCAAAGCCTCACATCAGAGATTATATAGCCTTCTCCTGGATCAGAAAATGTAACCACCCTCTTGACCCACTGCCCAATCACACAGCATCAAGGTGTGGTCATTCCTGAAAACCAAGCCTCCTACCACAGGTTCCATGTGACCACATTTAGCCTATTAGGAGGCAGAGTATATTTTCAAATCAAGGAAGGTTTTCAGAGTCTCTTAAGCCAATCAAAGGGCCTAGGGGTAGGGAATATCTTTAAATCTGCATTTCCATTACACCCACACCCAGAGAGATTCAAAAGTGCTTATCACAATTCCCAGTAGGTGCTCAATAAATGCTCAGTCCCTTCCCCATTCTCCTTTGCTTGTATGTAAATAAGAGGAAAGTTTCCCTTATGTGCTGGTGGAAAGGATCTCTACTTACATGAAGAACTCTACCCAGTTTTGAATGTCTTTACTATATAGTGAGTGGCTGGTGTGCAGTAAACAGCTAAACCTGGGCTCAGGGAGACCTGAATTCAAATCCAGCTTCTGGCATTCTCTGTCTACCTCAGTTTCCTCATCTGAAAAATAGGCATAATAATAGTTCCTACCTCCCAGAGTTGTTATAAGGCTCAAATGAGATTGTATTTGTAAAAGTACCCATGACCTGGAACATAGTGTGGTTGGTCAGGTCTGACTCTTCCTGACCCCATGTGGGGTTGTCTTGGACAGGGAGTTCATTTGGTTCTATTTGTGGCTCTGATACCCTCATTCGCCTTCTTCATCATTGTTTACTTGTTTCAATCCTGTCTGACTCTTCAGGACCCCATTTTGGGGTTTTCTTTGCAAAGATACTGGAGTGGCTTGCCATTTCCTTCTGCTCGTTTTAGAGATGAGGAAACTGAGGCAAACAAGCTTAAGTGACTTGCCCAAGGTCACAAGCAAGTCACAAGCTAGTAAGTATCTGAAGGGAGATTTGAACTCAAGAAGAGGTGTCTTGCTGACTCCAGGTCTGGCACTCTGTGCACGATGGCGCCACCTAGTGGGCTCATAGTAGGTACTACATAAGTGCTTTTCCCTTTCCTCTCCCACTGTGTACAGAATATTTTATGTTGCTGTGGTAGGCTCTAAAACAACACCAAGTCAAATGGACTCATTGTGCTTTTCTTTAACTTTTCTAGCTAATGTGAGTAAATAGCCTTAGGAAAGTGTTCTCTTTGAAAAAAATGTAGTTAGAATTTTGCCTCCTGATCTTTTCCACAAAGAAAATGTTAAATGGTTGTAGATGCTGCCGGCTTAGAAAGCATCTGTTGGTGGCTTCTGAACTCAGTCTGGGGCTGATGCGGCTAGGAATGGGAGTGCCTTCTAATTTTCCAGCTACCCTTTGTGATAATTGGTTACTGTGTTCCTCCTTTTGCTTATTTATTTATTAATTTGTTTTTTTTTTTGTTTTTTTTTTAGCATTTGAAGAATACAGAAACATCAGCCAAAAGGACATTGAAGACAGTATTAAGGGAGAGTTGTCAGGTCATTTTGAAGATTTACTGTTGGCTATAGGTAAGCTCTCACTCCTTTGTACTTTTAAAATTATCTTTATAGGTTTTTAAATTTGTTTATACTCCATTAAGAGTGGGGGTTCTTAACCTTGTTTGTGTCAGGGACCCCTTTGGCAATCTGGAGAATCCCATGGACCTCTTCTCTCAAAAATGTTTTAAAATGCATAAAATGTGATATATAGGGTTATAAAAGAAACCAATTACATTGAAATGCAGTGATATATTTTTAAAAGGAACAGCAAATTGTACATAGTAGATTTGCAGTTGCATATGCAATCATCTTTTTATGTTACAGAAATTCTTGTTTTATTCCATAAATTTAAAATAAAATAAATGTAATTACCAAAATGTTTTTTTTTTAAATAAATGCACAGACCTTAGTTTAAGAACCTTTGTTTTATATTGTAAATGTCTTAGGAACTGGGATAATTTCTTCTCTCTTTCCCCTCTGTGCCTCTGGACTTAGGCAGGTGGGGAGGATGGAAAGAAGGAAGGAAGGATTGAAGAAAGAGAGAAAGAAATAGAGGAAAGAGGGGAAGAAGAAAAGGAAGGAAGGGATGAAGGAAAGAAGGAAGAGTAGATGGAGGGAGTGGAAGAAGAAAGAAGGGAAGGAGAGAAAGAAGGAAGAAGGGAAGGGAGGGGGGAAGAATTAATTCAGTGCTAACTTTGTGTCAGTCACTGTTCTAAACCAGTCTCTTCATTTGTGGATGAAGAAACCAAGGCCAAGAGGGATGTAGTAATTCCTCCAGGGTAACCCAAGCGCTAGACAGTAAGGCCTGGATTTGAACCAAGTTATTTGCGAATTTTTTTTTCTTTATATTTTCTCAATTCTTACCAAAGTTTCTCAGCCTGCTGTTGCTAAGCAATAAGATTAAAGGAGCTAGAGTGAAATGTTGATGATTTCTGAGATAACAGACATTCTTAGGAATGTTTAATTTTAAGGAAAAGATAAAGAAGAAAGAGTCAAGAATTCAGATGTGGGTAGGGAAAGGGTGAGGCAACTATGAAATGTCATTGAATAGTATGACATACTGGGCCTCTCAAATTTATCTTGAGCAAACCTTGCAAGTATTTATGAAAAAATTAAGGCCACTAAAAGTCATAATGACTTGGGATCTGGGACTTGGAGCTGAGAAGGAATATTGACCCACCATTGTGTCCAACCCCTTGTGTGACAGATAAGGAAACCAAGACCCTAAGTGATGAAGGAACTTACCCAAAATCACAAATTGACTTGTATGAAGGAGAGAGTCTGCATACTTCTCCTGGGTCTGTGATACTTTTCAATGCTGGGTAAAAGAAACACACTTTAGAATGGCTGGTTTAAAATTCAAGTAGCTTCACCCCGTCGGTTTTTTTGGAATCCAGAAAATCACTTTTGAGATTGTCTAATCACATGAGCTGTGTTCCCTGACCTAGGTCTAATGGAGACACTCCTGTGATTAAATGTAGCAAATGTAGAATTTCTCTGTTCTACAAGACAAACTACTCCAAGGGGAGAATATAGTCATCTAACCACAAAGGAAAAGAAATATATCTTACAAAGAACAAGAAGTAACCAGTAGCAAATAAAGGTTGGAGGGTTTTCTGAATGGTATTTCACTTTAAGACAGAACTGTTTCTATTGTAGACACTGGCTTATGTTCTGTTAAGATTCATAGAACGGTGAGTCTGTTTACGCTGAGTGCTATGTCGGGAAAGTAGGGAAGACATCTGTATGTTAAAACCTTAGTAAGAGTGGACTTACTTCATCCCTTCCTATGTGTGTGATTTTGGGTAAGTTCCTTCACTAGTCAGGGCTGCAGTTTCCTTATCTGTCATGTGAGGTGGTTGATGATGATCCAAGGACCTAAGTCATCACAAATTTTAATGGACTTAATTTTTTTTGTTTCTTTAATTCACCCCGTGGCTTTTATTCTTGAAAATTATCAATACAGTTGTTGCTTGGTACTACAGATTTACTGATGAATTTTAGAGAAGAAACACAGACTTAATGAGAGGTTAAGGGATTCGCCCAAGGTCACAAAGGTAAGTAAGGGGCAGAAGGCACAATTGGAATTCAAAGCTCTCTGACTCCACATAGAATACTGTTTTTCTTAAGTGGGCTTTTTTTTTTAAGCAAACTCTTGCAAGTGTTGCTCAAGAAAAGTTTGAGGTACCCTTAAGTCATACTACTTTATGACATTTCATAGTTAACCTCACCCTTCCCCATCCACATTTGAATTCTTAGTTCTTTTCTCCCAATCTTTTCCTTATAGCTATTATAAAAAATCAAAATGTCTGACTTTTCTCCCAGAATATTTACTTTCTTCATGTAATTATAGGAGAATTATGCCTCCTGATCCTGAACTACTCCTCAGAATTCATTAACTACAAAATCTATTCACTGCTTAGCAGATCAGATTTTTAATATTTCAAGAGTAAAAATGTCTTGTAATAAATAATGGATTTATTTCCAGCTGAATTTGATGTTATGTCTGATTTCATTGTTATTCAGGGGGAATTCATTTCTTCTTATTTTTTGCCATTTTATTTTTCATATGTTGTCTCTACTGCATATAAGATGAAGAAATGGAAACTATGGCATTTTTCAAATGTCTAGTTCCAGATCTAATCTAATTATTGTATAAACTTTATAAATACAAATTGTGTCATTTAAAATAATATGTTGCTAGTAGAAGGTTTGGTTTTAAGTTCAACTGCTGGGTCTTATCTTGCCCAGTTAGATATTTGGATAAACAGCTTTGTAGCTGTTTGTCCCAAGAAGATTGCTTTAATGGAAAACTATGATGCCTTTGGGAATGTAATCAAGGCAAACCCAGGTGACTGATGCCTTGGTGTAATAAGGAGCATTGAGTGGTTCCTTTCATAATAAGTGACCCAAAGAAGTTGGAGTGACTTTGGTAAATTCTCTCATGGTCTGTGTGGCTGATTAGGGTCCTGGGGGTCCATGTAAATGCGTCTATGTAGAGTTCTGGAGTGACTTCAAGCATAGGCATTTCCTAGTTGTATACAAGTTCATTCCTAAAAGTCTTGGGAAGGTATTACTGTAGATCAAACTTGTTTACAAAGTGAACTTTCTTTTGCTTTTTTAAAACAGTTAATTGCGTGAAGAACACGCCTGCCTTTTTAGCTGAAAGACTGCATAAGGCTTTGAAGGTTGGTCTCTAATCCTATGTCTAGCTTCCTGAAAAGGGGAGAGAGAAGGAGGGAGAGATAATAACAATACAAATGTGGAATTCTGTTGATGGGATTTTACATTTATTTCATATTTGAATTAAGTTGTCTTTTCCACAATTAATTTGTTAGCATCTGTTACTAGGTAGAAATGGGAGGGAGAGTCATTATACCTAATTTCAGTGTGTGTGTGTGTGTGTGTGTGTGTGTGTGTGTGTGTGTGTGTGTGTATCTATAGATTTGCACATATATGTGTGTTTGTATCGATTGATATAAATGTAAAAATTAAAGTCCTAAATAATAATACACCTCAAATATAGTAAGGATGAAAGGTTTGTTTTCCTTTAATCTACCTTCTTTCTGCTTCTGCCCATTATGCCCTGCTGCTTCTAGCTTAGCAAAATGTAATTATAACTGTGAACTCTGCCAGAGATACCATAGGAGCCTTTGCTGGAAGGGATCTCATGTCCCTGTAGTCAGACATGGTCAATTTATAGAGGAGGAACCTGAGTCCAGGGAGCTGAAGTAGCTTGGTAAGAAGGTCACACAAGTCATTTTACTGATTATAATACAAATACAATAAACATCTATTAAGAGCCGATTATGTGTCAAGCACTGTGCTAAGCACTGAGGATACAAATAAGGAAAAGAAAGACAGTCCCTGCCCTCAAAGAGCTTGTAGTCTAATGGAGGAGAGCACACAAAAGAAAGCTAAAGAGTAGAGGGAAGGAGAAGGGACAAGGATGGTCGAGTCAAAGCCAAGGAGTGCAGCTGGTTGGAAATAAGGAGTTGACTGATCTTCTGAGTCCTTTTTATGGAGACTTTGAGGAGAACATCAGAGGAAGCATCTGAACCCAGATTGTCTCCCTCCAGAGTTAGGGCTTGTTACATGGAAGTTAGGTATCCTGGTAATTCAGTATATCTTAACAGAAAATTTGATATTCTCCTCCAGATAGATGAGCATACATGTTGGTCTTCTGTTCAGCAATATTCCCATTATTGACACCTATATTTACTGACAGGGTGGTGGCACTGATGAATTAGCTCTCAATCGGATAATGGTTTCCAGATCAGAAATTGACCTTTTGGATATTCGAGTAGAGTACAAGAAGACATACGGGCGCTCCCTCTATGCAGATATCAAGGTGAGACTTTGACAACATCTGAAAATATAGGTATTTAAATTTTTTATTGTCATTTCTTTTTTTTGAGGGGGGAAGGCAGGGCATTTGGAGTTAAGTGACTTGCCCAAGGTCACACAGCTAGTAAGTGTGTCAAGTGTCTGAGCTCAGATTTGAACTAAGGTCCTCCTGACTCCAGGGCTAGTGCTTTATTCAGTATGCCCCAAATTTGAAATTTTTGCAGTGCTTTCAATTCCAAATCTGGCCCTCTTTTAGAGTCATTCCAGATAACAAAGAATAAAAAAGACTGAGAGAGAGGGGAAAAAAGAAAACCACTACAGTTCAACTAACCACCCGAATCTGACAGTATATGCCATGTTCCTTATTCCTGTAAAGAAAGTAGGAGGGTGCATTTTCATTGTGTTAATCATTAAAATTACTAAG
This sequence comes from Gymnobelideus leadbeateri, assembly GCA_011680675.1. Classification (NCBI taxonomy): domain Eukaryota; kingdom Metazoa; phylum Chordata; class Mammalia; order Diprotodontia; family Petauridae; genus Gymnobelideus; species Gymnobelideus leadbeateri. The sequence goes on along the minus strand of WOXC01005877.1, from coordinate 90,383 downwards.
TGTTTAATCTGGGTTTAGTTGTTTTTTTAATTTCTAGTTATGTCATACTAAGTCATATTATTTTCCTGGTTCTTCACTGACTGTTTTTATTTTTTTATATGGAAATTATTCTTCTTCCTCTTCCTCCTCACCTTTTTCCCTCTCCCCCTTCTCCTCTTTCTCCTCTTTCTCCTCCTCCTTCTCCTCGATTTTCTTCTTCATATTAGTGTGTGAACTTCTGGTCTCTGAGCTTTCAGTAATAAAGTTCCAGTTTCTGAACTGGAATTCCAACTAAGGGAAACCTTTGCTCAGTGGAAAGGGTCCCTCCTGAGCAGAGGAGAACCAGCAGGAGCACAGGGTGATAGCAGGATTCTGTCTAAAGCGGAACTTCCAAGCCACCTTATGGAGCCAATACAGAGCTGGTCCATTCTCTTATGCTTTAAAGTATTGCACTGTATATAGATTAGATGCCAGTCCTTCACAAAGCTTGAAGCACTAAATGTTAGAGCTATTATTATTAATGTTCTTGTTACAATCATTGATGCATCATCATCATCCTCATGATCCTGCTTACAGTAATGATCCTGTAAGCCCTGCAGCATTCTTAGGGAGCAGTCAATCAATAAACATTGACTACACACCTACTATGGGCCAGGCACTGTGCTAAGCAAAGACATATTTAATTACATTTGTTCTCATGTACTTAGTAATTCAATTCTAGTCAGTTAAATTCAACAAATATTAATTAGTCTCACGATATGTGCGAGGGGGCCTCTGGGTAATGTAATGGACAGAGTGCCAGGCCTGGAGTCAAGAAGACTCATCTTCCTGAGTATGTTGACTGTCAGTTCCAGAAGGGACATTAGAAGGCATCTAGTTCTATCCCTGTGTGATATAGATGAGGAAATAGATTCAGAGAAGTAAAATAACCTGTACCAGGCACACCACTAGGAATGGAAAGATCTGAGCTGCAATGAGAAGCCAAGTCTCCTGAATACTTGGCTTTTTTCCCCCTCCACACTATTTTGTCCTCAATTTTACAGAATTGTAGTGTTAACATTATTTTTAGAAAGACTGAATATATTATCTATGTAGCCCATGAAGCTATTATACATATGCAATATATGAACATATGAAGTAATTAGCATCAATTATAATAAACAGTATTTGGTTGTAAAATACTCTTCACAGGGGATTCAGATACTTAACTAGCTGTATGACCTTGGGCAAATCACTTAACCCTGTTTGCCTCAGTTTCCTCATTTGTAAAATGAACTGGAAAAGTAAATGACAAACCACTTCAGAATCTCTACCAAGAAAACCCCAAATGGGGTCATGAAGAGTTGAACTACACATGACTGAAAGACATGTGTAGGCACCTCCTATATGAAAGGTGTATCCCACAAAAATGAACTAGTCCTCAGGAAGCTTAAATTCTACTTGGGGGATACAACATATACATACATGCAATGATATTTTAGAAGGGAGAAAGTACTAATCGGGGGAAGTATATGAGGAGCAGGTTGCTAATAGGAAGGCTTCCAGAGGAGGTGCAACCTGAAAGGATCCCTGAAAGAAGCTAGGGATTCTGAGAAGAATGTGAGGATGGAGTGATTCTAGGAATAGCTTCTGCAACAGGGAGCATTCAAACCCAGGCCCTTGGATTCCAAATCTAGCTCCCTTTTCACTTTGTCTTGGTGCCTTCCTTATATATGTGTGCCTGTTGTTTCCCTAGATAAAGTGCAAGTAACTTGAAGGCAGACTTTTTTGGTTTTTGTCTTTGTATTTGCAGCTTATAACACGGTGCCCAATATATAGTAGGTGCTTAATAAATGCTAATTCATTTTAAATTGATTCTAAATTTTGCTCACGTATAGAATGCTTTTAGCAATGTATTAATTTTTCTTTTCAGCACTGAGTGTTTCTCTAAGAATAAGTTATGGAATAAGCCATGGGGAAGAACCCTAATGTATAATGTTCTATTTCTTCCTTAGAATCCTGATTCTAAAGGACCAGTGCTGGCTTTTTTAGTGAAATCCTTTATAAGGCACTGAAAAATTGTTTAGCTGCCTCCAATTCGAGAGAAACTTTACCACATAGAAAATAAATAATAATAAAAGACATTGAAGACCAACCTAAAATGGATAATGAATCTGCCCAAAGCAAACCCTTGCACTACCTTGGGAGTCATTCTAATCCAATTATACATGTTAATGATTTTATGGCATCTCTGTCCTTGCCTCATTTCTAGGGACTATCTCCAATTTTCTCCTTTCCATTGGCAGTATTGCAATTATACAACTTGTCAGATAACAAGATTTTCACCCATTGGTTTAACCTCCAATAAATCAAAATCACAGAGGACTTCTAAGCAAGACAAACCAAGATGACGTTTTTCCTGGATAAAACCTTGCATTATAACAAATTGAGTGTCATTTTGGAACTAGAATGTTTTGGGATGATTTTAGAGAAAAGATACTGGGAGATTTGCTTGTAGAAGAGGCAGTGGGGGCAGAGTTCATTCCCATTTCTCTCTTCAATTAAAAAGATTAGTATCGTTTATTTTTTCATCACTATCCTTTCAAAAGGTATTCTCCTCTCCTCTCCTATCATGCCTCATAAGAAAGAATAGAAAAGGGGGGGAGAGAAGAAGCAAGTCACTAAAACCAACCAGCTTATCAGCCACATCAGAGTGTGTGAAGAGTTTAGCATCCCCGGTCTCCTACCTTTATGAAGGGTTCCTGCCCATGTTTGAAAGACTGTCAATTCTATATTAAAATAGAATGGTGACTGTCAGTCCAGAAGAGACATTAGAAGGCATCTAGTTCAATCCCTGCGTGATATAGATGAGGAAATAGATTCAGAGAAGAAAAATAACCTGTACCAGGCACACCACTAGGAATGGAAAGATCTGAGCTGCAATGAGAAGCCAAGTCTCCTGAATACTTGGCTTTTTTCCCCCTCCACACTATTTTGTCCTCAATTTTACAGAATTGTAGTGTTAACATTATTTTTAGAAAGACTGAATATATTATCTATGTAGCTATTATACATATGCAATATATGAACATATGAAGTAATTAGCATCAATTATAATAGTCTTTGGTTAACTCATAACAGAGGGTTCAGAAGGCAGAACTATGCCCATAGTTTATTAAATTGGTCCCTGTTAATGTATTTTCCAAAGAGTCTCCCTTAGATACAGGATTCTGGGGGCAGCTAGGTGGCGCAGTGAGTAAGAACGCCAACCTCGGAGTTGGGATGACCCGCAATCGAAACCGGCCTCAGAAAATGAGCACCCACACATAAATAATGACTAGCCGTGTAACCTTGAGCAAGTTATTTAACCCCAATTGCTTAAAAAAAAAAAGATATAGGATTCTGATGCCAGGGTCCTAATTATGAAACATAATGTAAGCTTCTTGAGGGCAGGTATTCATTTTATTTTTGTCTCTATGCCCCCAATGCCTAGTGTGTGAGCGTGTACACACACACACACACACACACACACACACACACACACACACTGAATAAACAATTTGTTGTTCAAAACCAAAAAAAAAAAAAAAAGAGTTCGCCTTATACCATGAAGAATCATACCTTTTCCCAAAAGATCTAGTCTTCTGCTTTTTGTGAAAAATCCTCTTTTATTAATATTTCTTCTTTGTTTCATTCTTTACCTGGCCTCACTTTGTCCTTGCAGTCAGATACTTCTGGGGACTATGAGACTGCCCTCTTGAAGATCTGTGGTGAAGATGACTGAGGAAAGCTAATCTCCAAGTACCTCTCATCTTCCAGTGATAGTCTCCACCATCTACTGTTAACTGCTTTCTTGGAGCCAATAAATGCACAAGCCAGTGGAAATAACAACTTGTTTTCTTAATTATAACTTTCATTGTTTCATAATAAAGAATATCATGTAACTGTTTCTTAAAATGCATTTTAAAATAAGAGATCAAATCATTCCAAAATGGGTACCTGCCTGGGAAGTAGGAATTAAATACGGTATTCAGAAAAGCATTTGTCAAAATTCAGGGCAATAAAAGTTTCCTTCTCACTAAAGATAATTTGTTTTAGTTCAGCTTTTATCAAAACTGTTGAGCAATTCCTGCAAGAAACAATTTTTTTTTTAAATGTGTTGCAAAATGATTAATGCTGGAAACAGTCTGCTAAGCATGAAAAAAAATGAAAGGCGATCTGGCTCAACCTGATTCCTGTAAAATGCTGGTGGATACATTGGAATGGTAGGAAAACATTTTAATGTGACCTTCGGCAAGCATTGTCTAAATTATGCAATTAATTGTTTCCATTAAGAACTGTGTTCATTCATTGTAACTATTTTATACTAAATAGTTTCCCCAGGATAAGAGTTTAGAATTCTTATTCATTCCTCTTTCTCCCTAATGATTTGACAAAAAAAATAATTTATTTGGAAAAATCCCATATAGGGCTTTGTAGTTCAGAGGCATATACCTTTTAGTTCAACCAGAGATTTAGATGATTTTGTTGATCTGGGAGGTAGATTTGAATCATGTCCAAGAGTTTTCAAAAGTGGGGACCCAATCTGCAGGAGGAAAAACAGAAGGAGCTTGGACTACTAGCTGAGTTTCACAGCAGATGCAGTAATGGTGGAACCCTCAGTATTACCCCTCTTCCTTTCCCCATCTTGTAGCACTGGGACCTATGAGAAGTGGCATCTGAGAGGGATGACAGATGTATGGTGGGGGGGAGGCGGATGGAAAGAGAGAGTAGAACTTTGGCAGGGATGGGAGAGATTATGATGGGTTACCAGGTAGCCTAGAGGTATCAACCAGTTGTAATCTCCCATTCAAGGACTGAGGAAAAGTCCTGTTTCTTTTCATCAAGGATGTTTCCTTTATCCTGATTTTGTCTTTTATAGAAATCCATGGTCAGTCATAAAGAGCTTACATTGCATTTCTCTATACATTTTTTCCTCTTGAGGAAAAAGGAATAAAGAAGTTAGGAGTTAGCTAGAAATAAAATTTAGATTAGGTCAGGGAGCTAAACCTTTGGGTAAATGTTAGGAATTTTCCTAAGAGTATAAACTGTTAATTAAAATTCATAAAGTAACAGAAAAGGGGGCCATGTGGACCTGAGGGCCACCATACTAAAGTAAGAAGCAAGCTCAATGTTGCAACATGGTTTGCCTATTAAATCTCCAATATCTTTAATGAAGGAGGAAGGTAATCTGGCTTCCCACTTTATCATTCCTCTGAAAATACTCTTTCCAAAGTTACTAAAGAGCTCTTACTTCCAAATCCAATGACATTTTCTTTTTTCTTTTTAGTTTGTAATGTTTATTTAAAATTTCTTTTTCACGTTCATTTTTTTAGTTTGAGTTCAAATTCTCTCCGTCCCTCACTCAATGGCATTTTCTCAATCCTCATTCTTTTTGATCTCTATGTATTGTTGACATTGTTGATCACTCTCTCCTCCTTGAAGCTCTCTTCTCCCCAGGTGTTTGGGGCACCACTCTCTCCTGGTTTTTCCCCTCCCTATCTGACCACTCCTCTGTCTCCTTTTCTGGATCCTCCTCCAGATAACACTTTCAACTATAGATTTCCCTCAGGATTTGATCCTGGAGCCTTTTCTCTTCCCTATCTATATTCATTCATTTTGTGATTTCATCAGCTGCTATCAATTTAATTACCCTCTTTATGCTGATGATTCTCAAATCTACCTATATTGCCCCAAACTCTGTGCAGACCTCCAATCTCACATCTTCAACTGCCTTTCAGATATCTCAAACCAGATGTCCAGTAGACATATTAAACCCAATACATCTAAAATGGAACTCATCTTTTCCCCTAAACCCTTCCCACTTCCTACCTTCCTTATTACTGTGAAGCACAATATCATCTTCCCAGTCCCTCAGACTCTCAGCCTAGGAGTCATCCTAGACTCATTATTTCTCAGCTCCCCTCACCACCCCCCCATATTCAATCTGTTGCCAAAGCCAATAGATTTTACCTTTGCAACATCTCTTTTTTTAAATTTCAGAAAAAAAATAGACAAATACTAAAACTTAAATATATAAAAGAAAAACATTATAAATTTAAATATAAAGTAAGAAAAAACATGCCATGCACAGCAAAACATGAGAGAGAATTCAGAATATATAGCAATAACATATCAAGAAAGCCTATTTATAAAAGGTGAACATTCTATCTTACTTAATCCCTTGTAATTGGTCATTGTTATGTACCTTATATTTCTCTTGACTCTTGTATGTCAAATCTATTGAGTTCAGGGTTTTGTTTTGTTTTTTAACAGAGTCCTGAAAGTCTGACAGTTGATCACGTGTCCATTTTTTTTCCATTCAGAATTATGCTTAACTTTCCTGGGTATGATATTTGCAGCCAGATGCCCAGTTTTGTTTTTGTTTTTTTTTGCTCTTTGATATATAATATTCGAAGACCTGTGATATTTTAGGGTCACCAGTGCTAGGTGTTGTGTGATTCTAATTGTGGTACCATCATATGTAAATTGGTTTTTTTTCTTGTTGCTTATAATATTTTGTCCTTGATCTGGGCATTTCAGAATTTAAATATAACGTTCCTGTGAGTTTTCCTCATAGGATCTCTTTCAGGTGGTGATGGGGGTATTTTTTCTATTTCTATTTTCCTCTCTTGTTCTAATGCTTCAGGATAATTCTCTTTAATCATTTCTTGTATTATTGTAACAAGATTCTTTTTTTGATTAGAATTTTCAGATAGTGCAATTATTCTTATGTTTTCTCTTCTTGATCTGTTCTCTAGATCCATTGTTTTTCTTATAAGATCTTTCCCTCCCTCTCTTTCTTTCTCTCTTCCTTCCTTCCTTTCTTTCTTTCTTACTTTTTTCTTTCTTTCTTTCTTTCTTTCTTTCTTTCTTTCTTTCTTTCTTTCTTTCTTTCTTTCTTTCTTTCTTTCTCTTTCCTTCCTTCCTTTCTTCCCTTCCTTCCTTCCTTTCTTTTTTTCTTTCTTTTTTTCCTTCTTTCTTTCTCTGTTTCTTCCTTTATCTCTTATAACTTCACTGGCCTCTCCTTGCCCAATTCTGATTTTCAAGGTGTCATTTTCTTCCTTAGGATTCTGGATCTCCTTTTCTAATTCATTGACTTTCTTGTCATAATCTTCTTGTTTTTCTTGTATTATTCTTATTTTTCTTTTCAATTTTTCTCCATTTCATTTGATTTTTAAAGTCTTTTTTAAATTCTTCAATGAATTCTTTTGGGGCAGGTAACCATTTGGCATTACTCTTTGGGATAGAAGAGGGTTTCTTTGCTTCAGTATCCTCCTCTGAAGAATGAAACCCTGCCTTTTCTATTCCCATAGTAGTTCTCTGTGGTTAGATTCTTTCTCCTTTGCCTGGGCTTTTTTTTAATATATATATATATATATATAATTTAGTTTTTATAATCATCTTTAGTCCTGGGGGATGGGGGATGGTGTCTCTGATCCTCTTCCTCTCCCCTCTGACCTTGAATTCAAACCAAGACCTCCAGCCTTCCATAAGTGCCCACAGCCAGGGGTGTCCCACCCTGCTGCTTCTGCATTCATGGATGTGTGTGGGTTCCTATCCTGACTCCAGCTCTCCATAGCCCAGCTGGATCTGGTGTTCCTGGTCAGCAAAGGTCCCCTCATCTTCTCCAGGTAAGAAGACCCTGCTTAAAAGTCCCAGGAGGCTGGGTGAGGAGGGCAGCCTTCAACCCAGCTACCCCCAGGGCTTGCCTGCTGGTTAAGTAGCTAGCTGGGTGTTGTTAGGTGTTTATTCTTCACAGGTTGAGATCTCCTCCTGTGGTTTTACTGGGCAGAGAATTTGGAGCTGAAAAAAATTTTTTTTAAACATTCATTTAAAAAATTTTTCAGGTCCAAATTCTCCCCCTCCCTCCAGCCCCTCTTCCACACATTAAGGCAGAAAATAATAAGCATTATACACGTGAATTATGCAAAACCTATTTCCATATTCACCACATCTCTTGAATATACCCATTCTTTCCTCTGACATCACACCATTCTAGGGCAGGCCCTGATGACCTCATGCCTGGATTATTGCATTTGACTGTGGGTGGATTGGCCTTAAGTCTTTCCTCACTTCAGTCCATCCCCTGACCAACCACTACAGTAATTTTCCTAAAGTACAGATCTAACCACGTTGTCACCCCTTTACTTAATAAAATTCAATGGCTCCCCATTGCCTCTATGGTCAAACATAAAATGCTCTGTTTGGCATTCAAAACCCTTCATTACCTTAACCCCTCTTCACTTTCCAGTTGTTTTCCACCTTACTCCTTGCCAGGTATTCTTCAATTCAATGATATTGGCTCCTGGATGTTCCATGCACAAGACCCTCCATCTCCCAGCTCTGGGCATTCTCTTTGGTTTTCCTCCACTTGTGAGATATTCTTCCTTTTTCACTCTGACTCCTGACCTCCCTGGTTTCCTTTAAGTCTTGACTAAAATCCTGTCTTTTTACTGGAAGACTTCCCAAATCTTAATTAATTCTAGTGTCCTCCCTCTGTTAATTATTTCCTATTTATCTTGTATATGGCTTGTCTTGTATATATTTGTTTGCATGTTGACTCCCTCCTTAGATTTTTACATCCTTGAGGACAGGGACTGTCCTTTGCCTTCTTTTGTATCCCTGGTAGCACATTGCCTGGTACATAGTAGGTACATAATAAATACCTGTTTATTATTGAGGTAGGAAAGGACCATGACTAAAGAAAAGGTCATGCCCCAAACTAATCCCATGGGAGGAGATAGGTATTATTGTAGTTTACACCAAAAACTGTTGGGGTTTTATAATGTGTTGTGATGAAACCTCTTAAAGAATTCAGTCAGACCACCTCTAATTGAAATATAGACATTTATTGAGATTGATGCCTCTCGTGAAGTGAGCTAAGTTCCAAGAGGAACCAGAAACTTCAGAGAGAGCAAGATGGATTTTTCTAGGGCAAAGATCTATATTAGTTATATAACAGAAATTATGAATATTAAGGCAGGAGGGGGTTTGTTAAGGATTAGGTAATAGGGGAGGGGTCCCAGGAACAGTGGAACTGCATGTGCCGTTACCCACAATGCATACAGAAAAACCCATTTGGAGGAGTATGTATGTGTGATAATGACATTATAATAAGCCTCTCTCTACATCATAAGTACACTCTAGTTCTTTACTATTACTGCCCAGGTGCCTTCTTAGGGACAGTCCCTTCCATTATTTGGGGGTTCACATCCTGCATCCTGGTGGTGCCACTTTCTGATTGGCTGAGTATTGTGGTCCTGTCTCATACTAGATGGATGGGGTTGTGGTTGAGTGCATGGATGCACCTGCTGTTTCTTTGGGAAATATGAGGAATGGGTCTGGGGGCAGGGGCTGGGATCCCGTCACATGGACACACCTGCTGTTTTCTGTGAGAAATAGGAGTTTATGGACACACCTGTTCTAGTGAGCAGTGAGGCATATGTGAAGAAGTTAGGTTACTGAGGGTGTGTGTGTGGGGGGGGGGTGAGTGGCTAGGTAGGGGCAGTGGGTGGGCTGTTCATTGGGGCCTCTAAGGAAGTTAAAATATTGGGGCTGGGGGTAGCTTTATTAGGATCCCCTCAGGTATGACCAATAAATTCAATGTTATTCCTTTCCAGAAGGAGGGGGAGAATAGGAAGGAGAAAGCACCAACCAGTCAACTTTGCTGTCCACAATGACATCTGATAGCTACACATATTGGAACAGGAAAAATTTGGTTTTTTTACTTTGGTGATATATGAGTGATCTGACAATTGGTGTGGGTCACAATCTACCTGTGCCTTTTTATCTTGGCTATCTCTATCCATATCCTTCCCAGAAATCTTCTATGGAGAAGCTTCCTCTAGGTCTCATCTCTGGAAGTGAAATCTATGGGGCATTTCTCCCCACTCCTGTACCTCAGCTAGCCCAGAAGAACTAGTGGCCAGAGCTGCATACCTTCTGTTCACCTCTTCTCCCTATTCTCCAAACCCTCCTACTCTTTGTAAAGCAATATTATAAATCATTAAGGAGCAGGGAGTTTGGAATACAATGGTCCAGAAGGTAGGGGAGGGAGGGGAAGGATTACAATCAATAATAACTTACTCAGAAAAACTTAGTATAATTCTATCGGGAGAAAATATACCTTTAATGACTTAGAAAACTTCTGAGCAGTCTGGATGAAAAGACAAGATCAGAATATAAACTTTGAAATACAAAGGAGGCAAGAGAAACATGAAAAGGCAAATATGAATGAACAGTCATAAGGTACTAAACAAAAAAACTATTACCATTCTAATATGGGGAGATGATATTTGTGTCTCTTCAGAAATTGGTCATGATCAAGAGTCATAGACAGAATCTAATTAGGCAGAAAGCCTTGAAGTTGGGAAGAAAGGAAGAGAAAGGGTAGAGAAAAAAATCTCACATAATTTGAGTACACAAGTAGGAGACTATATAAATTAAGAAGAAGGGGTAGAGGCAACACTTGAACCTCACTTTCATCTGAACTGATTAGAGGAGGGAAGAATACACACAAATACTTGCAAACATATACAATTATGGAATTTGGTGTAGAAATATATTTCACTCAGCAGGGAAAGGGGAGAAGGCAAAGGCAAAACAGGAAATGAGAGGGAAGGTAGATTAAGAGAAGAATTAGTCCTAAGCAAAACAGACTGTAACCATGGAGGGTGGATCATAAAGAGGGGTTTAAAAGTAAAGAAATAAAGGATAAGAACCTGTCAATTGGAGTCTGGATGAGGCAAAGAGAAGAGGGACAAGGGAACAGAAGTGGTTATACATCATCTAAGGGCACACCCATTCTCTCTTTATAAAGAAGGGGTGGCTAGGTGGCACAGTGAATAAAGCACCAGCCCTGGAGTCAGGAGGACCTGAATTCAAATCCAGCCTCAGACACTTAACACAAAAAACTAGCCGTGTGACCTTGGGTAAGTCACTTAACCCCAATTGCCCTACCTTCCCCCCTCCAAAGAGAAAAAAAAAAATAAAAAGTATAACATTCCAATCCACACAATGATCCACAAGATTCCAAAGAACTCAAGATGAAACATGCTGGGGCAGCTAGGTGGTGCAGTGAGTAGAGTGCCGGCCTTGGAGTCAGAAGGACCTGGGTTCAGATCCGGCCTCAGACACTTAACACACACAGACAAAATTCTAGCCGTGTGACCTTGGGCAAGTTACTTAACCCCAATTGCCCTAAAGGGGTGGCTAGGTGGCGCAGTGAGTAAGAGTGCCGGCCTCGGAGTTGGGCTGACCGGAGATCAAATCCGGCCTCAGAAAATGAGCACCCACACATAAATAATGACTAGCCGTGTAACCTTGAGCAAGTTACTTAACCCCAATTGCTTTAAAAAAAAAAAAAAAAGAAAGAAAGAAAAGAAAATGAAGTAAGGGACTTCATGGACCAGTATCACTTCCTCAAAGGCAACTCATACCAGTCTCAACAGGATTGCTACTGACCTGGTAAATCAAGCAAATTCCATGGCTACAGTTTAACTAGATTTTTGCAGATCATTAGGTAAAATCTCTCCTGTTATGCTTATGGAAAAGATGGAGAGATATGGGCTAGACAATAGTGCAATTAGTTGGAATTGGTTGAGTGATTCTCCTGGATTTTCTGCACCATGCCCCAGAATCCTCTTCACCCTGGAAGGTCAGTTCACACAATGAAAGGGCTTTCTACCCCTGTAGCCTTTCCTCCTGATGGCCTAGTTTTCCTAAAACCTCTATTTTTAAGCAGAAGACCCAGGTCTTCGTTCCTCAACAGGGGGCTCTCCATAATTTTCTACAACGCCCCCTGCCAGGTATCTTCATCTCCCATATCTCTCTTTAGCTCCCTTTTATGGCTTATTTCCCCCCTTAGAAAATAAGCTCCTGAAGGGCAGGCTTCTTTCTGCATTTGTGAAGCTATTTATGTCCTCAGCATTGTGCCTTACCCATGGTAAGCACTCAAAAATGCTTGTTGACTTGAGTGACTGGCCTCAAAAAGTAGCTGGTAGTGGTTCAATACCAAATTAGAAGAACTCCAGTGGAACGGCAATGATAAGACTTGAGCCTGTACTATTTAACATTTTTATTAATGCCTTAGAAAAAGTCATAAATGAAATGCTTCTGCCATTTCAAGTTGCTATAAAGCTAGGAGAAATGGCCAACAAATTGGAATACCAGAGTCAGGATCCAAAAGAAAACTTGATGGGCTAGAACACTGGACTGAATCTGATAATATGGAGTTTAATATGAATAAATATAAAATGTTGTTGTTTCAGTTGAGTATGACTATGACCCCATTTGGGATTTTCTTGGCAAAGATACTAGAGTGGTTTGCCATTTCCTCTTCCAGCTCATTTTACAGATGAGGAAACTGAGGTAAAGAGGGTGAGCTGACTTGCCCAGAGTCACAGAGCTGGTAAGTGTCTGAGACTGTATTTGAACTCAGGTCTTCCTCACTCTAGGTCCTGCACTGAATACATTGTGTCACCTACCCATAAAATATTACTGAAGTTTAAAAACAAACAATTGAAAATGCAAGATAGAGGAGACAGAAGTTGTTCTGAAAAAAAAAAAAAAACCCTGAAGGCTTTAGAGGAGTGAAGTCTCCATAGGAGTCAGTGGTATGAAGTGGCAGTTCCCCAAAACTAATCCAAGAAAACTAACCCTTGCTTCCAAGAAAAGCAAGGGTTGTTGTCATTTGCTTGAGTGAGACTACATCTGGTCCTATCATTATCAGTCTGGGTCCCCACGATTTAGAAAAGATAAGTTGTCTTGAGGAGAGGAGCTGGGATAGTGAAGAGTTTTGAATCCATGTCATGGGAAGATAGGTTGAAGGAAGTTAGAATGCTTAGGAGATTGGTGGTGGGATGTCACATCTGTTTTCAAATCCTTGAAAGGTTGTGGGAAAGGAGATTTGGCACTTCCACCTGCCTTCACAGGTCAGAACTGGAAGCAATGGACAGGAAAAACATCCAAATAATGAGTTATCCAGAAGAAGAGTAAATTTGCCCTCTTGGTTGATTTTTTCTTTAAAGATCTGACCATTTTTTGTGAGGAGGCATGATGTTGGCTTGGAGATTGATTTTTAGGTAATGGGCTGAATTCAATGGTTTGGGTCTTTCCAACTTGGGAATTTTGTGATTATATGCCAAAAGATCAAGGAGGTGTATTTATAACCAAGAATAACTCAGCCTGTAAAACTGAACATAATCTTTCATGGCAAAAGAGAGAGGAGAGAGAGAGAGAGAGAGAGAGAGAGAGAGAGAGAGAGAGAGAGAGAGAGAGAGAGAGAGAGAGAGAGAAAGAACCTAAAATGGAATAGGGAACTTTGAAACATTTCTGATGACAAGATTAGCCCTGGGTAGAACCTTTGAAATACAAACACAAGAATCCAGAGAAACCTAGAAAGATCAGCTTATTTGAACAATTGGAAGGCAGTTGTGTGATGGTATAATGTAACCTTCTATTAGAGGCAGAAGAAAGTTGTTCCTTCAGAACCTTAATATCTTCAAAGGGCATGGAGGGAGTTAATTAAGAATTTGAAGGAGATTGGTTCTGTTCTGAGCATCTGAGGAGGGAAAAGAGAAGGGAGGGTAAAAGGAGGAATTAGACTAGTTTAGACTGAATTAAGAAGGGGGTGGAATTTTTTTTCTCTCAGTGTGAGAAAAAAAGGCGACAAATATGGAGAAGGGAATGAATCTCACACATTTGAAATGGACAAAAGAGCATTAAACATTTATATAGTTTGGGGTAGACATATCAGATTTGGTAGGAAAACATGTGAAGAGAGAGGTGTTAACAGAGAATGATACTGAAGGAAGCAAAACAAACTTCCTGATCACCAAATAATGGGTTATGTGGGGTGAGGGAGAAAGGAAGAAACACAAGGACTGAAGGATGGGCCTTATGTTGCCATTTAAACAAGGGGAATGGCTAAGCAAATTGTAGCATAGGAATGTAATGGAATATCATTGCACCATAAGAAATGATGAAAGAAACTATTTCAGTGTATTCCGGGTATTGTGAACTGGCAGAACCAGGAGAACAATTTATACAAATATAGCAACTTTGTGCAGAAAAGCAATTCTGAAAGATGCTGATTAATGTCATGACTAAACCTGGCTCCCAAGTACTTAGGCTGAAGCATGTTACCAACTTCTTGACAGAGAACTGATGGAAGAGAGGGAGGGAGGAGAGGCAAGGAGAAGAGAGAAGAGGAGAGGAGGAGAGAGGACAGGAAAAGAGAGAGGAGAGGAGAGGAGAGGACAAGAAAAGAGGAAAGAGGAGAGGAGAGAGCAAAGGAGAGAAGAGATGGGCAGAGAGATAATATATAGATAGAGAGAAAAAAGATAGATAAGACAGAGTCCGGCTAATATAGATAAATATATGACAGAAAGATAGAGATAGATTAGATAAGGACAGAGGTTGTACACATAAAGCTGGATAAAGATATTTGTCTGTTTATGCTTATTTTTAGAAGGTTTTCTTTTTCCTTCCTTTTTCTTGGTTTTTGATTGAGAGATTTGGGAGGGAATTAGCATTAGTGATACCCCACTTGACCTCTCAAAAAGGAGGGTCATAGAAAGAAGTTTAGAAGGTAACCTAAACAAGAAGGGCAGTTTTTAATGTAACATTGGAATTATTGTTTTAAAAGCAAGTTGTACATAATGGAGAGTAATGACTTTAAAGAGAATTATCTTTTTATTTTCTTTCGTGTATATGGAAATTCTCACTTTTTGTTGATTAGGTTCATAATTTAAAAAAAATTAAGATTAGCCAATACTCTTTAGTGTGGTATTTTGTCTGAGAATGCTTCTGACTTCCACTGGGGGGCAGGTCTAGTTAAAGGTGGATTCTTAGTCTATATCACACTGGTAAATCCTACTTGCTCTACAACTGTTCAAAGCAGAGCATTAGGAAAATCTTCTTTGTGGGATGCCTGTAGAATGACTAGTGAAGACTAGTTTCCAAAGCATTTTCTCGTTGCCACGAATGCCCTTTCAGTTGATAATCCAGAGACCAGAGATTCTTGGTCTTTCTCAACATTTTTCTGAACATCTTTATGGGG
This sequence comes from Gymnobelideus leadbeateri, assembly GCA_011680675.1. Lineage (NCBI taxonomy): Eukaryota > Metazoa > Chordata > Mammalia > Diprotodontia > Petauridae > Gymnobelideus > Gymnobelideus leadbeateri. Next base: position 75,322 of record WOXC01005877.1, on the reverse strand, counting down.
AAAAGCCCACTTCATTCTAGGAGTGTTCATAAGTTAAAATAGAAGACAATCTATCTTAGATTTGCTTTCAAAATAGTATTAACTGGAAAGAAAATTAATTAGTTAAAACTGTAATGTTCCTGAATGTGTGTGGCATATCGAACGACAAAGATATAACTGATTCATAGCTTTCAGCTGTGTGTGTGAGTTGAGGCTGAAATGCCTGAACCTTTGTCCTTAAGGTTAAAACTTTCCAGAAAATTAAACTCAAGACATTTAGATAAGAGAAATGAGAATTCCCTAAACTTGGTACTAGGTGAGAAGTGAGGGAATCCACAGCAATCTTTGTTCTTTTTTCAGGCACTTTTTTTCTCCCTGATACCTGTAACATCACATCACATCTCCATGCTTATAGATTTGCTTTTCCAATAGCAATGGTTAGAAAGGCTTATAAAAAAGCAAAATTCATTTTTTCTCTCCCTGAAATCCACAGAAACTTATCTAATAGATACTAAGAGATCAAGATAGAACTTGAAATTGTATGATTCTTTCTGCTCTACTAGTTATTAAAAACAAACAAAAATAATGCAAGCCATCTTGGTTTCTAGTTGAGAAGGATGATAAAATAGACCTCTTATTGATTCTTTGCCAAGGGGACTTTGTGTCATTTTGTGAACTACGGAAAGCACCCAACATTTTTTTCAAGCTTTTCAACTTTCCATCTCAAACCCAACAAAGACAGATCTTTCCAGCCCACTTCTGGTACCATCCCCACAAGTCTCTAAACAGAATTGAAATGTGTATTGGTTTTTCCTGTTTAACAACCATTTTACTGGTGCTAGAATTCTTTTGCCACAAAAATCTGTTTGTGTCAACATGATCCGTTGGTGTCAGCTCTGCTGAGAAAAATTCACTGGTTACTGTGGATTTTACAAAGCCAAAGAACTTTAATCCTTGAAGATAGCAGCAAAAGGGGAGAAAATGAATTAGTTAAAACTATAGTGTTCCTGGCTCTGTGTGGTTTATAGACCAAGGAAAAAAGAATTGATTTATAGACTTGGGAGCAAACAATTTTAGAGCATGTGAGATAGGGGGATATTCAAAGGGGATTTTCAGAGAATAGGGGATTCACTGAAATGATTCTTGATGAACTTTATATAATCCTCAGGCCTTAACTCCTCTCTAAGCCCTGCTACTGACTCTCCAGACTTCTTTCTCCATCATTCCCCACTAGCCATCTCACCCCAGGAAGCATCTTCACCACCATGATACAACAGTCTTCTTATTCTGGAGTATTCCTCTGCCCATGTGGCTCCTTACTTTGATCAGTCAGTTCCTCCAGGAACCTCCATTTTAAGGAAGGGTACATGGATCAGCCATGTTCACTCGTTGGGTCTTACTCCTGACTCTCCTTGCCTTCCCCTCCCATTGTTTTTCAGCTTCCTTTTATGTGTTGTAGTCCCATGAGAGTGTAAACTTTTTGAAGGCTAAAATAGTCTTTTATTTTGCTCCTATGTATATCTCCAGAATTTAACTCACTGTCTGGCACATTGTAAGCACTTAAATGTTGTTGTTGTTGTTGACTAACCCTGCTTCCACAGAAGCCTGGAATGGTTTTCTCAAGGGACAGCTTTGTGACCTGCACTGCACATGGTGTAAAGGGATGCTACTCCTGATTGGCATTAGATATAACATTGACCCATGATGCTATATGAGTAGGGCAGGGACTTCAGTTTTTGGGAGACACACTTTGAGATAGGATCTTGAGAAACAGAGCAAGATAGAAATCGAGTGCAGAATTCTGAATGACAGCCTTGAGTACCAAGGACATCTGATAGATAGGTGAGCCCTCATCATGTATATTGAAGTCCTAGAGACTAGTGATAGTGAACTCCCCTTCAAGAAGATAGTTCTCTCTCCTGGTTTGAATTGAAACCTTATCTCACTTCCAACGAGGGAGCTCATTTAATCTTCTTTATTTTGGGGGATATTCTAATCTGTGTAACTTTTCTAATTTCTGTTTACTGATTTCTTTGATAAAGAAATCTTTTTCAAACTTTTCCCCAATATTGGCTGTCCTGGATCCTCTTCTTCCCTCCCTTTCCAGAAGTTTTGGTTGTAACAGTATAGTCTTCTTACTGCTCTCTGCAAAGGTAGACCTGACCTCAGGCCATAGCTAATCATGCCACCCACAAGCCATATCTTTTATAGTTAAGCAATCACACACACACACAGTATAGGGTGCCAAAAGTTTTATTTTAAGCTTTCATGGCTTAAAACTGCACTGAGAATTTTGGTATAACCTATATGTGCACTCAAATGCAGACTATCTATCTATCTATCTATCTGTCTCTGTCTCTATATCTATATATCCCACATTTGAAAGAAATATTTCACCTAAGAAATTGAAAGACTGGATGGATTTCTTTTTGGCATCACTATTGCTGACTCTTCCTTTTTTGCTTCCCGTTAAGCACCAAGAGAAAGAGAAAAAAAAAACATTTGTAACAAGTTAGCACAGTCCTGCAAAACAAATCCATACAGTGGCTCTGTCAAAAAAAAAATGCATGCCTCTTTCTGCATAGTCTGCCTGTCATCTCTCTGTCAAGAGGTAGCTAACATGCTTCATCGTCTCTGGGAATATGGCTCATCAATGCATTGCTCAGAGTTCTTTGGAGTTTGAAGGTGGTTTTTCTTTACTAGATTGTTGTCCTTACAGAAATTGCTCTAGTTCTGCATACAACCCTGTGTCCGTTCATGCAACCTAGGATTCTCTTAAATAGTCTTCATCAATAGTATTCCATTACATTCATATAAAGCAATTTGTTCTATTTTTTGATTGTCTAAGAAGCAATCTAAGATGCCCCTCTCCCTTAGATTCCAATACTTTACTCTTTTTTCTCCCTCTTATCCTTTCCCTCAGTATCAGGAAGTTTGTTTTCCTTGTAATTATTCATTCACCAACATTATTTCCCCTCTAAATATGTCCCTCTCACCCCACTTATTTCCCTGTTGCGTTAGATTATTTCTACATCAAACTGTTTATCTGTCCTTGTACAGTTCAGACAAGAGTGAGGTTCATCTGATGCCCCCTCCCCCTCTTTCCATTCTTCTTCTCACAAACCAAGTATGAAAAATGGCAAATCCTACCCATTCTTCCTCTTTTCTACACTTTAGCCTTTATATTCTGAGATCTCTTATTTAAAATAGAAGCTGCCTACTCTTATGTGATACTGACTTGGTACTTTACCTGCTTTTCTCTGGCTGTTTGCATTTTTTTCCTCTAATGTATGAGCTCTGGATTTGGCTTATAAAATCCCTTGAACTTTTCCTTTCAGAAAAAGGTGATCAGTGGATTTTTTTCTCTTTTTACTTTGCCCTCTAAGATATAGATATAGATGTAGATATAGATATAGACATAGATACAGATATTGGCATAGTTATAGATATATAGGCATGTACACATACCTATATATGTAAATATATACATACACATATACATACATATGTGTGTATATGCACATATGTATATATGCACACACACTTGTGTATATAATCACATTCATGTGTTTGCAAATACTGTACATATGCATATACACACCTATATTGTACATATGCATGTGTCAGAGCCATACCATACATGGGCCTCTTTCCCAGGCATGGGCAGTAACACTGGTCAGTTATGATTTCAGTATATAATGAAGGACCTGGGAAGACTGATGTGGATGAAGATGGCTTGTCCGGAATCCCATGGGACACTGGGGCAGTAGCAATCTCAGAAGACAACCGTGATGCCCTAGGACCTGGGCTACGGCAAAGTTGAAGTCTGTCTGAGAACTTGAGAGCAGACAGCATGGCCATTGCGAAAGCAAACCTCACTGAAGCCATGTTCCTTGGCCCCTCTGTGGATGACTGGCAGTGAGAACAGATGGCTGGTGAAGGGAAGTGACACAAGCTGAAAACAAGGAACTGCTACTGATAACTTTAAATTCTGGTCAGCAGGGAGTACTTTACTGCTGAGACAACTGAGGAAGTTGGAACCATGCAATAAAAGGCTATATCAGATTGTGACTAATTCTGTGCATGGAACCAAGAAGCAGCTGGTGCTACCAGAGCAAACTGCCCAGGAGCCAGGAGTGCCCAATATGATTACTTTGTGTACATGAGTCAAGAAAGACCCTAGAACTGGTAAGAAATAGATTTTATTGTCCACAGTGTGGAACATGTCCTATATGTGTGCCAAGAAGAGCATTACCAATTCATGCTTCATATCTGGAGAACCTAATCACCAACAAGCCTTTGGATTTTTTTTTTCTATATTGACTTTATCTCTCTATAAGGAAATAGCAAAAATATGTGACCAATAATTTCAGCAGATGTCCACCACAGTTTTGTCCCAGGTCCTCAACATCTCATGCCCGAACTGCTGGTAGGTTGACCTGCCACAAGTCTCTCCCCATTCCAGTCCATCCTCCATTCAGTCACCAAAATGATTTCCTTAAAGTATAAATTCTAGTATGCCACCCCCAACTCAATAAATTCCAGTGGCTCCATCACCGCCAAGATCAAATACAAAATCCCCTGTTATCATTCAAAGTCTTTGATCACCTGGCCCCCTTCTACCTCTCCAGTCTTTTTATACCTTACTTCTACTACATATTGTTTGATCCAGTGACACTGACTTCCTGGCCATTCCTTGCACAAGATATTTCATCTCTTTCCTCTGAGCATTTTTTCTAGCTGTTCCCCACACTTGGAATGCTCTCTTTCTCTGTCTGCTGGCTTCTTGTAAGTTCCAACTAGAATCCCACCTTCTACAGAAAAGCTTTCTCAACGTCTTTTAATTTAAGTGCCTTCCCTTTCTCATTGACTTCCGATTTCTTCCTTTACATCCCTTGTTTTTGTAGATTTGTTTGCTTGCTTAGATTGAGAGCTCCTTGAGGACAGGAATTATCTTTTGCCACTTTTTAAAATTCCCAGTACTTAGCACAATGCCTGGTGTATCGGTGCTTAATAAATGTTCATTGTTGACTGACTACAAGCATACTCAGCTAGAAATCAGAACGTTTCCACTTAGGCAAGTCACTTAACCCCAACTGCCCTCCAAAAAGCAAAAAACTTAAAAAAAATTTAAAAGATTACAAAAATAATTGTCAGAAAACTATTCATAGGCTTATAAGAATCCTGAGTATTAATATGAACAAAAATACTAGAGAAAATATGTTCAATGAAAAAGTGACAACAATTAAGTTTTATTAAATCAAAATTATGACAGCTTCTATTCTATATGATTACTTTGTTTAAATCGGTAGAGAAAGTTTTTTCAGCATATGGATTACCTGCTAGAATCCACCTTGGCTAAGACAGACTTTGAGAATAGGCTACTCGAGTAAATGTCGGCTTTAGTAAGTATAAAAAGTTGATAATAACTCCTTCCCATAGCCTGAGTATTTCAATTGGAAAAATGGAGAGAAGGGAGTAAGCATTTATTTAACTCCTGCCAGGCATGGGCCTAAGTGCTTTATAAACATTATTTCATTTGTTCTTCACAACAACCTTGGGAGATAAGTGCTGTTATTACTTTCATTTTACAGTTGAGGCAGGCAACTGAGGTAAACTGAGGTTAAGTAACTTGGCCAGGGTCACACAGATAGTGTCTGAGGCCAGATTTGAACTCAGGTCTTCCTCACTCCAGACCTCCATCTACTGCCCTACCAGTGGCTTTCTTAGTGCTCACTTGTGAACACACTGGGGACTCTGGGACCAGAATAAAAATCTCAGTGGAATCGACTTATGTCATTTCTAATACCTGATATAATGCTATCAGAAATGATGCTTTAAGCTTTATATCATGCTTGTTCATATTTGGGCAACAGCCACTTTACCTAGTAATCTGTGTTTTGGTACCTTAGATGGAGATGTTGATGAATTCACCTACACTTGGTATATCAAGAAAAATCAAAAGAGATCTATCAAGTGTTCATGGCTGGATCTCAGAAAAGAGTTGACGGAAACTAAAGATGACATCCCCCTAAATAAGCTATCAAGACATTCCACCAGGGGATAGTTTTGCTGAAAAACCTTGGTATTCAAGGCACTCACGAGTTAGCTGATGGAGGGAATGGAGCTCACCTAAGCTATTGAGGGAATGAGAGCTGAGTCTCATAAAGAAGGTGTCCCATCAAGACTACTTGCCACGGTTTCCTATTGTCTGTAGGAAAAGGTCAGCTAGACTATCTAGTGGAGAAGAGTGATGGACACTCACTTCTGTGAATGCTGGCAGCTGTAAAAAGACTCTGTGAACCAGATAGGAACATTGAAAGGGATGTTTCCAGAGGACACTGTGTGCAATATTAGAGGGCAGGAAGACTGAACTCAGAGGTAATTCCTTTCTTCTTAAAAATCCCACAGATTCTCCAGGGGGTACAGACACAATCCAGAGACCACAAAGCTAATGATAACCAACCTGTCTTTGCTGTCAGTCTGGTTAGGGAAAAACAAGTCTCTCTTGGTTATTTTGGTTAGCCATCTGCTTTCTCAGATATAGAAATGACAAGTCACTTAGACTGGTCATTAGACCATTCATTGACCTAATTTATGATGTTACAGATGAATGTGCTATATGTGTGTCCAGGTATCAATACAAGAGAGTACCTATGTGACATGTGCCTTATATGTCTCATAATTGTATATTGTTCCTAATGTACAGGTTCATTATGGCATAAATGAGTTTGAGAGAAATTATTTTCTATTATATTAATAACCAATTATTAAATTAGGATTGAGGTTTTTTCTCTTTATTTCTTCATTCAGGGACCAGTCCCTATAGGCCAGTCAGTCTTTGAAAGACATTATTGATGGAAGAGTTTGCCCAAATCCTCTGGGTTCATGCTCTTCAATCTTAGGTGAGACTCCACCCAACTAGAAGACCTCACATACAGAATCTAGTCTAGGTGAATTCTTGCCCTTAGGAAATAAACCCGTCCTTGGAACCCTCCATTAGAATTTAGGGTACCCCAGCTTAAGAAGGAGAAAACCAATCAGAATGATCCAGGTAGAGATGGGTTCCCTTGTCCAAGTCACATTCTCAGGAGAAGCTGAAGACTTGTCTTACCTCCTCATTAAATGTCCACCCCCTCATTAATTGTTCATAATCAGGGTTGATTTCTACCCGTCAGGGGTACCTCCTTTTCCAAAGGTAATTAGGCATTCAGGGATCTCCATGGTTTTGTCTTTGGTTACTGAGACCACTGATCATCAGTTTATTGATTATTGCCAGCCTAATTAATAAATTGATTATTCAGAAATTCTGTCTCTTGGGCTTTTCATTTGTCATAAATGTGCTTGTTTATTATTTTGTCATTATGTTCATTTTACTAGTTGTGATATGTTCATGCTCTCGCAATGTCTGTTAATGTTTTGTCCATTGTTTATATATATTATTTTATCTACCGTGTATTTTATATACATGTATGATAGTGCAATTTTTAGAGTTACCTAAATTTGCTTTGTTGGTTATTTGCTTCCTTGGTTATATATGACTAATTGCTGTGTACATGGATAGGAAGTTACTTTTGAGATATGCCTTGCTGTTTTACTTATAACTTAGACATGTTATCACTGAAGTACTTTTTCAGGTTACATGTATTGTATTACATCATGTCTTTTGCTTGTAAACTGTGTACTGGTTTCTTTGACTATCTTAGTTTGGTTACCTGGGATGTGAGGAAAATCACTCTTATTTATACTACATAGTTCCAAGGTTTCAAGCTTACCCCAGATACATTTTTTAAGGACTTCAAAAGGTTTCCGCCTAAAGGAGGAATGTAGTTTTATTCCTGGATGGACTTAGTGGTCTCCTAAAGCCTTGTGATATGGCAATAACCATGCAAAGAACATTGACTCCTGATTGACAGAGTGACTTCTGGGAAAGAGAAGCAAAGAAATAATGAGAGTTGGAGCCAAGAAGAGGCAAGGTACCGACTTTGAAGAACAAATGGAAGATCCCTTAGAGCAAGAATGTCAGACTCAAAAAGAAATCCCTGCAGTCTGCATATTGAATAATAGTTTTAAAATATATTATCTATGTTTTACAGCATTTTTATATTTTGTTAAATATTTTCCAATTACATTTTCATCTGGTTTGAGTTACACTTGGGGGTGTTGGGGACCTTGGTCCATAGGCCAGGTGTCTGACATCTCTGCCCTAGCACAACAGGCATGTGGGCAAATCCTGGCCTCCCAATACGGTCTTTGAGTCACAATGTCCATACCCTCAGAAACTACTGAGAGTGGACTCAATGAAGGAGATCATACTATCCCTTAACTGAGCAGAGATTTCAGCCCACTAACTTTTTTTGTATATTATCTAAATGATATGACTTTCCCAATTACTCTTTTAATTGCTTTCTTTAAAAAAAAAAAACACCACACACACACACACACACACACACACACACACACACATTTGCTTGCTCCAATCCGGATCTGTAGTAGAATTATACCTCCCACTCCTTCCCTTGGTACGCACCTTGGCAGAGGCAGGCATGAGAGAAAATAATTTAGAGTAACTAGGAAAGATGGCTTTTATACTAAACCCTAAAAGAATCATATTAGTAGATTTCAGATATCTGGTATCTAATAGATTTAATTCCAGCCCAATGCCCTCTTAAAGATAGGAGAACAAGAGAGTAATCACTCAGCTGTGACTATCTTCCTACTACCCACAAAAGCAGAAATCCAGTTTCTTCAGAAACATTAGGTAGGGTATTTCCATATGTATCAACATGTCACTGATGCATATGGAACTTCTAATGTTTTTATTTTATTTCTTTAGTCTTTTCTTCATTTTATGAATTTATTATTTATGTATTTTGACATTTTTTAAAATTCCAAATTCTCTCCCTCCCACTTTTGCTCCACTCAATGAGAAAGCAAGCAAAATTATATCAATTATACATATGAAATAATGTAAAACATATCTCTATATTAACCATATCACCCCAAAAAGCAAAAAATGAGGAAATTGTACTTCAGTTATACAAAATTGTATTGCATTGTGATCAGTAAGTGATTTTTTTTTTTACTATTTCTGCTTTTCTATATTTTTAGTGAGGTTTTTATATTCATGAACAATTTCTGTGCATGGACAATTTTTGGAATTATATCAAAGTTTTCATTTCTCAATTAATTTATGATAAAGTTCTTCAGACAAATTGGCATTCCTCCTTCCCCACTGTGGGGACCATTTGAAGTTATTCCGCTTATGATTAACTAAATATCCTTTCAATGTCAATAACTGAAGAGAGTCTAATAAGGCTTCTTACACTTAATTTGGGGAGCAATCTTATGTGATCCAAGCTATATTTTTGACATCACAAAAATGATTTTTGGAAAAAAGTTTGCTTTGCTTATTAAAATAACTTATTTTCCTCTGAAAAAATTATTTTGACTTGCCAATATATTTTGCACGTACACTATTAAGATGTCATTTCAATTTATTGTTTCAGGCCATCTGCAATGAAAGCTATTGTATGGAATAAACACAGTAGCCTTTCTTCTCCATCAGTAACAGTACTGGAGAATCCTAATGATAACTATAATGTATTGTATTTGCTGAATTTGGATTTCTTACTTTGTATTTATGCTACTCAAACTGTCTCTATTGTCTTTTCAGTGTACCAGTTTCTGCTGTTCCAGTGACTTTTCTCTTCAAACTGGTTATGTATATGTTTGTTCATTACAAAGAAATATTATTTCATCTTTTTAAAAGATGAAAATTAAAGCTTTCAAATCTATTGCTCTTCTCAAATTATTTCAATTTTAAAACTTTCAGTTTTAAATGTTTATTATATAAAAATAGAAGAGATAGCCTTATATATACTTTATTAAATATTTTCCAATTACATTTTAATCTTGTTTGGGTTGCACCTGGGGGTGTTGGAGGCCTTGACATGTGTTTGACATCTCTTCCTAGCATTTATATGTATATAAAAGAGATACTTTTTCTCCCACTTAATAGGATTTTATTTTTTCCAATTACATGTAAAGATAGTTTTCAACATTCACTTTAATAAGATTTTGAATTCCAAATTTTTTTTCTCCCTCTGTCCCCTCCCCTCTCTTCAAGAGAGCAAGCAATCTGATATAGGCTATACATATACAATCATATTAGACATATTTCTACATCAGTCATATTGCAAAAGAAGAATCAGAACAAAAGGGGAAAACTGTAAGAAAGAAAACAAAAAGAAAAAATAGCATGCTTTTGATCTGCATTCAGACTCTATAATTCTCTGGATGTGGATAGCATTTTCCATCATGAGCAAAAGACACTTTTAACTTCCACATTGAAATTGCTTAATTGTGAATTTACACACTTTTCATTCAAATGCAGCATGCAGTATGTTAACACAAACCATCTAGTGAGAGCCTTCTCTGATTGATGACTGGAAGACAGTAATGGCAGCAGATCACTTGAATTGAGATTGGATTACGTGTGGAATACATTTGATCTTGTTTATGTACATAGTAGCAAATTATCATTTCATTGCATCCACTATCAGTTGGAGCCAAATCACTATATTAGTCTTACTTTTGTTGATTTTGGTCCAAGCTTTGTTTTTGTCAGTCAATTTCCCCCTCCCCCCCAACTCCACCCCTCTTCAACTCTTCCATCTTTCTGCCAAGGCATCGCCAGTCATTCAGGTTGGGAGCCTTGGTGTCATCCTCAGCCTCTCTCTCCTCTCAGGCACTACACGTATTCAATTAAGCTGACACTTCTTGTTTTGGATTCTATAGCAGCTCCTATAGCCTCCCCTGACACATTGTTTGCCTGCTTCAAGACTGTACCTCTTCCAATCCATCCTACCCAAACTGTTTTGTTTCTTTTTAATTACAGATCTGCCCATCTTTGTCCCCTACTCAATAAACTCTGGTGTTTCCCAATAGATACAAATATCAATTTCTGTGTAGCATTTAAAGCCCTTTAAACCCTGGACTGAACTTACCTTTCCAGTCTTGTTACACATTACATGCCTTGATGAACAACATGGTCCAAGCTGGATTCTTGCTGTTCTTCATACATAGAACTCTATCTTCCCTCTCTGTGCCTCTGCACAGGCGTACTCATTGTTGGAATGCCCTGCCTCTACATCTCCACCTCATGCTATCCCTCAATTCCTTGATGGTTCATCTCAAGAATCACCTTCCCTGTGAAACCTTTTTGGATCTTTCCAGATGCTAGTGTCTTCCTCCTCCAAAAAAATGATCTTGTATCAATCTTGTGCTTATTTTCTATATACATGTACAGACAGTTCTCACTTTAAGTAAATTCACATCATGCTAATTCAACTTTATGTAAAGAATTTTACTTAGAGAGAGGCACAGGGCCACACAAGGGTGGTGGGAACAGCTCAGGGGCTTTCAGTTCCCAAGAGGAATTAAAGAGAAGGCTGCTTAAGGAAAAAAAGATGAAACCGATGCAACAGAAACTTTTATGAAGAGACCTTAGAAAAGCGTACCCCCAGTTCATTCCAGTTTGTGTTGATGTGATAAAGATGAAACATTCAAGAAGCAACAAGATTGTAAAATTAGCACAAGAATTGGCACTTGGAGTGGATGAGAATGATATGGAGGAGTTGATTGAGTCTCATGAAGAAGAACTGTCAAATGAGGATCTGATTAAAATTCTAGTTGCTAAAACTGCAGAAGGAGAAAAGGAAGCTTTGGAACTCGAGGTTGAATCAAAAACATTCACAATGAAATAGTTGGCAGAAGATTATACTATTTGAGTGATTTTTTTTCTTGTATTGAAAATGTGAATGCAAATACTTCAAGATTTTTAAAAGTTCAAAGATGAGTGAGGATAATATTGCTTGCTATTGTCAGATATATATACAAGGAGAAAAAAGAGAGCCATTCTCCAAACATCTCTGGATAGTTTCACACAAAGGTTGTATACCCAACCACCAAAGATAAAGGCTAGTGCAGTAGGTGAGGAAGGAGCAACATATTCTATACTACGTTAACTTTACTGTACAGTACTGTGCATACTTTATCATTAATTTTACCTTTCATTTCTTAATTGTGTTTATTATCATGGTACAGTATTTGATGTCTGCATTTTAGTACATTTTATGACTTGCATAAAGATATTATTTTGGGGTGGCTAGGTGGCACAGTGAGTGGAGTGTCGGCCCTGGAGTCAGAAGGACCTGAGTTCGGATCCGCCCTCAGACACTGCACACACAAAAAAAACAAATGAACAACAACAAAAAAAAACCTACCCATGTGACCTTGGGCAAGTTACTTAACCCCAATTGCCCTCCAAAAAGCAAAAAAAAAAAAAAGATATTATTTTGTGTATGCCTTTATTATGTAGCTTAAGTGGGTAAGTTGGGGTAAATTCACATGAAGTAAAAATTGCTTTATGTAGACATCTGTGGAGTGGTCCACTTACATAAAGCAAGAACTGCCTCTATATTCATCTTGTACATATTTTCTAGATAACTATTTAGTCTACTATTCTTTAATATGTTCTCCCTTTTAGATGAGGGAAACTTGGTACACAAATGCATTGTGGGTGGAGTTGTGAACTGATCCAACCATTCTGGAGAGCAATTTGCAACTATGCTGAAAAGATTGAGCCAGCAATACCACTACTAACTAGCTTTGTATCTCAAGGGAATCAATAAAAAGGGGAAAGGACATAATTTTTTATTTCTACTTTTTAAAAATAGCATTTTATTTTCCCAATTACATGGTAAGACAATTTTTAGTATTCATTTTCACAAGATTTTAGCTCCAAATTTTCTCCTTTCCCTTCCCTCTTCCTAGAATGGTAAGCAATTTGATATAGGTTATATATGTATATAATGACAATAGCAAGCAATTATGTAAAACATATTTCCACATTAGTCACAATTGTGAAAGAAGAAACAGATCAAAATGTGAAAAAGAACTTGAAAAAATGAAGTGAAAAAAATTATGCTTTGATTTGCATTCAGAGTCCCTCAGTCCTTTATCTAGATGTGGATAGCATTTTCCATAAAGTCCTTTGTACTCTTCTTGGATTTTTGTTTTTTGGTCACTGTGTTGCTAAGAAGAACTAAGTCATTCATAGTTGATCATCACATAATGTTGCTGATACTGTGTACAATGTTTTTTTCTGGTTCTATTCATTTCACTTCGCATCAGCTTGTACAAGTCTTTGCAGGTTTTTCTGAAATCTGCCTGCTCATCATTTCTTATTCCACAATAGTACACTCTTACATTCATATACCACAACTTGCTCATCAATTCCCCAACTTCCAATGTTTTGTCACCATGAAAAAAGCTGCTATAAATATTTTTGCACAGGTAGGTCCTTTTCCCTTTTTTATGATCTTTTTGGGATACAGATCTAGTGTACTGCTATTGGTCACCCTTTGGGCATAGTTCCAAATTGCTCTCCAGAATGGTTGTATCAGTTCACAACTCCACCAATAGTGCATTACTGTCCCAATTTTTCCATATCCTCTCCAACATTTATCTTTTTTTTTTGGTCATATTAACCAATATAGATGTGATGTTGTTTTAATTTGCATTCTCTAATCAAAAGAGCACTTCTCCATATGCTTATAGATAACTTTGGTTTCTTCATTTGAAAACCGCCTGTTCTTCTCCTTTGATCCTTTATTTATTGGGGAATGACTTATACTCTTATAAATTTGACTCAGTTCTCTATACATTTGAAAACTGAGATCTTTATCAGAGACACTTACCATTAAGATTGTTTCCCTGCTTTCTGCTTTCCTTCTGATATTGGCTGAATTGGTTTTGTTTGTGCAAAAGCTTTTTAATTTAATATAATCAAAATGATCTATTTTACATTTTGTAATGCTTTCTATCTCTTATGGTTATGAATTCTCTTCATAGATCTGATAGGTTCCTTGCTCTTTTAATTTGCTTATGTATGTATTTACATCTAAATCATATTCCAATTTTAACCTTATCTTCATATATGGTATGAGATACTGGTCTATACATAGTTTGTGCTCTATTGTTTCCCAACTTTCCAAGCAGTTTTTGTCAAACATGGATTTCTTATCTCAAAAGTTGAGGTCTTTGTGTTTAATAAACATTAAGTTACTTTGGTCATTTACTACTGTGTCTTGTTTACCTAATCTATTCCATTGATTCACCACTCTATTTCTTAGCCAGTACCAGATAGTTTTTCTGATTACTGCCTTATAATGTAGATTGAAATCTTGTATTGCTAGGCTGCCTTCCTTTATACTTTTGTTCTTGACCTCTTGTTCTTCCAGATGAATTTTGTTGTTATTTTTCTAGTTCTATAAAATAATGTTAGTTTGATATAAAATAAAGGTAGTTTGATAGGTATGGCACTGAAAAAGTAAATTGGTTTAGGCAGAATTATTATTTTTATTATATTGGCCTGGCCTACCATGAACAATTGATGAAAGGATCTATTTGTATAAAAAGTATTTATAGCAGCTCTTTTTTGTAGTGACACAGAGTTGGAAATTGAGGGAGTTGCTGAACAAGTTATGGTATGATTTTAATGGAATATTACTGTGCTATAAGAAACAATGGGCAGGCTGATTTTGGAAAAATCTGGAAAGACTTATGTGAACTGAGTGGAACCAGGAGAACATTGTCCTCAGTAACAGCAATACTATATGATGATCAATTGTGAATGACTTGGCAATTCTCAGTAATACAAGGATCCAAGACAATTCCAAAAGATTTATGATGAAAAATGCTATCTACCTCCAGAGAAAGAACCGATGGGGTCTGAGTTGGGGGCAGTTAGGTGGCACAGTGAATAGAGCAACAGTCCTGGAAGTTAGGAGGACCTGAGTTCAAATCTGACCTCAGATACTTGACACACTAGCTGTGTGACTTTGGGCAAGTGACTTAACCCCAATTGCCTTGCCTTCCCCCTTCCAAAAAAACAAACAAAAAAAGACAACAGATTGAAGCATGCTATTTTCATGTTCTGATTTTTTTTCATGTTTTTCCCCTCTTTGGGTCTGTATCTCCTTTCACAACATGACTAATACGGTAGTATGTTTTGCATAATTGAACATGTATAACCTAAATCAAATTGCTTGCCATCTCAGAGAGGGGATAAGTAATGGAGGGAGAGAGAAAATTTGGAACTCAAAAAAAATTTTTTTAATTCATGCCAAATATTATCTTTATATGTAACCAGGGAAAAACAAAGTATTATTTGGCAAAAAATACTTTCTCCCTCTCCCTCACTTCTCTCCCCTTCTCACTTTATCTCTCTCTCTCCCTCTTTCTCTCTCAACACAATAGATAAATGTTTGATTGAATTGAAGTATGTGGAAAAAAAAAGTTAATGTATTTGTGTGGCAGTTGAATTTTAAAATATGTGACCATTTTGGCCATTGCTTCATGCCAAGTCTCCTCCTTCCCCTACAAATGAGGGAGGCATAAACTTAAGTTTGTGAAACCATTTAAAGGCAGAACTTTGGAAAAAATTATTTTGAAACTTTAAAAGACTTCTGAGATACTAACATTTTAAAGAATACCTAAGCCTTTGTTCTCACTCACTTCTATCTACTTCTCCAGCTCTAGAAGTCTATGACTCTAGGCCTAATTTATTCCCTAGAGTAATTTTCCCTGTGGAAGAATATAAAGAATTCTATCCTGACTGCCTCAAGTTTATACAATGGTGCTTTGCAGATAAAAGGTATTCAATAAATATTTGTTGATTTGAGTTGGCTTGAGACCACTTTATATTTGCCAAGGTTTTTGGCTGATGACCATGCACATTTTTTAATAGAGAAAATTTTCAAATGAACCGAATAGGAAAACATTTTACCAAGCTAAAAATGGTAATGTTATAGAAGGGAATTTATGACCCAAGGACTTTAGGCATATATCACCCATCATTCCTAGCTTTATTTAAGTAGAGATTTTACATGTTTAATTATATGTGCATTGGGTTTAGTATGGTAATGGCCACCACTGACTTTCTACTCTGCAGCATGTACAGGTCAAATATTGAAAAAGCAAATGCTATATACATATCCTTCCTAGAAATATACTCACATCAGATAGAATGCCAAGCAAGGTTTTCTGTCTAATTTTTACTGTGTTGGTTTTGGGGCTTAGCATCTTCTTTGCCTAAATCAAATGGGATATTTGTGCCAAGCACAGTGACTGGCACATAACAGGTTCTGTTATAAATGCTTATTTACTTCCCTTCCTCTCTCCACATAGGAGTCTTCATATGATGAGGGCCAACCCATGCTCTCTTCATTACAATCCAAAACTAAATGATGATGTGATGGGACTAATATTTATTATTATTTACTATAATGTATGGTAGCTCCGTGTGCTCACCCTTTTTCCTCTTCCCCTTACAAGGATCAAACCCACACCTCTCCCCTCCACCCTACAACAAAGATTAGTTTTTCCTAAAAGGAGACAAAGCTATCTTTGAGATTCTACTTCCCTTGGAACAACTTCCTAGTCACCTAAGGGCACAAATAGTCCTGAGAATTGGTGGGGCCCTGAGACATCTTGAATCCCTATACATTTTGACCAGATGAGTTTCCATAAGGAGTTTAGGAAGGTGCTGTGTAACACAGTGGAAGTTACATGCCCTATACCCTTATTCCATATCCTTGATGTGTTAGGGCAAAGCAAAACTCCTTTTGTTATCGGCTCAGTGATACACAAGTGCTTTATTTCATCCCAAATCAAAACAGGGTGTTGGCATTAGACCCTAAACAGAAAGCCTCTGCTGGTTTTATATCTCAGACTCATATTCTTCTTTTTAAAAAGTAAATTTATTATTTATTTAACTTTAACATTCAATTTTTTAAAAAGTTGGTTGCCAAAGTCTCTCCCTCCCTCCTTCCCTTTCCCCACCCATAGAGAAGGCAAGCAATCAATTATACATGTGAAATCATGCAAAACTTGTTTCCACATTAGCTATGTTGCAAAAAAAAGGAAGAAAAAAATGCCTCAATCTATACTCAGACTCTAATTAGTTCTTTCTCTGGAGGCAGAAAATATTTTTCATCATACGTCCATTAGAATTGACCTGTGTCGTTATGTTGATAAGAGTAGCTGAGTCTTTCACAGTTGATCATCATTACAATATTTTATCATGTACAGTGTTCCTGTTCTGCTGACTTCACTTTGCATCAGTTCATATGCGTCTTCCTAGGTTTTTCTGAAATCATCCTGTTTGTCATTTGCACAATAGTATTCCATCACAATCGTATACCAAAACTTTTGGAACCATTCCCCAGTTGATGGGCATTCCCTTAAGCCTGATCTTCTTCTTAAGAGACTTCATGCCTTGATCATTGTAGGTAGATGTCTACCTTCATTCTGATAGAAGCTGCCAGACTCCCATTTCTGACTCCTGTGCTTGAGTGACTTAGTCACATAAGGAGAATTCAGCCTAGCCCGACCACTGGACATTTCCTAAGCCTTTCATTTACAATAGCCTGGACAAAAGTTTATTCCATCTACTTGAAAGAACTTTCTTCCTCACCTCCTTTGAGTTTCCTTTTTTTAAAAAAAAATCCCTGATAATTAAAAATATATAGTTTTTTTGCATTGTATTCCTACATAACAGCACTGACAATTATTAAGATAATCATGCATATTGCTGTTATGAATTATCTTGTCCCAAGAACTTTGTTTATAATGATTTTGTCCCAAATGGCAGTTTGATGAAGTCATGCCACAAAAAGGCAAAAGCTATGGAAATTAAGTTTTTAGAATGACAAACATTACAGGCATTCACTTCCTACCCCCACAATCTTTATTCTTCCAGTTCTGCAGGCTGAGAACAAGAGTAGTTCAAGAACTTGGGAAATAGTAGCACTTTTGAGATAGCCACCCCTACTTACAAATACACTCCTCCCCCATGATCTCATGCAAGCCAGATAATATCAAAAAGACAATGAAAATCCTTTAAAGCTACATGTAATTCTGCAAAACTGTCAGTCCAATCCAAATGAAAGGAAGGGATGGTTTACATTTCGCTCCCTGCCCCCTCCACATTTAAAATCAAAATAAAAAAAGCACCAAATTGTAAACTAATTAAAAATCAGTTGATGGTATTTAACAATGGCATTTTTAGGAAAGTTCTCAGGCAGATGGATTGGTGACAGTGTACCAGGGAGCTGACAAACTAACCAGGCTCCTGGAGGAAATGGGAGGGATCAAAATAATGTCAGAAAGGAAATTTGAATTTCCAGGGGGAAGAGAAGAGACATTGTTTACAAAAAGTCAGGGGATTCTCACCTTTAAAAAAAAAAGAGAGAGAGAGAGATTCAGAGACACAGGCAAAGACCGAGACAGAGACACAGAGAGAGCTTAGCTTTGAGAGTTTGTAGTATCAAGCTACCAAAACAGTTTCTTGATTCCTGAGCAATAAAAGGGAGTTCATGCAGCACTCTTGTCTGTGGCCCACGTTATAAAACCACGAGGACAGCAACAAAAACAATCATAAGTCTCTCTTTGAGAAGGGTTTTGTATTGATGAAGTACATTGGGTAGGAGATTGTATTAGATGACCTTTAAGGATCCTCCCAGCTCCCAAGATTCTTTAAATCCAAGGCAGATTTGGATTGGATCTGGGGTGGGGTACCTGCAGCCTCCCTCTAGGTCCTCAAGTTAGGCCTTTTACAAATCCAGTCAAAGGGCTGCACTTGAGGACATAGAGAGACTTGTAATTGTTTTTCTTTTTAGTTTTCTACCAAAGACTATCACCCAACAAGTACAAATGGCAGCTGGGTGGAACAGAAGATAGACCCTGGAAGATATAAGATGTGAGCTCAAATCCAGCCTCAGACACTTACTAGCTGTGTGACCCTAGGCAAGACCCTTGAACTCTGCCTGTATCTATAGTATCTAACTCTGCTTGTTGGGAGGCTAAGAAGAGATGATATTTGTAAGGCACTTTGCTCTTAAAAAGTATTATGTAAATGTTAGGTATTATTACTGTTATTATTATCTTCTGTTGACATTAAGTTGGCTTTTTTGTTTGTTTTGTTTTTGGTCAATATTCACTTGATATTTATTGTTCCTTGCAGAAAAGATACAAAAGATTGTCAACCACGTTCAGGGGGTTTCCTATTTTTATAATTATCTCTGTGTCTGTTAGTGATTCTAATTAACCCTCAATCTGTTTCATGAAATTTAAATTTTTCCAATGCTTCTGAATTAGTAGTAACTATTAAAAGGTGAAAGCCCTGATGCAGATGCAGAAAGGCAGCCCAACCCTGTTAATAATACTATTCAGTTAAACTGGGGAAAGGTGATATTGGGACTGTTACTTCTCTACCCCAAGAAAAGCTTGTGACATCTAAATTAGGACCTGGTGGCAAATTAAGGAGATTTAAAGTACTTTCCAGCACAAACATCAAACTGCTTGCTTGGGGGTGAATTTCAGCTATAAAAACATGAGCTGAGATACAATTGGAAGCCACTCAAATACTGAAATAGTTGAAGCAGAAACGGGGTCATTGTGCCAGGATTGTGAAGGTTTTAGGGAGGCTTGGAAGGGAAAAGGAAAGAAGAGAAAAAACGGGATTCTTCAGCAAGAGATAGTCTGGTGTGGCAATGGCCATCATGAAGGGAGACATTGGTAACATCCTTTGGGGGGAAGGGCAAACTGCTGAAACTCGGACAAAACAGGAAACAGGACTTTTGCCTCAAATGAATAGTACAAATCGGAAGCCCAGTAAAATCTTAAAGACACAGGGCCAGGAAGGAGGAAAAGGAAAAGAAATGTAGGTCTTTCCTCTATTTTAAAGCAGCATCTGAATTCATTCCCCCCTTTAATTGGTTTTTTGAGAGATTCTCAAGCCTCAATTATTCTTGCTAAGAGGACATAAAAACAATTCCCATTGTCATCAATTCCAAGGAAGTTCTGTTGTCCTGGAATTTTGTTGAACAAAATGAATCATAAAATGAGCCTTGGAAATCTGTTATACAAAAAATTCAGTATCAAAGACTTTTTTTTATTAAGTGATACAGTTCTCAATGCCAGTATCAGGTATTACTTTAATCTCATTTATAATCAAATCATCATTTCATTCCCTGCCATTTAGAAGACTGATTAACATTTCAGATGCTTTCTTTCCCTGATGGTGCTCTGAGGTATGGGTTAGTTAAAATGTAAAATTGTCAGAAATATGGGCTAGAAAACAGAAAAGCAATGTGACTTGCTTACTGGGACCAGCTCCTTTGAAATAGCTGTCCACACTGTACTTACATGGTACAATAGTAACTCATGGTCAATTATGTCATGCTATTGGTCCCCTGGGGTTACTGTGTAAATACTCCACTATGACAAATATAACTGTCCTCTAAAGTGCCCCAAGGACTTGACAGAAGAGTAATCTTATCCCATTTTTTACAGAGAGAAAGTAAGGCTTAATGGGGCCAGCAGATTTTTCCCCCTCAAGGAAATAGAATACACAAATGCAATACTTCCCAAGCTTTCCTCCCTAACAAGAGAATATCAAAGTGACTAAAAGAACTTACAATGTTCTGGGACCCAAGTGACTTGTTAAAGCCAAGAACTTTTGCACCAAATTTCAGAAGTCTTATTTCTCATTAGATCAGCATCCCAACACTGGGGCAGACAAGTCTAGACAACAGAGGCAGTTACGGATGACCCAAGGCTATCTAGACTCTTCTTTGACTCATATGAATTGATGTGCTCAGCTGGTTTGGGAAATGATTACACAAGCAATTTTGGTTTCACTTACAAATCTGGTTTTTCAAGCAAAGAGACACAAATAGATGCCCAGGCACGTCTACACAGAACACCATAGGGATGAAGGAGGGGGAAATGTTAGTTTATTTTTCTTAGGGATCTATGAGATAATCTGGGAAGATATAAATACAGTAGCCGAATCTGGTGATATCCTTTCTTGTCCAATAGCACCTGGGGACACTTTATTTCATCTTTCCACTCTAGTCACACTTGTATCTATGGCTCTGCTGGAGAGCCTACAGTTAAATTTTCAGTGTGATCATTTACACCTCAGAAATCAATAAATGCTATAAATCAGGGCTTGATTTATTTTTGTTGTCTAGACTTAAGAAAGTGATAGAGAAAATGTTAACACAAATTAAACTTAAAAATGTATGATGCTCCTTTTTTTCGGGGGTTGGGGATAGAACAGTGGTTCCCAGCCCACTCCTGTTTATATGCAAAGATTATTAGGAGGACTCATAAAAAGAATTCATATTTCCTACAGTGATTCACTAGACCAGAATTTAGGATTCCAAGAATTTGGGGGTTTATTAATATTCATAAATTTTCTTTGAAATTTTTTCAAGAGGACTAATTAATTAATGTGATCCTCATTTGCATATCTAGAAATCTTTCCTTCAGCAAAGAAAACTGCCAGAAGAAAATTGGCTCAAAGGATTATTAGTAGGGAGTCATTAATCCCTTAAGAATTTGGGGGGATATGAAAAAAAAAATGCAAAGGGCATTTGCAAACTTCTGCCCTTTAAAAATGCTTATATTTCTCCTGCCCACTGAAATAAAACTGTTATTTAATATTTTCTAAAACACTACAGAGGCTTTATTGCTATATATTTAAATCCATATCTCTTGTTTCTGATCTGTCTCCTGAACTTCAGTATCATTTTGCCATCTTCTTACTAGACATCTCCTTTTTGATGACCCCTTGGCATCTCAAATTCTCAAACAACAGAACTTGCTAGATTTTGGTCAATACTCATTTCTCCTCCAAACTTCCTTATTGCTATGGAAGGTACCACTGCCTTTCCAGTTGCCCAAGTTCTCAGACCCAGCCTCATCCCTGACTTTTTCCTGTCCTGTAACCCAGGGATCAAATCAGTTGCCAAGTCCAGTTAATTCTATCTGCATAATTATCTCTCTCATCCCATCCCATTTTCTTTACTCACACTGCCTCTTTCCTAGATGAAGCTTTCTTCATCTCTTGCCTAGACTGGTCTTATATAAATATTTTTAGATTAGAACAGTGGTTCCCAACACTTTTTATCACATGAGCCTCTTTCAACAATAACAACAACAAAAGTACTGTTCATCTCCAGGGTAATTTAATATACTACACATAACATTCTTTATGGTTTACTCATAAGTACATATAATAACTACAATGATAACTTTTGCCCTCTCAAAAGTCAAAATTGAATTTACATCATATAATTGTGACTATAAAATATACAGTCTTATTTTACCTGTAATTAAGAAGGCTCTAAATATAAAATGATGAACTAATTCTAATATAATTACAAATATTTTATGTGGGGGCATTCTGTTTTATTGTTTTTCATAATTTATTTTATTTTTAATTTATGGAATAAAATTAGCATTTCCATAACACAGTATAATTTTTTTAAATGATTGCATATGAAACTGTAAATGTACTAAGTACAACTTATTTCTTTTTGTTTGCTTTTTAGAGGGCAACTGGGGTTAAGTGACTTGCCCAAGGTCACATGACTAGTTAAGTGTGAAGTATCTGAGGCTGGATTTGAACTCAGATCCTCCTGACTCCAGGGCCAGTGCTTTATTCACTATGCCACCTAGCCACCCTATTCCTTTTAACTATATAATAAAGTTAACATGGACATTTTCCCCCCTTTTTTTCTTCCTTCCCCAACCCGCCCTAGAGATGGCCACCATTAGACACAAATAAGTATATATATGTAAAATTATTCTATATGTCTATTTATCCATTCTTTCTCTGGATGCAGATAGCATCTTTGTTCATAGAGGGGAAGGGTATGAGAGGGGGAATTATGGAGGGGAGGGCAGATTTTGGGGGGAGTCTAGTTTGATGCACACACTTTTGAAAAGGGACAGGGTCAAAGTAGAGAATAGAACAATTGGGGGGGCAATATAGGGTGGAGGGAAATTTAGTCAGTCTTTCACAATATATCCACTATGGAAATGTTTTGCATAATTACATATACACGACCTATATTGAATTACTTATTTTCCCAGTAAGGGTGGGTGACAAGGGAGGAAGGGAAAGAATCTGGAATTCAAAGTTTTAAAATCAAATGTAAAAAAATTATAATTACTATTATTAATTGTTTTTACATGAAACTGGGAAATAAGATATACAGGCACTGGGGTATGGAGATCCATCCTGCCCTACTGGAAAGTTGGAGAAGGATATAGGAGAGAACAGATTGGGGGAGGGGGTATACAGTGGGATCGCTGTTTTGGGGTGGTGGGTAGGGGAAAGACAGGGAGAAAATTTGTAACTCAAAATCTTGCGGAAATGAACGATGTAAACTAAAAATAAACAAAATTTAATTTAAAAAGTTTTTGTTGAATACAAATAATATTTTTGATGAAATAAATTACAACTTGGAAAATGTTTAACATAATTATTACATATAAACTGAATTTTAGTACTGATTTCAAATCATTTTGGAAATGAACTTGTAATGTTTCAAGCATTCACATGCTTTCTCTAACAGAGGAAAAATATATTTGTAATATAATTGGGCAACTATTTACTGGTTATGGGGTCATTAAAGAAGTTTTAGTTTAGCCATTTATCTTAGACCCTTTTCTAGGTGTTACCCAGGTCATTAACCAGTAAATGGGAACCATTGGATTAGAAAAAAAAGAGGGTATGAAAAAGTGAATTTCTATTGCACGCAGCCTACTTTTTGAAAAAGTATATAATAAATTTAACATGATACTTTCCAAACTATCCTGTCTGTCTGCACTTCTTTCTGTCCTCTTTTTTAAAAAAATGATTCAATGATCTTTTCTTTTTTTCAATCGGGATCTCCGTGCTCCCCATGATTTTCCTCCCCTCCCTCCCACAAAAAGAAAAGTATAACCCTGGTAACATAGAAGCAAAGTCAGGCAAAACAAATCCATGAAGTAGTGATATCCCCCCAACATAAGCCTCATTCTTCATCATGAATCTGTCATCACCCTGTCAATAAGTGTGTTTCTTTTTCTGTTCTCTGGAATCCTCGCTGGTCATTGCATTGATCAGAGTTCTAAGCCTTTCAGAGTTGTTTTTCTTTACAATGTTGTTGTTACTATAGAAATTGTTCTTCTGGCTCTGTTCATTTCACTCTGCAACCTTTCATACAAACCTTTCCAGGTTTCTGGGAAACCATCTCTTTCAACATTTCTCATGGTACAATAGTATTCCGTTACACTCACATACCATAAATTGTTTAATTATGCCACAACTGATAGACACACCTTATTGTTTTCAGTTCTTTGCCCCTGAAAAAAAAAAGCTACTATAGATATTTTTTGTACATTTGGGTCTTTTTCCTCTTTTTACCTCTTTTGGGTAGAGGTCTAGTAGTGACTGGGTCAAGGGGTGTTTAGTGACTTTGGGGGCATATATCCAAATAACTTTCTAGAATGGCTGGACATTTCACAGCTCTACCAATAGTGCCAGCGAATGTCTATTTTCCCAAGGTCCCTTCTATAGTTTTTATTTCCCCTTTTTGGCATTCTTGCCAATCTGATAGCTGTGAGGTGGAACCTCAGAATTATTTTAATTGAAATTTGAATTGGAGTACTTTTTTATGTGGCTGTTGATCAACTAAAATTTCTTCCTTTCTTTTATTTGTACTACTTATGGGTGTTTGCAAGTTGAATAATCTATTCGAGGTTGTTTGTTTTTCCCAGAAATGCTTCAAATACTTCCATTTATTGAATGTCCATCTTCTTTCATCATTGATTAGGTTCAGGTTTACAGGATATGTCATTTTGGGTTGTAATCTGATGTCTTTGCAAAAGACACATGAGACTATTTTTTTACTCGTTACTTTTTGTTGATTTCCTTTATACTTGAAGGAAATGCTAGTATCTTCTCAGATTATTTCTAATTAATCTTGCATATATCATTTGTGTAATCTGAGTCCCAAAGCCCATTGGTATGGGACTCTTTTAATTGGTGGAGATCAATGCCCCATACCTGTATGAAAGGCAGAGCAAAATTAACAAGAGAGGAAAGAGAACCTATCTCTTCAGTCTCTTCAAGTTCATCTGGCTTCCAACCTTGAGAGAGAAGATATGTGATGCCAACCTTTCTTCAGGTGATGGAATGAAGAGAAAGACTCTGGGAAGAAGCCAAAGTAAGAGAAACTGACAGTCTCTATTATGTCTCTATTCCTAGCTAACTAACTACACTGGAGACTTCAAGTAATTTCTCCTTTGGCTAGATCTGTCACCCTCTGTCTCTCTTGGTTGAGCTAAATTACCTCACTCCTAACGGGAGAGCTACTTCAATTTGTATTGTCTGGTATATGGTTTCATATCTATACCTCCTCTGATTTTGGTTTTGATATCAACATGGACAAATGGATTTCTCTGCTGTTTGCTACATATGTTCATTTGGTGGGAAAGGGAATTAAGCCTTGGCTATAAAGCTTGGGATCCTCCTTTCCCAATAAGAAATAGTGATCAGGAGTCTCGCTTGATCTTAAAAATCATATCACCTGGACTAATAATACTTGAGAACAGATAGGTAGAATTCTATCCTGGTACCTCCTCTCTCTGAGGAGGACAGGGTGATCAGCCTTTGGCCCCAACCTTCTGCTTCACTTCCTGGAAAGAATTGAAGCCTCCCTTTGAGAAAGATGGGAGGAAGATATATGATAGATGTTTGTCCTTGCTTCTTTTACCCTTATCAATACCTTTTTTGCTACATTTGTACATGAGGTTTTATATTGTCTTGCTCTGTGAGCTCCTTGAGTGCAGGGTTTTTAAAATTTTTCTTTGCACTTCCAACATTTAGCACAATATTATTACTATGTTGTTACTACAGATGGCACAGGTAGTAGGCACTTAATTCATTCTTGTTGACCTGATTTTAATGATTTTAAGGTCTTTATCCTAGTCACTTACAGAATTTGGTGTTTGTCATTGAAATTGTTTAATTAAACAATATGTGTCTTTGAGATTTGAAGTGTAAAGTAATTGAGGTCTTTGAATATATCAAACATGTGCTACTGTATTTGTTTCTATGTGTTATGTACCTAATCTTCTCTGTTGATTGCTCCCTATTTTTTTTAACCAGTACTAAATATTTTTGGTGACTAATTACTGTATTTTAATATAGTTCAAGATCTGGGACTGTTTCCTACTTTCATTCTTTCCCTTAAGAATCTTGACTTTTTGTTCCTCCAGAAGAATTTTTTAAATTATTTTTTCTAGCTCTTTAAAGTGATCCTTTTATAGTTTGATTGGTATGCGTAATGGAAATGCAGATTTGAAGATCTTCCCTGCCCCAGGCCCTTTGATTGGCTTAAGTGACTCTGAGAACCTTCTTTAATTTGAAAATATACTCTGCCTCCTAATAGGCTGAATGTGGTCACATGGAGCCTGTGGTAGGAGGCTTGGTTTTCAGGAATGACAACATCTTGATGCTGTGTGATTGGGCAGTAGGTCAAGAGGGTGGTTACATTCTCTGACCCAGGAGAAGGCTATATAAACCCTGATGGGAGGCTTTGCTTTGGGGCTCACTTTGAGAAGTGTTGTGTGATTTGACCAGATGAGACTCTGGGAAGCCGTTGTTGAGAGCCCCCCGGCTTTGAAAACCCAGATGTTGATGCTTCCCTCTCTGGTAACTGTGATTTGGTATTGATATAATGGTTGGACAGTTTGGAAGCCTGTCTGTTTGATATGTAAGTTCTGTAACTCTGAAGTTCGGGGTGCTGACCTTTTTCCCCTGAACTAGGTAATATATATTTGTTTGATCAAAGTAAGCTTGTTAACCCATTTTGAGTTGCTTTCC
Source organism: Gymnobelideus leadbeateri (assembly GCA_011680675.1). Taxonomy (NCBI): domain Eukaryota; kingdom Metazoa; phylum Chordata; class Mammalia; order Diprotodontia; family Petauridae; genus Gymnobelideus; species Gymnobelideus leadbeateri. Next base: position 48,549 of record WOXC01005877.1, on the reverse strand, counting down.
TTTTGAAAAGCAGATCTAAGAACCTGTGTTGGCAGTCACCCTGGGGATATTGGGTTGCTTGCTGCTACAGTATGACACTGAGCAAGTAAATGGATTTAAGTATTATTGTCATTTTTATTATTTTGGCATGGCCCAACCATGAACAACTAATATGTTTCTACTTTGCAGTAGCTTTCTAATTGGTCTCCCTCTGCTTTCAGTCTCTCCCTTCTTCAATCCATAATAGTTGCAAAGTTAATATTTTTTTAAACAAAAATTTTACCATTTCACTCTCCTACTCAGTGGCTTTCTATTCCCTTTAGAATAAAATTGAAGATCATCAGGCTGACATTTGAAGCCCTTCACAATTTAGTTCCAAGGTATATTTATAGACTGATTTCACAAGATTATTCTACATATCCTCCTTATACCATTTAAACTGGCTTGATGGGATAGTTCCCAAGGAGTGCATTTGACTCCCACCTCTCTGCCTTTGTGCAGGTGGTCCCATGTACTCCCTCCTTGCCTTTGTCTCTTAATTCTTAGCTTTTTTTCAAAGACTGCCTTAAAAGCCACCTCCTGCACAAGGCTTTTCCTGATCTGTTACATTTATTACTATTCTCTTCCTCTTCAATTTACTTTGTATGACTTTGCATATACTCTCATATTTCCTTATGTATGTATGTTTTGTACACTTGTAGTATAATGTAAGTTTCTCTAAGTCAGGGACCATTTCTTTTTCATTTTAATAGTTCCAGCACCTGACAGAGTACCTTGCCCATGGTAGACTTTTAAAAAAATGTTTGCTGAATTGAACTGAATACAGCTCTTACATCATTTTAACCTCGTATCCTCATTTATATATACACAGTAAAGAAATTAAATGCTTGTGGCAATGCCTTGTACATAGTGTGATCTCTGTAAATACATGTTAATTGAATGGGTGAGTAAACAAGTGAATCCATGCTGATTTTTGAGGCCCAGGATGCTGAGGTCACACAATCTAAAGTCTGAGTTGGTGTTAAAATACAAGCATTCTGATTCCTAACCCAGTCTTCTTTCTGCTGTATCATAAAAGTTCATTCTCGGTATTAATGTCACTTTCTTGGTTTAGTGCTGGGTAAAGGCCCTTTTCAGATGGCTCTTAATGGCAAACCTAGACTGATGGCCTAGCATAACACTGAACATGCCACAAAAGAACTGGCATTCACTGGCAGTTCTCCCGGGGCTCCCACAGCAATCCTGTGCCAACAGCTATTGTCCTTGACAAGTGACTCTATTGGCAACACAGGATTCCTGTAAACAAGTTCTCTACATGGATAGCCAGCAAGGACTTCCATTCCAAGTTGTGCCCAGTTCTCTCACATAAGTAAGTATTTATTAAAGCTTGGAAAATGTACCAGAACAGGTTGGTGCTAGGAACATTGTTGTTATCTAACTTGAAAGGTTAAAGGCTTAAGGTTAACAAATGCAACTTATTTTTCAGAGAACATTTTCCTGAATGAGGGGATTTCTCCTTTGAGAAGACTGAGAAATAGTCCCAGTTCTGAGAAACTAAAAGTAATCTACTTGAGCAAATGATTAAAGGTGTTTTTCTTAGATGAATATATTTTATGGGGAGAAGGCAACTATTTATTGCAGTAGACTGCTGGTTGGTCTCTCTGCCACAAATTTCTCCACACTCTAGTATAGGAGTGGGGAATGACCTTGAGGCCATATGTGATCCACTAGGTCCTGAAGTGTGGCCCTTTGATTAAATCCAAACTTCACAAGGTTTTGTTCTGTTTGGTGATGATGTGTAATAAAGACCCAACTCCCCACCTGAGAGCATTTTCAGGGGATCTATGGTGATGTTCAGTGATCTGCTTCCAGAACTGGGCTGTCATTGGCCAGACCTCTGTACTTCCCTCCCCAACTTAAACCTGCCAGGATATATTTTGACCCATTATCCACACCCCCAATTCAAAACAGTTTTCTACCTGTGGTCCCTGGAAGGCACAAACATGGACCTTTCACTTGTTTCTCCAGTACAATACAGGAAAGTCACAAAACATGGCACAGACAAAAACATGTACAGGCAAAAACCACTATTGTCCTCAAATACAGTTATACAGGATTTCTGGTTCAATTTCATTCTCCTATTGGACATGAATATGTCATATAACTAGCAAAATCTGCCCAAAATGTCAAGCATAGCCCAAGTATCAACTGATTGGTTCAGTCTGCAAATTTATAGCTTGAGATACCAGCTAATATGGGTTAGTATCTCCTGTTTTACCTAATATAACTATTCCCTTTTTCCTCATCTTTTCTTTCATGATTACCTTCCCACTCTGCCCTCCAGAAAATTCTACTGCACCCATCCCACCAATGTGACCCTGAACCTATATATGGTTATTTAAAACTGCTGCTCAGGGCTCACTGTATACATATGTATGTACATGTAGATGTGGGTATACTCATCTATATATACATACAAATATGTGTGTATATACATACATGTGTGTACATATATGTAGATACATATATTGAGAGACAATAAGTCTCTTCTTTAAGCATAATAAACCAGTCGATTGTTATGATTGCTAGCTGTTCCTATCAATGAATTTCTGGATGAAACAATATTTAACAAAAATATATATTTTTTAAAAAATCAGTACTTACTGCTTACTTACAAAAGCCTTTCTTGATGCTAGAAATGGCTTTCTCCAACACAAAGGTGGTAATGAAAAGAAAAAGACAAAGAAAATTCAGTTTCCTGTCTCAGAAGGAAACCTGATTTCTACAGAGCTTCCTATAATACATGCATCTTTCCATCCTTCCAAAGGGATTTAGAATGTGGGGGTGGGTCTCAGCTAAAGTTACCTCCTTACCTTCAGGTGAGAACACAATCTGGTGGGCTTGATACTTGCAAATTGACTCTGGGTCCTGAGTTTCTGGGGCTGGAGCATTACTAGCCCTTTCCCTCTTTGTTAAAGTTCTCCTTCCCACCTCTGCTCTGAGCCTGCACTCACAGAATAAGTTTAATGTCATAAAAATTCTCCACTTCAGGGCATTTGCAGGGATTCTATGACCATTTCCTATTGGCTTGCTGTGTGATGATGAAAAGCCTTTTGGCTGACTGCTGAGCCAGAATTGAGGGTACATACATACATTCCATTTCTGAATTTTCCTTTCTTTGCAGCTGGCTTCAGTTGTAAAGATGCCTCTCTGAGCTTTGGAGAGTCATTAGAGGTTTGGAGGAGAGCCTTCTCTCCATGGTCCATCCAGCCCATGAGTGCATGGGCAGTCCTGTGTCTGGAAGGGCCTAGCTCCTACTTATGTCTTCTTTTCTTCACTACAGGGCCTCATAAGACTGTGAAAGGCAGGCAGAAGATGTACCAAACATGTGACGGGGTGCCCTGCTCACATTCCCAGGAGCAAGTCCTCATTGGCCAGACCCTTTTTACATAAGCTTCTTGGAGGCAAGGAAAATTTTCCTTTTCTCTATGATCCTAGCACCTAGAACAGTGCCTTGTATATGGTAGGTATTTAATGAATATTTGTTAAATTGAATCTAAATATAAATGATGAACTCTTCCTCAGATAGTATCACTTATTAATTGGAGGGCAAGTGGAGACAAATATCCTATGCATTATTTTGGAAGAATCCTATAAGGGGGACACAGTTCTTGCTTAGGTCCACCTGATAAGACATGAGAAAATTTGGCATACAACAATTCCAGTATTCCCTCCTCACTTTCCAGGCATACAATAAATCCAAGCTTTTTAACCTCTTTTGCCCATGGAAACAAAAAAGATTCCTAGGTAATATTGGCCTTAGGAAAGCTACCCTTCCTCAGGACCACAGTTTCCTCTTCTGGAAAAGAAGGGGTTGGACTGGATAAGCTTTCAGGTTGTTTCTTGCTCTCCTGTGAATGTTATTTATAGTCATTTACACTCTGAAATATATTCATAGTAATATATTACGTTCCTCAAGCCATTTGTCTTTTTATTTAATTCAATAAGCATTCATTGATGCCTTGAATTCTGTGGGGCCATGTGGAAACAAAGGGAAAAACACCAGTCAATCTCTGCCTTCAAGAAGTTTACATTCTACTGTAGAAAAACTCACATGCAAATAAGTAAATACAAACTATACATGGGTTAGTAAGGTAGATCCAGGGACCCCTCATCTATCGAATTTCCCCCAATTACTAGATGGAATGACAGGTTGTCAGAATTTGAGTGGCCCATTTGCACACAAAAGGCATAGGAAATTGCCAAGAATTGTGAGTCTCAAAGGACTTGTTCCATTCTCTTTTCACAGCCCATTCTTGGGGCAAACTGGAAAGACTGAAACCCTTTTATGTGCAAAGATTCCATTTTAAATGTGACACTCTAATAAAGTGGATTAGGATACCCGTTTGATGAGGGTTTCCCCACTCAAAACAGTAGTTTGGGGGCACTCACAACCCAAGAAATCAGGAAAGGCCAAATGAAGGAAGTGGTCTCTGACCTGAGCTTTGAAGGGAGCTAAAGATTCCTGGGGTAGAGGTGGAAAGGAAGAACATCTAGACCCAGAGGACAACCCACAAGAAAAAAGAGCAACCCAGAGGCACAAATGTGGGACAAAATGTCTATTTCATGTGGGGAGCATCAGGTCAGCCATTGGCTGGAGCATAGAGTATATGAAGAAGGAGTCATGTGAAAGGAATCTTGAAAGACAGGTTGGAGCCAAGAAATGAAGACCTTTAAAGGCCAACGAAAGGATTTTATCCTTGAGGCAAAAGGGAGCCATAGATGTTTATTTGAGAGAAGTGACAAGGTCAGAGCTGTATTATAAACATACCAGTTTTATAGCTAGATAGACAGTAGGATGGAGGAAAGTGGGAAAATTGGAGGCATAGGGAAATCAGTTAGAAGGCTCTTATACTGCTCCAGATAATAATGAGTGAAAAATGAACAGATGGAATATTTATTGAGTTCTTACTGTATGCAAAGCATTGTGCTAAGTAAGGACTAGGAATATACAAGGTATGATTGAAAAGTAATAGGAATGGTTCCAGGAGGCACACACTTTTACAGGCTTTCAGTGGATGCTCAGTCTTCATAATCCCATAACCATTATACATGCAAAATGACAATCTGTTCATACCTTTTTTTAAAAAAGGAAACACTGTGTTTAAAGAGGCCTTGGATAGTACTAGCCCCACATTCTTATATTTCTCGACCTTTTTTTGTCTTATGGGCTTCAAGAGTAACTAAGAACACTTTAAACCTAGATCTTGGATGCTTTAAAGTAGGCAAAAATGAATAAATGGACAAGAGACAAAGGGTGCTAAATAGTAAATGAGAAGAGTTATATGAGCAAGCTCCTGCATTAGAGTGGTCCCAAGAAGCCAAATTCAGTCTTGGGGGATGCTGAGCACAGATGCACCATAAGACTCAAGTTCCATTCTGAAAACAAACTTGAAAAACAGGTTATCTCAAGAATGGTCCAAGGGTCCAATTTCGTTCATCCTGGGAACAATCCCAACAGATTCCATTTCTTCACAGCATTAACCTTTGCATTGTGCTATCAGACTTCCTTTAAACTGTCCTCTACCACTTATTTCATGATGGTGCTTTTCCTTTGCTGTTGTGACTATTCACCTTAGACAATTCCTCTTGTGATAATTTCCTTGGCATCAAGATAACTCAACCTTTTAGCACTTACAAGACTCATAGGGGTTTTCAAGAGCTCACCTAAATCTATAAATTAGGTAAGAAAAATCATGAGCATTGACTCCCTGCCTCAATGCTTTGAAAAAACAAGATTGATAAGTTTGATTCTGCCCAACTCCTCAAGAACCTTGCTTATTTGATTTCCCCCCAAATATCTGTCTCTCTTCTGGTTGTTTCCCCTTGTTCTATAAACATGCGTATTTCCCTTATCCTAAAAAAATTTCAAAATAAATATAAATGAGGCTTGTCTGGGAATTCCCAGGTCACCTAACATGGAGGTGTCCTTAAAGAGCCTTTGGAACATGTGCCAATTACCAAACTAGAGGCCTCTTCATTCATTACCAGGCATGGTAGCCTCCTTTCATTGGCCACCTACATCTTTGAAATTGGAGAAACTGAGCCAGTCTCTACTCTCTGTTTGGCCATTCTTACCTACTCTATCTAGGGTATGAGGATCCCATGGACTCTATGAACTGAACTTCCTCTTTTATCTTGGCCCTGAGAAATGAGCCCCGGAATGTTTGTTTCTGTTCTGTGTTGTTTATCCTGTGCAAGTTCAAATGCCAGCAGTGATCCTTATGGGATCCAGGAGTTCAAGCCATGACAACCTTGGAGCCAGGATGTGGGTGGGATGGTGTAGCCAGCTAGCCTGACAGGGAAGCTTTGTCCAGAGAAAGCATGGTTCCTGGGACTAGAGTCCAAGGTGGGATTTTAGACTTGGAACTGGGTCAATAGGAACTGAGCTAAGCAATGAATGTAATCCCCTTCCCTTCTTTAGAGACTGAGGTGGTGTAAAAGAGAGGGATTCTGCCTTCCTTATGTTGAGGGAGTGAATTTATATATTTGTGATATATTTTTGAAGCAAGCATTCCTCTGTAAATGTGAATCAAATTGTTAGGTGCTAAATGGAACCGGAATACCAGCAACCACCCCATACAGTTGAGGAAGCACCAGCAATAGAGGTTAGATTCATTTACAGAGAGTCTAGGCACTCCAAACTCCTTTAAGGGTACCAAAGAACAGGGCAAGGAGTGAAATCAGGTCTTTTAAGGAACCAGCCACTGTTATCCTCTCTATTAGATTATAAGTTTCTTGATTACAGGGATCATGGGTATTTTTAGTCTTCATATCCTGAGGACCTAGTTCATTAGGAGGGGTTTGCCAAATATTTAATTGAGTGATAGAATTCTTTGTTTGGAATAAATCAAAACCTAGTTAAAAAGGGCCTGAACTTACTTGGAAGAGACTTAGGGGGAAAAGTGAGGGGCGTTAAACATGTCTATTTCTAAACATACAGTTTAGTTCAGACTGGGAGGCAAATCCAGAACTGCATTTACTCAGTATTTTCCGTCTTTTCTCATGTCTGTTCTTTCTCTTCCCGTAGGAGAAAACATGCAGTATTTTTATGGTGCCTTTTTTGTCTTGGGAAATTTCCATATATGTTGATGTACTTGAAAAGAAAGGAATTATTTCGCTGATGTGCTTGACCTCTCCGGTGGGACCTGAGCTAGTTCTTTTAGGAAATGGTAGGACTTAGTCAAATAGAGAAGCAAGGGAAATAAAGTGAAGGGCAACATGGAAGCAGGAAAGTTCATAGCTTGTTTCAGGAGGGGTATGGCTGAAAGCTGTTCTGAGTAAGAAACTGGTTCAGTCAGTTCAAGGGTTGCCTAGGAGGTAGGTAAACTTGGGCACAAAGCATGGCACAGAATTACTGTAAAGGGCAGAAATAACCAATTTTGTTGTTTAGTCATTTGTGTACAACTCTTTGTGATTCCATTTGGTGTTTTCTTGGCAAAAATACTGTAGTGGTTTGCCATTTCCTATTCCAGCTCATTTTACAGATGAAGAAACTGAGGCAAAGAGGGTTAAGTGACTTGCCCAGGGTCACACAGCTAGTAAGTGTCTGAGGTCAGATTTGAATTCACTAAAATGAGTCTTCCTGACTCCAGGCCTGGCATCCACACCACTTAGGTATCTGAAATAATCAATAACCACTTCAACTTATATATGAATAGGGGAGATCAGGACAAGAGGCAAACTGTCAGAAATGCAAGCAGAAAAGTATTATTTCCCTTTCATGAGAGAAAGAAGAAGAAGAAGGGGGGGTACAAAAACCTGTCATTATACAAGAGAAAATGAAAATTAAGAAGCAATCAAGCTACAATGGGAGAGAGACAAATCAAGATGAAATGGAAATGAAAATTGTTAGGTGGAAAGAAACAGCGTTGTGTTGATTACTCACAGAAAGCGGTTCATATTTGTTGTCAGAGAAAAGAGTAGTGTGGTGATATGTTTGCTTTAGAGTGGAAGAGGCATTATTCTTTACTTGGCACTAGATGCCACTGCCAAATTCTTTTCTTCCTGTCTTCAGAAGCAATGTATGTCTTTCACAGTCAAGCGTATTTGATGGGCTCCTACAAAGTTTCTAGCTATGAGGGATATACAAGATATATAAAACTTGACCTCTTGTTGGAAAGACAAAAGATGTGAATAAAGCCATGTGACCTTGGGCAAATCACTTAACCCCAATTGCCCCTCCAGAAAGCAAAAAAAAATACCCAAACAAACATAGCACTTCTGACACCAAGATCACTTTCAGGGTGGCTAGGTGGCACAGTGAATAGAGCATCAGCCCTGGAGTCAGGAAGTTCAAATCCGGCCTCAGACACTTAACACAAAAACTAGCTGTGTGACCTTGAGCAAGTCACTTAACCCCAATTGCCTTACCTTCCCCCCTCCAAAAACAAAAAACAAACAAAAAAACAACAAAAAGAAATATGAATAAAGAGGACATTTAAAGATGACATGTAATAAATTATATATACCAAGGGATGCAGAGGAAGAAGTGATCAATTTAGCATATGTCAGTGAAGGATTTCTAGAAAACATTTAGATCTCTTTCTAAATTAGGAAAGTCGATGTCCATTGAAATCTCTTTGTCTAAACCTCAGGAGCTAGGATCTGCCAAGAAGTCCCTCTGGAAACAGCATTTACTATTCTTAGAGTAGATACTAATCTAGGCCACTGAAATTGCCAAAGAAAATAATTTCAGAGGGCTCAGACATAGCTCTACTTTTCCTGGTCTAGAGCTTAGCCAGATTCTACCTAGGGTAGGAATGGTCGAAGGTTTTCCTGTATAATGAGAGCGTCCTTCTTGGGGGGTTATTCAGAGAATGCATAATATTCCCTTCCTGGTTAACCCAAAATGTGGCAACTTGGTGAGTTAACTTTCAGCCATAAGTAGCCGGTGCAATGAGCAGAAAGTTTTCTGGTTGGGTAAGTGCACATTCAAAAGGATCCATAAGTCAATACCTTAATACTCTTTGTGTGCTCTTCCCTATTGGCTTGTGATTGAACTCGAATTGCTGTGGGTCAGTGAGTGGGGAGGAAGGGCATCTGGCTAGTTTTCCCTCCATGGAGATAGTCTGTATTCCTGAGAGCAGGCTTCTATTAGTCTTTTCTGACCTTAGGTGAATGAGTAGCAGGATATGGACCTGGCTAGGTGAGAAGCTTTTGAGTTTCAAGAAGTCAGAAGAACCATCAAAGCACCCCCTCAGCAAGCACCAAAGCTGGGAACAGTAGCAGCTGGGGCTGGTGAGGGGCCAGCGAAGCAGCTAAGGAACTCACTTAGCCCAGCCCAGCTGTGAATTGATCCAGAAACTAAGACACTATATACTGGAAGATGCTAGCCCAATTGAGCAAGAGAAGAACTTGGCCATCAGCAATTATTCAATTCAAAAGATCTTGGTGGGGACTCCATGAAAAAAGGATTACCCTCGAGGATCATTTTAAGCCTAAATCCTCAGTAGTATTGGACTGAAAATTTAGTGCCTGGGCGTTTGGTGCATTTTTCAAGCATCAGTAGAAACCAGAAGAGTAAGCATACTCAGTAAGCACTTTCAAGGTATCTTATTAAAAACAGCATAAGCTAAAAGAAACAACAGAACTATTTTAGGAGACCTTGGATATTACCTTGATCTTGGTGGGAAATGATGTCTACAGGAAGGTTTGGGGGCATTAAGATGTTTAACAAGGGGCAAGAAGCTGATTGGCACACTCCAAAGATCTTCATTAGAAAGTCTGCCAGAGGAGATCATGTGGGAGGTTAAGCTGACATTACTATGAAACGAGTCTGTGTTCTGTCCTTTGCTGGTCTCAATGCATAAAAATGGTTGAGAGGCACTCCACTCTCTAGACCCATCTGACAACTCTCCAAGGAATTCAGGCAAGTTATTGTTTTTGTTCAAGTTGTACTTCATTGAAATTCCTTCTGGAGGGTCCCTTTTGATTACAAGGTCTCCATCCTGTCTGGTAGCTGAAGGCATGATTCGGTTCAGGTCCTGCCCTTTTATTTTTTTTATTTCATGCTTCTGGCCCCTCCATTTGGGCTACCACACTCCTGAACCTGTGTTTCTCACAATCAGCTTTGTGTCTTGGCATTAGCATGCAAGACCTTCAATTAGGAGATCATGAGAATAAGTTATACCCTGAGTTCTCCCCCACTGTCCCCTTTGGGTCCTTCCTATTTCCTTCTCTGGGTTACCTTTAGCAAATGGCTTTATTTAACTCTGGTGCTACTAAATTCTAAGGAGAGCGAGGCCACTGATTTCAATAATTGCATTGTGAGATTTAACTTTCTTCTCTGTATTTTCCTTTTAGCATATTAAGATAGACTAGAAATAGAATGAAGCATCCCTTTAAAGGCATCACTGATTCTGGAAGAGCCGAGTTTGGAACTCTGTGGTTCTATGCTTATCCCAGATGCAAACACAGTAAAGAAGGAAGAGCAGCATCTAGAATAGAGGACTGTTGTTTTCTACTCAGCAGCTTCTGTTCAGGGCTCAGTCCCACTGAAGCGTCTATTCCCCCTTTCTTCTTTTCTGTAGAGCCATCAGTGCTTGAGAAGAGGGACTCAAAGACCAAATGGCTTATTTGAGCTAGAATTATAGCATTCCACATTTTCAAGGGCTTCTGTATTCATTATCCAATTCATTTTCACAACACCCATACAAGGTAACTAGGCAACTCTATTTTGTAAATGAAGAAAATGAGAATTGGAAAAAATTGTTTTATCCAAATTTATAGAGCATGTTAGTGAGTGAGCCAGGACTAAATCCATGTGCTAGATCACTGAGGCTAACCCAGAGACGTGGGCAATCAAAGGATAGGCTCAGGGCATGGTGGGCCCAGAGAGCAACTATCATAGGTTTAATATTCAGGAAAGTGATGACTGAATGATTAAGTAGCAGATGAGAGGAGGCTATAAATGGGACATTTTTGACCAAATGAGACACACCGAGGACAGGAAGAAGGTACCTTCTAGGGCTAAAGGCAGAAAAGAGGTGGGTTTGAAGTCAATGATTCCTTACCAGAGAAGAGAGGCTGTGTGTGAGGAAGGACACAGCAGGAACCAAGCTGAGACAAATTGTGACTTAGGAAATTCATAGGTGAAAGACTATGACAAAGAAGGGAGAACTTAAAAAGCAGCACATTAGGAGCTTGGTCAAAGCCAGGAACAATGAGATGGGCATAGAGTTCCAACACAGGCTCATGACGTCCCTTCCTATGCTCTACTGGCCTCACGAGTTATCTGAACTGACTGCTACAAGGTACCATTTTTTTCTATTGCAAAATTTCCCTTAAGCTGATAATGAGATGATATATTTACTGTAGTCACATCACTAGGTTACCATAGCCTGTCTATATCCCTCAGAGAGTTGAGGAAAGCTAAAATGTTGTGAGAGCTCTAAAGTAACCAGAGGAGCTTTATGAGGCTTCCATGTGAGGATTTAATTCATCAGCAATAACAATCATCCTTTCTTTAAGCTATCCAGATGTAAATCATTTTCCCATCTCCCTTGATTTCACCCAATCTTCACACTACAAATATGATATTTTTTTCTAAAGCATGAGCTAAATTTGGTGGGTTTTTTACATTTTTTTTTCAATTAGCTAGCATTTATTTTCTCTCCATTAAGAAGAAGAAGAAGAAGGAGAAGAAGAAGAAGAAGAAGAAGAAGAAGAAGAAGAAGAAGAAGAAGAAGAAGAAGAAGAAGAAGAAGAAGAAGAAGAAGAAGTAGGCAAAGGAGAAGGAGGAGAAGAAGAAGAAGAAGAAACCCAAATAACAAGAATGTATAGTCAAAACGAATTTCTACTTTGGCAGCATTACCCACCCCCCCCCACACACACACGAAAGAGGGCTTTATTTTGGATCTTGTGTCCATCTCCTCTGGGAGTGGGTACCCTGCTTTATCATGGATCCTCTGTAATCATGGTTGGTCCTTGCATTGGTCAGAGTTCTTAAGTATTTCAGAATTATTAACCTTTACAATGTTGTCATCATATACATTTTTCTCCTGGTTCTGCTTGATTCATTTTGCAGCAGTTCATAAAAGTCTTCCTAGGTTTTTTGGAAATCATCCTAAATATGGTATTTCAGAACTTAATCCTACTCCTAACCTTTCACTTCTTCAGATCTTTTAATAATGGCTTACTCTGAAGATTGGTGACCCTAATGCCTTCAGCTGCATCTAAGATACATATCTCCTCAAATACCTGTCAATCAATTAGCATTTGTTAAGCCCCTACTATTTACCAGGTATTATGTTAGTCTCCAAGGATAGAGAGGAAAATAAAACAATTCCTGACTTCGTAGAGAACATATTCCATAAAGACAATAGAATCATATATATGTTTTGAAGACAATATGAATTCATTAAGTATTTGTTATGGTCAGAGAAACTAGCCATTTTTTTCATTTACCAAAATGGTGGCAATTTCAATTCAATTCAATAAACATCTGTTAAATATTTACCATGAAGGAAGCACTGGGGGTAGAAAGACAAAAGCAAAAGAATACTTGATTTCAAGGAATTTGCATTCTATTAAAGGATGAAACAAAGTATAACATGAAGAAAAATGAGGAAGAAGAGAATGCTACCAAGTGTGGAGGGAGGGCTTCATGAAAGATTTCATAGATATGGTTTCACCAGAGCCAAGCCTTACAAGATGATAGAGATTCTGAAATTTGAGATAAAGAAGAAATGGGTTCCAAATCATGGAAGTGGTCTGTTCAAAGACTAGGAGGTAGGATATGCAGTGTTGAATTGATAGAACAACTAATGATCTAGTTTGTTTCAACCTTAGAGTTCATAAATAATCATACAAAAGTAGGAAGGAGGCAGGCTGTAGAGGGCTAGGGAGTTATCCAATGACAGTCTGGAGTTACTGAAGGTTTTTAATAAGGAAGTGACATGGTCAGGTTTAGGATGTATTGAAGAAGCGAAATATTAGAAGCAAGAAGACCAATTTGGTTATTACCATATTCCACATGAGAAGTAATATCGCTTGGATGTTGATTATGTGAATAGAGAGGAGCCAAAGGTGCCAGATGTATTATAGGTAACATTGACAATTAATTGGCAACTGACTAGATGAGTTGGAATGAAGGAAAGGGTCCGAGATGATTCTGAGGCAGTGAACCTAGGTGATCAGGAGTATAGTGGGCCCTCAACAGAAATAGGACAGTAACACTGAATCTGAGATGTCTCTGAGACATCCGGGAGGCAACTGACATGGCACGCCTAGCGTTCAGGAGAGAGATCAGCAATACATGCATGGATGTCTCCATGCACACATATGTTTGGGCATAGGGGTATCTAGCCATTGAGCTAGAGATAGTATTGATCTAAATTTAGCTGCTATTTATACTATCTAGTTGTCATCGGTGTTTTTTAGTTGTTTCCATTGTGTCCAACTCTTTGTAACCCCGTTTGGGGTTTTCTTGGCAAAGATCCTGGAGTGGTCTGTCATGTGTTTGTAGACAGTATTTATCTTTCTATAGATAGCTATATGGATATGAATCATCTTTATAGAGATGATGCTTGAATCAATGGGATCACATAAAATTTGAGAGACAGACACAGAGAGACAGAGACAGAGACAGAGATACACACACTGAGAGAGACAAAGAGATGGAGAGAGATGTATGAAGAGACAGAGAGAGAGAGGGAGAGACAGAGACAGACAGACACAGAGAGAGAGATGGAGGGAGAGACAGACAGACAGAGATGGAGAGTGAGAGAAACAGTAATGGGGGGAGAGAGACAGAGAGAGGGGAGAGATAGAGAGACAGACAGACACACACACAGATGGAGACAGAGAGGTACAGAGAAAGATGGAGACACAGAGAGAGAGAGAGACAGAACAACTTAAGTTTCTTTCAACAGAAGAGAAAAAAGCCCAGGACAAGCATGCTGGACACTAAGTGGAAAGGACATAGATGGCTTTATCCAGCAAGAGAACCTGAGAAGCACAGGGCAAACAGAGTAGGGCCCATAGAGAACAAGCATGTGAAAGCCAAGGGAGGAGGAGACGTTCCACAGCATCAAAGCTGCCCGCTCAGTAAGGATGCTGCCTAGAGAAAGGGCCTACATTGAGCAGGTCAGATACTGTTACATCAGTAGCTCCCAGTGCTTAATGAATCTGACACAGAACACTTACAGACCATCAAGTATTTTTTCCACAATATCCCCGAGTTAGGTAGTACAAGTATTAACACCCCCATCTTACGAGGCCTCTGGGCTCACTCCAACTCTTTTTTTATTTTTGCATGTAAAAAATAGCTATATGGATATGAATCATCTTTATAGAGATGAGGCTTGAATCAATGGGATCACATAAAATTCGAGACAGACACAGAGAGACAGAGACATTGAGAGAGATACACACACTGAGAGAGACAAACAAAGAGATGGAGAGAGATGTACAAATAAATAAAAATAAAATACTATATATTTTTTAAAATCTGTCTTTTCCAGTGTAATTTCAGCTCTAGGTATATGCTCTTCTTCTCTGTCTCTCTCTATTTTTTTTTATTTAATTTTTAATTTATGGAATAAAAAGATCATTTCTTAGCAGTGCAATAAAAATTATTGTGCATGAAACTGCAAGTCTATTATGCTCTCTCTTCTCTCTCTCTCTCTCTCTCTCTCTCTCTCTCTCTATATATATATATATATATATATATCTTCTATATGTATATATATCTTATATACATATATCTATTTAAATGTATATCATATATATACTTGCTCTTCCGCCCAAATATACAGGAAAGCTGAGTTCCCTAGAATGTGGCTAGCTACTCCCATCAGGGTCTTAGGAGTTACCTTGAGGGGCTGAGGCTTTTTCTAGCACAGTCATTCACAAACCATCTTCTGTGCTCCCCATTGAGCACCAATTAGCCAAAGGTAATGATCTTTTCAAAATGGGATATTTACTAACCAAGTATAGCAAGGATAGTTGTTATAGAAACACCTCCCAAACAGGGAATATACTCTCCCCTTGCTCCTCACAAGGTCCCTGGAGAGAACAGACTTATTCTTAACTCTCAGACTTAGTTGGAGGGCTCAAAGGGTAAACACACAATTCAAGGTGTTTGGAAGTCATCTTCTCTTTTCATGGGAATCCTCGTGAATTTCCTCTTTGGTCTAGTTTTCTGCTGGGTTCTGAGGGTTGGTCCTGAAGTGCAGGACCAGAGTCCTGAAGCCACCTTTCCTTACTGGGACTATTTGTTTCCAATGTGTCTCCCAATGCAAATGCTACCATTGGTCACTGCAGCCCTGTCACACAGGCTCCAGTGGACACTGTTACTGAGAACAATAAAATCTCCATACCTTTCCACCTTTTGACATCCACAAGATTATCCTTTGGTCAAAGGAGAAGGGAAGAATGATGCTTCCACTGGGCTTTCTCATTCACCTCTCCCCCTTTCTGGCTGCCTTCTGGTACAGGATTGGCTCACCCTCCAGAAGCTTGAATAGCTCCTACTGGAAATCCTCTTTCTTATATACATAGGCAGATAAGTATGTTTAATCCTTTCAACCGATCCATATACATTTCCTATGTAGGTAGCATTATCGGATTTAATCCATTGACTGGAACCTTTCAAATCCATTAAGGAATGATTCATCTCTAATTTATACCTTGATGGATTCTGTAAGTAAATAATCAAAGAGGTGTTCATACCTGATAAAGGTACCAGGGAATAGCACATCTTCTTGGTTCCATTAATTGGGGTTGAGGAATACGGAACATGCCTCATATATAGATGAGCTCAGAGAGTTAAAGGTAAGTGTGAGAATATGGACTCAAATCCAGTTTTGTTTGTTTTCATTCAAAATCTAGTTCTTTTTCCTTTATGTCATGCCTTCTAGTCAGTGATCAATATTTAATGAGAGATGACCAGTCGATAGCCACACCTTTGTTAGCAGAATTTATTGAAGGTTTAACAAACCAGTGGGTAGGTTAATCCTTCTAAACAGACCACAACCTGAGAAAAGCAGCTAAGAAAACACAGATAGATCTGGCAAGCTCTTATTTACAGTTATACCATAGAACAGTAGTGTCCAACTCAGATAGAAAGGGATTTCCGTGGGCTTCGTGTGGGGCTTAGAAAATGACAGATTAATATTATCTATGTTTTATCATTTTTTAAAATTTATTTTGTTAAATACTTCCCAATTACATTTTAATCTGGTTCGGGGTGCACTCAGGGAGTTTTGCAGCAAATTTGACACCTCTGCTACAGATCATTGGCTCTGAAGTCAGAGGTCCCTGGTTCAAATCCCATCTCTAATGCTTATGATCTGTGTGAGCTGGTATAGGGAAACTATTTAAGCTGAATAGGCCTCTCAAAGGAGAGCAAATTTTAGCTGGGACTTAAAAGAAGCCAGGAAGGTCAGGAGATGGAGATGAGGAGGGAGAGCATTTTTGCTCAGGCAAAAGATAGGGTATCTTGTGCATGGAATAGGAGGGAGTCTGGTATCATTGGATTACAGGGTATGTACAGGAGAGTAAGATATACAAGGCTAGGAAGGTGAGGCAAGAAGCATGTTATGAAGGACCTTGACCATCAAACAGAAGATTTTATATTTGATTTTAAGCATAATAGGAAATCACTGGAGTTTATTGAATAGAAGTAGCTGCATGTGACAGAGACCAGGCTTTAGGAAAGTAAATTTGACAGCTGGACAGAGGATGGACCAAAGTAGGAAAAGATTTGAGGGAGGGAGACCAATCAGAAGACTATTGTAATAGTACAGGGAAGGGTGATGAGGCCCTACATGAGAGTGGTGGCAGTGTCGAAGGAAAGGGAAAGGAAGAAGGATGGAGTATTTA
Source organism: Gymnobelideus leadbeateri (assembly GCA_011680675.1). NCBI lineage: Eukaryota > Metazoa > Chordata > Mammalia > Diprotodontia > Petauridae > Gymnobelideus > Gymnobelideus leadbeateri. Next base: position 31,683 of record WOXC01005877.1, on the reverse strand, counting down.
TTAAGGCCTACTATGTGCCAAGTCCCATGCTAAGTGCTTTACAGATATCTCATATGCTCTTCACAGCTCTGCATGCTAGTTGCTTTTCTGCCAACACCCCCCCCCCCACCCTTTGCAGTTGAGGTAACAGAAAAGTTAAGTGAGTTGCCATGCTTGAGGCTGTTTTTAGACTCAACATTCCTGACTCTAGGCCCAGTGCTGTACCCACTGTGCTACTTGAATGCCTGAGTAAAGAAGAAAACAGCCTAAAGGAGAGATGTTGTGAAAGTGGAATTGATCATTCTTGGCAACTCAGTAAGAGGGTCAGGGCTGAAGAGGGCAAGAAGTAGAGGACGGCACCTTCAACAGTAACCGAAAAAGTTAGGGAAGGGGAGGTTGTAGGGAAGGGACCGGTTCAGTTTTGGACATGGTGAGTTTAAAGGGTCTGTGTTTAAGGTGTCCGACAGGAGTCAGCTGAAGGTCAAGAGAGAAAGCTGGACAAATAAGTCTTGGAATGATCTTCGTAAAGATGATGATTGAATAAAAGAAAGTTGATGAGAATCCAAAAGGGATAAGGATTGAGAAAAGGCCATTAGATATGGCCATTAAGAAACCGCTGGAAGCTATGTGTGAGTGGTTTCCAGTTGAATGATGAGGTTGGAAGTCATGCTGAAGAGAGTTAAGAAGAAAGTGAGAAGGAAAGAGGCACTAATTATAGGTGACCTTCTCAAAAAGTTTAACCACAAAAGGCAGGAGAGAAATAGGATGTCTGGTGGAGATGCATCGATCAAGTGAGGGTTTTTAAAGATTTTTTTAGGTTTTAAAGGTTTTTTAAAGATGGGCAGAGCTGTGTTATTTGAGTGAATACCTTGCTGAAGAAGTGAGTCTCCTGACTGTCAGCAGAAAGCACACTAATAGGGGCTCAGGGGCTATTATAAGGAGACTAGCCACTAACAGGGATATCCATGGAGCCATGACAGTAGCAATATCCGCCTCTTTGGAGACCCACCCTGTTAGCAGCAGTGTGAGTTGGGCAACTAAAACTGAGGGGGCATTATACTTCATAGCAGCCCCACCTTGGCTCATTTCACTGTACTTATATTGTTCTTGACTTCTCACTTCTTCTGCTTCCTATGCCCTATGGATGCAGGAAGAGATGGAACTGTCATGGTTCAATCATAATGGATAATCCCCTACAGGAGGGACGGATTGTCTCTGTTAAGTGAGCCCTAGGAAAGAAGGCAACCATAGTAGGCAATCCTTATAACCCTGGAAGCATATGAAGGATGGGGTTGCAAAAGACAATTGTGTACAGCCCTGACAATTCTGGAAAGAGGTGGAGAGGGAGTTTTGTAGTTTTAGTTGTTGAGTAGGACAGAGGAAAGCCTCTAAAGGGACAGTTTCACTAGCCAACCCTCTATAGATAATAGAGGAAGGAGGAAGGGGCAGAAAATAGTCCATGTCAGTTCTCAATTTTGTCCTGTCACAATGGGCAGCCTCAGAAGGAAGTGTAGATGGAGCAAGGATGCAGACAAGAGGAGATGGAGGGACCAAACCCTGTGATAGAAGATGAGACCCAAGAAAGGACCAATCCTATCAGGAACAATCACCTGATAAAAGGGAGGCAGGAAGCTGTAGGCATGCCAGAAGGGTCAGCTCTGGTTTGGACTCTTGTGGCTGAAAGTGGATCCCCAGAGAGGGACAATACTCTCATGATACAGTAGCACTAGGCAATCTCTGAGAAAAGATACTTACATAGTGGGGTACAGTGGTCCTGGGTAAACTTTAAAGGCTTTAGGGGCACACATGAGCAGCTTTCCAGAGGACTGCTGCTGTGAACAGCTTTCAAAGTCCTGATTACATAGAATAGCAAACTCTCTATTTATTCAATAACAAATCAGAGCAAAACATTTACAGAAATCAAGGTACAACTTATCACAGAAAATCAAAATACAGCATTCATCATGTCACAAATCAACAACTTATCACTAAAATGGCCACATAGTTTTCACCAAAGTGGTCACATAGTTTTAAGCAAAGTACATTCATTTAGTCAACCACAAAAACCTTAATTCAATCACAAAGTACAAAAGTCAAAGTTTTCCATCCCTAGATCACAGTAAATCATAATCTCAGTCAGTACACAGTATCCAAGTAAAGTCTTCTTTCAGCTTGACTCGAGGCTGGCTCTCAGCTTCTATGGTTCTTCTTCTATGGTCCTAGATCCAACTCCCACCTGGGTTCAAAGGCAGGTGGCTCCCAGTTCCTTGTCCAGTTCCTTGTCCAGCTCCTTGTCCAGTTCTTCATCCAGTTCCCATTCCATATTGAAGTTCACAGTGTCCAGTTCACCTCAAGTCCTTCACAGTTCCTGTTTCTGGGAAGGCAAAGCTTGACAGAGCCACAATAATATTCATACACATTGCTGGCACCATCATTAATTCACTATTTGCCTGTGAAATTAGCTCAGACCCACCAACAACGTTTGAGAACTCAACACAAATCATCAACATAGAAATCAACACAGACCCACAAACAAGGTCCATGAAGTCATCACAAATCATCAGTAAAGCCCCAGGACCTCCAAAACCCTCCTCCAGGATTTCTGTAAACATACAACCAGAAAATCCTCTTTCAGGGCTTCCATACAAAGTATCACAAACAAACATGAACACAGACAGAGCAAACAGAATGCCAGGATACCAAAGTTCTCTCCTTCTTGACTCTGCCACCACAAGAATCCTCTTCTAAATTCTGTTGCCTCTAGTCTGGGCCTCTGCTTGTATATGGTCATTAGTTCCTCCCCTTCCTATTGCAGGAGCTCATGAGTTCTAGGGGTCACACGTTGCAGGGTTCACACATTCTGTTTCTTAACAGACTTCATACAAGGCTCAAAAGAAACTTGAACTGAAACAAGGTGTGAATTCAATAGCTGAAACAAGGTGTGAACTACTAATGTGCTTGCCATTACAGGCCTCAAAATGGTGGTACAATCATGGCTTCACAGTTTGCCCTCCAATAGGGAATATGTGGATGTCAGGTGAACTCTGTGTGTTCAGACCCACCAAACATCTCTGGAGAGGTGGCATTGGCTGTAAGTAACCCCATTCTATTCAGAGTTTTGTAGGACACAAACTGAGCTCAGCACCTGGATACCTTGACAATCTTCCTACATGGAAACAAAAGGGATGATCAAAGTCATACAAAATATCATAGTCTAACAGGTTAGGAAATGGGAGGTGTTTCGTCAGCAGAAGGCTGGGTACTTGCTCTTGGAAGGACCCCACCTTCTTGGAGGTGGAGCCACCCTTTCTGCTTCCTCCCTTCAGCCAGGTCCAGCAGACCTTTCCCTTATTTAATGACTCAGCTCTACTTGTCACCCTGGGGCCAGCTCAGAGAGCAGAGGGCATCAGATTCATCTGAAGCATTGGCCTACTTATGAAGCCTCTCTCTGCTAATCCGCTGTTTTAACTTGTTTGGGCTCAGGTGGAAATCATGAAGCCTGCTTTAAATGTTTTGTTAGGAAATTCACCAGAATATTTTTTTAAATTAATAAAATTCTATCCTTTATAGGTCTTGACCCCACTTTGTATCCCCACTATCATCTATATAACTTGCCTTCACAACAGTTGGGATGTTCAAATCCACCAGAGTTACAGCTGATCACTTTAGATAACCAGCAAGTTCAAAAAGAATTCCACAAAAATTATAAATGTAATTTTAAAGACCAGAGATAGGTTTGAGAATCAGAATGTGCTCTCCCTGGGGGAGGGAAACTGGGGAGCAGGAAGGTCGCTGTTAGTCTTTAGGAGGTCTCTGTCCTGATAAATTCAGCACCTACCTATATTCACTACTAAAGTGTTGATAGTGGACTCTGTTCTCACTGCATCTGGTCTGTGTCTCCCAGCTTGACACTTTCTCCTCTCTCTGGGCAGCTGAATGGGTGGCTCAGAATCTCAGCTCACACCCATGCTGTAATGTCCATTGTGTCTGGATAGCCAATTTAACATTACTTATGCATCGGTGGGAAACCTGGAACCTTCAGGCCACAGGATCCCCACCCCTGATTATGCTAACAAGTGGGCAGAGAGCAGTCAAACTTTTTAAATCAAAGCCCTCAAGCATTATCTTCTAAAGCAAACCACCATCCTGACATTTTAAATGTTCCAATTAGTTTCTTAACTTGTCTCGACAATGTTTGCTCCCTGCCCAACTACAGGCCTTGTATCTTCCTCCTAAGTGGTCACCTAGCAAGTCACATTAGCCCTAACCTGAAGCCAAAGTGGGCTGCTTGAGTCTGAGTGTTAGAAACACAGGAGGAAGCCTGTGCACACACTAGGACCAGGCTGCCGGCTGGGGCCTCAGGTGGGTTTGTCTACTTTTGGCCACAGGTGTTCCTAAGTTGTTTATCTCTTCCTTTGATTGGTGGTTTACTTCAATATTACTGATAAAAGGCTTCATAATATTGTTTTAATTGGCAGTCTGTCTTATCAGAAGGTCCACATAGGGTTATCAGTTTTTTAAAAACACACACGTGCTGTTTACTACATCACACACCACACAGATGTTTATCTTATTTTTATAAACTATGCTGAAGGAAAAGATCTTCCTCAAAAGAGGTCAGTGACAAAATAGTCTTAAAACAAAATGGAGTCAGTTATGCTAAGTTGACAAACTTTTTATCAAGGTACTAAAACTGATTCTCAACACACACACACACACACACTCACACACACTCACACACTTCCCTGGGGACACTTCTCCTTTCTCGTGCTGAGATTTCTACCCCCCCTCCTCTTTCAGGAGAAAGGAGGAACAGACTGTCTTTCCCTCCCCACCCAGGGCAGTGATGCCTCGATGTTTTCAGCTCTCTCAGACAGATGTGGAAGACTTTCTCTACCCATTTCTCTGGACCTGTAGTCAGGAAGACTTAGGTTCAAATATAGCCTCAAACCTGGACACTTACTAGCTGTGTGACCAAGGGAAGTCACTTAACCTTCATCTATCTCAGTTTCTTCAACTGTCAAATTAATAATAGCCTCTGTCTCATAGGATTGTTGTGTGGATCAAATGAGATTATATTTGTAAATTGTTTTGCATTGTTCCTATATCTATCTATCTACCTATCTGTATGTATATATGTATATATATATACATATATAAAAATACACACACATACATATATATATATATGTCATAATAAGCTCTTAATAAATGCTTATTCCCCTACCCCCAGAGGGACAGAGGTAGAGGTAGCACCATGTTTCCATGACCACATGGCTGCTGTGGAGGGAGGGCGAGAAGCAGAGTTCCTGCTTCTGCCATCTCTTCCCTTTCCCAGAGGTTTATAGCAATGCTTGCCTCGTCTGCCAATTGGGAAGATCCAGAGTTTTTGTCTGTTTAAATGTTTTGTAAACACTACATGCTGGTTCAGCAGCCAATTAAGACAGCTTTTCCTCACTATGCAGTAAGTTCATAGGAAATAGCATATGTCTGGATGCTCTGAAACAGAGAGGGGAAAGGCCCCTCCATCATGTCCTTACTGAGGCATGCTCGACAAGCTTCCACATGGATTACAGCAGGCAGAGAATGCTAGGCGGAATTGGGGCTTCATTGGCCAATCCTATTACATCCACATATGGAATCAGCAGTCTTATGATACCTAGCCTAGTTTTATACTACCCTACTTGTCTGACCTCATCTTCTGTTTTCTGGCTTAGTTCTCATCCTTAATTGGGTATTTCCAAAACAGATCCATGCTCCATGTGTTGTCATGGTGATTCCTATTCAAGTATGGGGTGAACTAGATGACCTCGGAGGTCCCTTTCAGCTCCTTGATTCTGATTCTGTGATAAATAAGTCAATTTAATGATTATATCTAAAATCAATCAATCACAAGCCAGTTGTGAATTTGCCAAGATATAAACACAGAAATTAAACAGTCCGTGACATTAAGGAGCTTTTTTTTTGGCTCAGCTCCAGGATCCATTCCTTACTCTCCAGTCTTCCTTGTCCATCATACCATAGCAGCCTTAGCACCTTGGAAGTTCACTCCAGCCCTGTCAGCCCTTCCGCTGGTCAGTTCCTCCCAGAACACCTATTTTAAGGAAAGTGCCCAGGCCAGCATGTCTTCATTCTTCTCTGAATTTCCTTCTTTCTTTCTTCCTTCCTTCTTTCTTTCTTTCTTTCTTTCTTTCTTTCTTTCTTTCTTTCTTTCTTTCTTTCTTTCTTTCTTTCTTTCTTTCTTTCTTTCTTTTCTTTCTTTCTTTCTTTCTTTCTCTTTCTTTCTTTCTTTCTCTTTCTTTCTTTCTTTCTTTCTCTATCTCTCCCTTCCTTTCTCTTAATAGTATTTCTTTTTTCCAATTACATATAAAGATAATTTTCAACATTCATTTTCATAAAATTTTGAGTTACAAATTTTTCTCCCTCCCCAAGAAAGCAACCAATCTGATAAAAGTTATATATGTATAATCATGTTAAACATATTCCCACATTAGTCTAGACTTCTTTCCAGACTTTGCTCTCTGCCTCCCCTCCATTTTCAGTTTCCTGTTATGTGATATTTTTCTCCATTAGAATATAAGCACATTGGGGCGGCTAGGTGGTGCAGTGAGTAGAGAGAGCGTCGGCCCTGGAGTCAGAAGGACTTGAGTTCGGATCCGGCCTCAGACACTTAACACACATACAAATAAAAAACCTCCCCGTGTGACCTTGGGCAAGTTACTTAATCCCAACTGCCCTCCAAAAAGCAAAAAAAAAAAAAAAAAAAGAATATAAGCACATTGAGGGCAGTCACTATCTTTCTTTTGTTTGTGCTTATACTAACCAGTGTTTAGCACAGTGTCTGGCACATAATGAGTAGTTGATAAATGTCTGTTGACTTGATTTTTTCTCCAAATTCTGCCAAATTTAACCATCATTTTTCAACGATTATTGCTGTTTAATCATGTTTAGGCTTTTCCTAGTCTTATTTGCTGTTATCTTGATAGAGACACTGGAGTGCTTTGCTATTTCCTTCTTCAGCTCATTTTACAGATGAGGAAACCAAAGCAAACAGTGTTAAATGACTTTCCCAGGGTCCCACAGCTAGTAAGTGTTTGAGGTCAAATTTGAAGTTAGGAAGATGAGTCTTCCTAACTCTAGGTCCAGTACTGTATTCACTGTGCCACCTGGCTTTTAGCAAGCATTTAACACCATTGAACGCTTAACTCTTTCTTGATACTTTCTATCTTCTTTGGCTTACATGGCACTATCATAACTACCCTAGTTTTCCTACCTTTTTTACTTCATCTTCTGCACCTTTTGCTGATCTTCATCCTCTTCCTACTGTCTTAGTTGTGGCTGTCTCCCAAAACTTTGTTCTGTGCCCTTTGTCCTTTTCTCTTCCTCTATTCACTTGCAGTTTTCAGTCACCCCAAACCCAACAAGCCCCAAACTGAACTCATCAGCCACCTGACCTTTAAAGGTTGCTAGACTTGTGCAGCTGCTTTGTCTTCAGACCAGCTGTTGTTGCAGTCAGGGCCAGAGGGGAAATGAAAAAAAAAAGATTCATGTATTTCCCCATAAAAACCAGAGAGTGGAAAAAAATATATAGTCGTGGAAATCACATGAGTTTATACAGCTTTTCAGCTATATCCCTTCAACCATTCCTTTCCTCTAAATTCACTGCAATTCTTAATTCTTCTAAACACAGGATTAGGAACTAAGTACTCATTAAATATTTTTTAAAGGGCCAGGAATTTGAATTAATTGTGACAACCAGTCTTAGCCCCAGAGAAGAGGCAGTGTGGTACAGTGGAAAGAGTAGTACATTTGGAATCAGAGGACTTGAGTTTGAATCTCAGCTTCACCATTTGTTAACTGTGACATACAACAAGTGATTTCATCTCTCTGGGTCTGTTTCCTGAGATCTAAAAAGAAAATGAAGGGATTAGATTGCAAGATCTCTCAAGCTCCTTCTAGCTTTAAGCTGTGACCCTGTGACCTTTCCTCTCTTGGTAGAGAAGTTGAGGAGCTGGGTGCAGGATGTCCTTATTGTTTAGATTTTGTTGGAATGTTTTTGTTATAAAGGAAGGTTCACTGGAGAGGTGATAGAAGGATGGAGGAAGGAAGGAAGGAAAGAAGGAAGGAAGAAAAAAGAGAAAGAAAAAGACAAAAACATAGACCCTTCTCTCAGATAGTGTACATTCTAATGAAGGAGATAACATAAATAACTAGGTACATATGAGGTGTTTACAGAATAGATGAAAGTATTTGGGGAGAATAGGAATGGTCTCGTACAGAAGATAGGCTTTGAGCTGAGTTGTGAAGGAAGCCAGAAAAATTCAGGAGAGGTAAGGGGACAGTGTCATCTAAGCATAGGGGATAGGCAGGGCAAAGGCATGGGAGTATTGTGTGCAATGTAGAACAGCATAGCTGAATCATAGACAATGTGGAGGGGCTTGATGTGTAAGAAGACTGTAACAGCCCTCGGGTTGGCCAACTGTAGGGAAGTCTGGTGCTAGAGACCATGGCAAGCTTGTTTCTTTCCAGGATAGGAAGAGAGGAAGAGATCAGGACCAGAGGGCAAACTTTTCCCCCCTAAGGGAATTTTATTATACATTACCTGATTCTCTTCAGTTGCTTGTTTCTCCTCCCTGCCATATTACCTTAGGCATGGAGGGTGGGAGGTGTTTTGTACCATTTTTTTCTTACTGCATTAACTTAGTAAATGCCTCTTTCTAAGTTACTTAATTTTTCTAAAAATGATTATCTATTGACAGTATTGTAGGGGGTGGAGATGGGAACACACTAGTGGGGGCTAAAGCTAATAGACCAGATGATAACTCTCAACTCCTCAGGGTACCCCTAGAATCCCAAGGGGGGGAGATAGAGCTTTCCTCTGGGACCTGAGATACATCTTTGAGAGTAGGAATTGGGAGAGGCATCCTACAGGAAACATTTCTTTTGAGGTCTGTATTGGCCTTTCCATTATTCAGATTCACAACTTTATACTTCACTTTCACTCCACAAATCCACTCAGTTGTCAAATCTCATTTCTATCTCCACGTTATCACTCATATCCATCTCCTCTCCATGATCACAAGCATCACCGTAGTTCAATCCCTCAGCATCTCTTATCTGGACTATTTCAATAGATTTCTGCCTGGTCTCCCTAACTCAAATTTCTCACTTCTCCAAGCCATTCTCCACAAAGCTGCCAACATGCTAGTCCCAAAACAGGTCTAACCATGTCATTCCCCTGCTTAATAAACCACAGTGGCTCTTTTTGTCACTAATATCAGATAGAAACCCCTCTTAAGCATTTAAATCCCTTCACAATCTGGCCTAATATATTTATTCCTGTTTGTATCCATTTTGTATAATTCCATATTATATGCATATTTCCCCTTGCTAGACTCCTCAAGGACAGTTTTCACTATTATGTATGTATCCCCAGAGTTTAGCATAGGGTTAGGCACATAGGAGCACGTATTAGATATTTGCAGATAAGGAATGAATTGGCCTGAGAACTGTGTTCAAATGAGCATTCAGACACTTCCTAGCTGTGACCTGGGTTGAGCCACAAATCTTTGCTTGCCTCAGTTTCCTCAACTGTAAAATATAATAATAATGTTATAATATATAATAAATATAATATCATAATTATAAAACAATAGCTCCTACCTCTCGGGGTTTTTGTGAAGACCAAATGAGATGTTTGTAAAGTGATTAGCAGTGCTTGGTACATAGTAGGGACTTAATGAAATTTTTTTTCCTTTCCTCTCCCTTGTTCCCCTTTCCTTTGTCGATTGATGAAACCAGTGAGATCACAGATCCATGAAAGTAACTTCCCCAAGACTTCCAACACTGTGCTAAGGGACATTCCCAAGCATTAGAATGATTCAAAAGTGGAACAAGCCATTTTAGGACGTGATGTGGTCCTGCTCATTAGAAGTCATCAAGCAAAGACTGGACACCCATTTGCTAGGGAGATTATAGAAAAAATTCTCCCTCATGTATAGGATGGACTAGATCAGAGGCTGGGAAACTCCTGCCTGCTTTGGGCAGCCACTGCAGCTAAGAATGATTTTCACCTTTTATAATACAAAAGGCTTTATCTAAAAAGTGCAAAACATTCTTAGATTGAGCATTAGACCTAGCAAAAGCAGGTGGTAGACTTGACCCTTGGACTACTTGGTGTGTGTGTGTGTGTGTGTGTGTGTGTATGAAATAAGAGAGAGAGAGAGAGAGAGAGAGAGAGAGAGAGAGAGAGAGATCCTTTCAGTTATTCAGGTTTACAACCTTGGTGCAAATTCGGGTTTACAATTTTGTCACTGTGGGTACACATACGCACATAAATACATCTATATATGTGTGTACATACATACATGTGTGTACATATAGGTATGTGTGTATATGTGTGTGTCCACTTCATCTTATCCTCCCCACTTAACCCAGGTAATGAAAAGATTAATGGAAGGTCATATGCCTAGTGTTCCTTTTAGGGGCCATTGGTTTATATTAACTGAAGCCAAAAACAATGGTGAGAGGGGAAGGGTTGTCCTCCCTCTGTCTCATCAGCTGAAAAGACTCTCAAAACCATTAATCCAGGAATCCCAGAATACCTATCTGTCCAAGGTCTGATGTTCCTGGAAGTGCTTGCTCCCATAGTCCTGGTAAGCACATTATATCTCTGTCCTGACTCCAGGTCTCACCTCTGACTGGTCCCATGTACAGCAAGTAGAAGGTCTGGAGATCGTACTGATGAGAACCAAACCAAAGGTCAGTCTGAAGCCTGCTGTGCTGCCTAGCTCTGCATCTCACTTCTACGAGGTAGTTATTTTTACCAACACTCCCCCGCCCCTCCCACCCCTCACCGTTCATGTGTCTTAAAGTGTCTTCAAGGGCAAAGGTAAAGGAACTTTGGAATTGAAGGGAATGTAATGTACCTATATCTTCTTATTTCCCTGTTGACTCATTCATCTATTTATCTTGGATAAAACCAAAAGGGCTAGAGCTACAAAATTGGGAACACTTGCTGTGTAATAATAGAGGCAGCAAGTCTGATGGATTGAGAGTTGGGCCCAGAGTCTGGAAGACTTGGCTTTGGATCTTGCCTCTACGTGACCTTTGGGAAGATCTTAATGCTCTTCAAGACGGTAAGTTACTGCTGAGTAGCTGATGATTCACCCAGTAAGGGTGATGATGAGGGTGGTAGTGGTGATGGTGACCATAGAGGTTTTCATCAGCTCATGTGACAATCACAATGTAAGTCCCTACCTGTCTGGGTAGGGAAAATTACAGCCTCCACAGCTTTGCCTTCTTCCTGTAAGTCCGGAATTCTAGGCTTACTAGTCATTTATGGCCCTGCCCCACCCACCAAAAATGGCTCACATTTGAATGCAACAGTCATAATTCATTTACATATCTGATCATCATCAATCAAAGCAGATTAATTATATCGGGACAACAACATAGTAATGATGTGTAGGATTGTGACAACTATCCAAAACTGTCTCATCAACATTAATGATAGCTCATCATTTCCTCCACTCCCCAGGGTGGAGTTTGGACTCTTGGATGTTACTCTCTGCTATTTCAGAGCTGCTCGATGAGATGTCTGGGAAGGTCAAAAACTTATCATGAAGCCTCTTTTTAGAATGGGAGCTCTTTGAGAGCAAGAAAAGCTTTACTTTTCTCTCTTTGAGAGCAAGAAAAGCTTTACTTTTCTATCTGTGCCCCCAGGGTTGAGAACAGTGGCTTGTAAATAGGAAGTGCTTAATTAATGCTTTATATAATGTTTAATTAATGCTTTTAAAAATTCATTCAGACTTTCATTTCTCCCCCATATCAGTAGCAGAGATGGCAGGGCAGCAGCACCAGACTCAGGAATATTGTAGAAGGTTCAATGATTCTACAGGATTAGATTGTGTTCTCTTTGAGAACTGGGACTGTCTTTTGTCTTTCTTTGCATCCCCAGGGTTTATCGAAATGCCTGGGCATAGTAGGTACTTAATAAATGCTAGGAGAACTACTGGTGAAAATGACTTCAGGACTGGCCTTGTCCAGTTCTTTCTTCAGGGTCTTGGTCTTAGAGAAGGAAGAAAGAGAAAGAAACCTCAAGACTGGCAAACTAAGACTGGAGGATACATGGCCAGTGGGAGTCTAGGTCTACACAAACCCTTAACTTCTCTTTCCCTTCCACCTCTTTCCTTGCTCTCCAACTTACTCTTCCCACTGCCCACCACTCATCACTCTTCTGTCCCTTTGACTTGGCCAACAAAGGGATCTGGGCTGGGACTGTGGCCTGTTCCATTCACATCCCAGTACAGGTAGTTGCTAGGGACACATTGCCCAGAGACTCCAAGGTTGCATCCAAACAGACATGTCCCTTACCTAATGTAAGGGACCAAACGAGCCTCACGTAGAAAGTAGCCTGAAATTCCTGTGAAGAGAGAGAGGGGTGTTTTGGGGACAGCTTAAAAAGTCAGAAGATCTGGATTTCCCATTTGTGTCAGAAAGTGCTCCAGTAAGAGCTAAGAGCAGCAAACAGAACTGCACTGGGGACCAAGAGCAAAACCAAAGAGAAGTTAGATACACATTCCTTATAGAACTGATCCTACAAAGAGCTAAGGGAAGCTTCATGAGGACTCTGTGAAGGGAGAAAAGAACTTCCTGTAGCAGCAGCTATCATTTGGTCACATGGACTCTCTAAGTTTGAGCCCATGCTTCCGCAGGCACCCTGTGTGTTCAAGGGGAGAGTGCAATCCCAATTTGGGTGAAATTTCTATAATAATTATTCTTATTAAACCTTTCTAAATACTAATTGTCTGGCTGCTAATTAGCAGAACATATACTTATGGGGACTTGTGGTAACAGGATGAGAAACAGCCGTTCCACATCCAGGACGTGGCTAACAATAATACTCAATACCTTGTAATTAAATTTTTATTTCTCAAAAGCAACCTCCTGTATTATCTCACACAGTCTTTGGCAATAACACTATGAATCAGGTATTATTCTTATTTATAGATGAGGAAACAGGGATATGGGGCTCAAATAACTTATCTAAGGTCCTTCAGCTGGTTGGTGAAGGAATCCTAGTGGAAGAGTCCGATGTCTTTTCTATAGTCCTTCAGAAGTAGTTAGATGTGCTTGCCCATTTGGATTATACCCAGTCTCAGTCCCATCATCAAGAACTGTTCCAATATATTTCTCCTTCTCTGAATAATCTTCCTCATTACAGGTTTTTCTTACTTTAATAGGGAAAAATGAAAGAAGAGAGAGACAAACAGACACGGACAGAGGGAGGGTCAGACAGAGAGAGATAGAAGCAGAGACAGACAGGAATAGAAACAGACAGAGGGTAACACTTAGTGATCTAGAAATCAAATGAGATATTTGTAGAAATTGCTTAGGACACTGTCAGAAACACAATAGACACTATATTAATGTTTATTCCTTTCCCTCCCCACCCCCTCAACCTAACTCTAAAACCTAACCTCTCCTCTAGGTGTTTTTATTTCATATGTTGGTGGCATGCTGGCTTTTGCACTGGGTGTGGACTCATAAGGTAATCACAAGGCCAGGATATGAATCTTCCTCATTTATGTTAGCTATTTGATCATGGGTAAAACAGAACCTCTCGGAGCCTCTGTCTCTGAAAAATAGAGATCATAATATGCATACAACCTTTCTCATAGAGAAGTACTTCAAAAAATTTACAGTACTGTAAAAAAAGTGAGTTATCATTAGGTTGCTGATGGCTTAAATTACAGACCCTTAGAAGGAAAATTGACCAAGCCATCTTTGTGTCTTGATTGCCACTGAAATGCATGGAGGGACTTGATAAAGAAATTACAGGAATGAAAAGAAACCCACACACACCCATATGTACAGATACCTGGGTAGAACAAATGTGTCCTTTTTAAGGTTAAACATTCAAACTAGTAGGAAAGCTAGACTTGAGTTTACAGATAAACTGCATTTCAACCTAAGGAGGGAAATATGCTTTTCAAATGCTACCCACAAAATATCACTCTCAAGGAAGGATAGCTACCCATTTCATAAAGGAAAAAGTTGCATGGTAATAAAGTAATTTTCTTGTACAGATGGGAAAACACAGACTGCTTATTAACCATTTAGATGCCATGTTCCTGTAGGTCTAATGTGTAAGGATTAGGGTCTCCCACCTAATCACAAAAATAACCAGATATTTTAACTGAATCAATCCAAAGTTGACAAGGTGTAAATACATTCTTAATCAATTTGAAAGGATCATAGGGACTTTGGGCCATTGGATGAAAGTAGATGATGCCACAAAGGAAATCTCTTCTGATTGGTTGAGGAGAATTAGGCACCAGTCATGAAGCTGTACATAAAACAAGTCAGTTCATGAGTTCTGGCAGTCTACCAATCTGTAGTACAAGCCAAGCTCCTAAAAGAAAATTGCTTATAGAGAGAAAAGAATTTCTTCTTCCTCATCCTTTCTCCACAAGATAACCTTGTAAGTTCAAGAGATCCAGTATTACCATCAATAGTCAATAATATTTATTAAGTACCTACTATGTGCCAGTTATTGTGCTAAGTAGGACCATCAGAGGAACCACCATCAATCAGAGGTCACAGAGTGACCACTAGAGCAGTAATGACCTTTGACAGAGGATGCACCTACAGACAGATGTAGAAAGACAGCTGCAAGTTTTCAGTGAGTGAAAACCCTGATGAGCAAAATAAATACTAGTTATGAATTGTTATGATATCTGATAGATGACACTAATTATGATATCCATGTCATATATTCACATCATATCATTCATATCATATATCAGGGGATGCCAGGGATGCCAAAAACTGTTGCAGTTTCATGATGTGTTGTGGTGGAACTGTCTCAAAGAATTCAATCAGATCACCTCTGATCCAAGTATAGGCATTTATTGAGATTGACGCCTCTCATGAAGTGAGCTGAGTTCCGAGAGGAACCAGCAGTTTCAGAGAAAGCAAGATGGATTATAAGGTAAAGATGTAATTGCATAACAGAAATTATGAATATTATAAAGGCAGAAGGGGTTTGTTAAGGATTAGGTAATAGGGGAGGGGTCCTAGCCACAGTGGAACTGTACATGCAGTTACCCACAATGCATAGAGAAAACCCATCTGTAGGGGGTATGTATGTATGATAATGATATTATGATAAGCCTCTCTATGTCATAAGTACACTCCAGGTCAGTTCTTTACTATTACTGCCCAGGTGCCTACTTAGGGAAAGTCCCTGCCATTGTTTGGGGGTGCACATCCTGCATCCTGGTGGTGCTGCTTTCTGATTGGATGAATATTGTGGTTCTATCTGAGACTAGATGGATGTGGTTGTGGTTGAGTTCATGGACACACCTAATGTTTCTGTGGGAAATATGAGGAATGGGTCTGGGGGCAGTGACAGGCTAGAGACACTGGCTGGGATTCCATCACATGGACACACCTGCTGTTTTCTGTGAGAAATATGAGTTCATGGACACACCTGTTGTTCTAGTGAGCAGTGAAGCATATGTGAAGAAGTTAGATTACTAGGTGTGTGGGGCGGGGGAGGGGGTGAGTGGCTAGGTAGGGGCAGTGGGCCGGCTGTTCAATGGGGCCTATAAGGAAGTTAGAATATTGGGGCTGGGGCAGCTTTATTAGGATCCCATCAATACTACTTATGATATTCAGAATCCAGCAGAGAATTTTATCTAAGGGGAAATCATAAAAGCTCCAGAAAGGGAGAAAAGGATTCCTAGTTCCCAAACTTACGACGTCCTATGTGGTCCATGTGTGCCCTACACAGGGGTATACTACACTACTTTTGTACTTTGACTTCAAGCTAGCTCTCCCTATGATGAACATATACACATATATGCTTATTTTCTTTTTTAATGTGACAAGCTGTAGTATATTGGAAAGTAATGGATATCAGAACTCTTTATGATTAAAGGACAAATTTAACTTATCTGATTATAGATAGAAAAATAACTTTGCTTACTAACTATAAGCTAAGGTATAGTCATTCACAGAGAAGACCCAAAGTTGGAACCCAGAAAAATAAGAGGAGAGAGAGAGAGATGAAAGATAGATTTTAGAACTACATTGGCTGGAAGCAATGAATACCATAATTGCCAGTAAGGAATAATCCTAGTTGAAGAGAGGAACATACTGGTAGTAGAGAATCATAACATCACCTAGAAGACTGACTAGTTTGACTGACACATCAGGGCCAAGGATTTTTATGAAGAGTTGCTGACAAGAAAAAGAACATCAAACTTAAGAGTGCTATCACTGTGCTATCACCCCAAGCACATAGGTTTTCTTCATTCATATGTCTCCAGTTTCTGTAAGTGTCTTTCCACTGTCCCCTATATATACTGAGTGCATTGGTGGGATAGTATGACCTAGGTTTCCATGTAGCATTATTATTTCTGCAATTGCTTTATATGTAAGTACAGTACATGTGATATTATTTATTTTTTCCTTATTACTAAGTAAATGTTTATGTTTAAGATCTAAAAGTATTATCATTATTTCATTTGTACAAATGGAATATCAGTGGGGGCTTGAGAATTGAAATGATAAGTCAGAGTGTATATTCCCCCATAACAGGGTGTCTCCTGGGACCCTGAGAGAACTGGAGTGTAATCATTTAGTGGTGGTCCTTCTTTGGGTACCTAAACCTGACAATTTGAGAACAGATTAGAGGGAAGGAGCCAGCCCAGAATGAGCATGTGTCGGCACACCTGAAGTGAAAAGTGTGAGGTACAGCATCACATTGCTTATACTACTGTTTTCTTTTTCTTATGATCCCCTGCCTCTTTGCTGTTCCTGTTGCTCACTGTTAAGTGGACCTGTATTCTTATCCACAAGCCATATATGCTTTCTCTTTCCAGGGGGAGCATGATGGCTCCAGTCCCAGCAATCACAGAAGTAGATAGCAAATACAGAATCTAGACATTTAGAAAAGCGTGTGGAAATGAACAAAGGCCCTACCTTTTGCAATGAGAGATCATTAACTTGTGTTCAGCAAGAGTTTGTATGACTTCATTCTTGCCAACTAATTTCTTTGAACCTTAGTTTTAAGGAAGACATTTCTCAATGTGAGCTATTTACCAGCTGGAACTGTAGGGCATACTTTCAGGCTCAATGAGATAGTACATGTGAAGCTCTTTGAACTGTTTATATGAGGAGCTATAAATCTCAAGTATTGCTCCCTGGCTTCCAGGTACACTGTGAAGATTAATGAGAGATAGTAATAAATATGTGGGCTTCTCAGATAAATGGTACCACATAAATAGAAGCCCTTTTTGTTGTCTTTTAAGGATAGAATGCTAACTAAGAGTTATACAACATGGGTACGTGATATCTTGAAGTTTGAAGGATGACTGATTATTACTGCCTCAATGCTAAGGCAAGTGGTACTGTAAGTTTTTTGTATGTGGTTTTTCATCACAAGTCAAAATGTCTTGGTGATCACCCTCTGAACATGGTATGTTTATCCTAGCCACTTGCCTAGATTTGTGGGGGGAAGGGTATTTCATAGTTTTGTTGTGGACATGTATTTGAGATGTCTTTGGGACATTCAGTTCAAATGTCTATCAGGCAGCTGGTGATATGGAACTGGAGCTCAGGGGAGACAACAAGACTGGATCTGGCAGTTGTCTGAATAGAGATGATAATTGAACTCATGGGAGGTGATGAGATGAGCAAGAGTGTACATAGAGGAGATTTAAAATGTCCCAAGTTAGAGCTTTAGGACACACTCACGATGAAAGGATTTGGTATAAATGATGGTCCAGCAAAGCAGTCTAAGAAGAAAGGGTCAGAGAGGCAGGAGGGGAATCCAGAGGGAGCATTTTCACAAAAAGTCCTGACGGAGTATTTAGAAGGGAAGAATGGTCAATTGTGTCCAATGCAGGAAGATTAAGAAGGGTGAAGACTAAGAAAAGGCCAGCGAATATTATCATGAAGACATCATTCAGTAACTTTGGAAAAAACAATTTCAAGAGAAGATAGAAAGTGTAGACAATGAGTGTAGACATTTTTTCCTCCAAGAAAAAGGAATAAGAGAGTCAAGTGAGGGTTTCTTTCAGGCAACAGAGAAGGAATAGCTAGGGATAGTTAGCTATTCAAGAGAGAAGGGGCAAATGGAAGGTAGTGTAAGGTTGTGGTTCCCAAGACCTCTTGGGTCTCAGAAGTGATCCATAGAACCATAAATTTAAGAACCTTTTTGTCTGTCCCTTTGTTATCACAGAATGTAAGCTCCTTGTGAGCAGGGATTGTTTATTTTCTTACTTTCCTATCCCTAATACCTAGCACAATGCCTGGAACATAAGAGGTACTTGATAAATGTAATGTAGACCTCATCTTCATGACTCAAAGACATTCACGAAGCACTCACAACTTCTGTTAGACTTGAGCCTCTTAAGGAGGATCCAGAAACCAGATGGTCAAAATACTTAGCACTCAGGAAGTAGGAGATAGATTCACGTGAAGGGGATGGTGGCATCGTTTATTAAGGAAGAACAGAAAGTAGACTACTTTGGAGTGAAGTGAGGGGAAAGAGTCTCCATACAAGATAAATGTAAATAAAGGTGGAAGGTAAATTGTAGGAATCCAAGGAAAATAGAAAAAGTATTTGAGATAAAAGAGTTTTTGTTAACTGGGGTGGGAAATCTTTGGCCTTGAGGCCACATGTGGCCCCCTAGGTCTTCAAGCATGGCCCTTTTAATCCAGACTTCACAGAACAAATCTTTAATAAAAGGGTTTGTTCTGTAAAACTTGGACTCAGTCAAAAGGCCACACCCAAGGAACTAGAAGGCCACATTTGGCCTCAAGGCCACAGGTTCCCCACCCCTGGGTAGCATGACAAGGACAGGGAGTAAAGAAAGAAATTAGTATAGTGGAGGAAGAGAGAGAATGGGGAGAAATATGAACATATTACTGTCCCTCTTCATGCAATAAAGATGGCTCCTGGATTCTTGAAGGTTCTAATATAGGACTAGCTCTGGTACCAAAGCTGGAATGAACAATCTGGACCAAAGCAATAGACTGTGCCCAGTTGAGTACACAGACCCTGACTGCCAGAAGGCTAGTTAGCAGGTAATCAATTCTTTGGCCATAAAGACCCATGTAACAGGTATTTTTTTTTTTCAAAATCATCCCTTGCAGACTAGCTAAGATGGTAGAAAAGGAGAAAGCAAGATAGCCCAGTTTTCTCCAGAACTACTACAATGGTTATCTAAGAAGAATGTGGGACCTGCTAGTGAATGGGAAATAAGAAGAGAAATCCCCAATTTGACATGTAGGTAAGTGACCAGGGAAGGAACTTTGGAACAGGGATTAGCCTGGATCTTAGACTCAGCACAGAGTCCTGAGTTTGGCCAGTAGGGCAAGGATGCCTAGAACTGATCCCTCCAGCCCAGGACCAAGCCAACAACAAGATATCTTCCAGAGGGTCCAGAATCTTAGGCTCAGCTCCCAGAGTTCCAAGCTAGGCCTGGAGTGTAGGGACATTTGGAACTCATCTGGAACTAAGCCTTAGCTCAGGCCAGCAGTCCAGCACAGGGGAGCATGGACTCAACATGGATTGAGCACCTAGAACCCCCAGTATGGAGGATCCCTCAGTGTAGATCTTGTCCTCAGGAAAGCAACACAGGGGAAGGGGATTGGGCAGCTTCCAGATGGACTCTGGCCATTTGAAACAGCTCCCAGCTAAGCCAGAAACATTGGTTTGCTCAAAGCACATTGCTATAAGAATGACTAAACAAACAAACAAAAAAGATAAAGAACCAGTTGAGCCTGAGACACAAACCCAGAAGAAGAGAAAATTCCCAAGCATCTATAAGCAAAGACTTCAAGAAAAACAGAACTTGACCACAAAAGGAGAAAAGAAAAGAAAAATAATTCCTTGAAGAAATGATACACGAATTTAAAAACAAAATTAGCTTTAGAATTATATTTCAAATGAAATGAGAATGAAAAAGGATGGAATTGAAAAAGATCTATGGAAGAGAAACTTTGAAAAAGAATTAATAGTTTGGCACAAGAGGAACGAAACCGTACCCAAATAATAGCTAACATTTATATAGCACTTATTATGTTTGAGGCCCTGGGCTAAGCACTTTACAATTGTTATAGCATTTTATCCTTACAACAACCCTGGGAGATACATGCTTTTATTTTACAGATGAAAAAACTGAGGTAAATAAAGGTTAGGTGACTTGCTTAGGGTCACACAGCTAGTAAGTATCTGAGGCAGGAATTGACCTCAGGTCTTCTTGACTCCAGGCCCAAAACTCTATCCACTGCACAACCTAGAAGCCTCCATATTCCCAGGAAATTAGAAAAGACCAAACACTTTAATAATTCCATGTGACAATAAAAAAAATTTTTAAATGTTAGTTGAACAAAAAGGGAGAATGATACAAGTACTCCCTAAGAACTATGATATTGGCAATAGTCCTAGAAAGAGTCAAATAAGATGAAGGTCCAAGTAGTGATCTGGAGTATGTTTTGATATCTTATAACTAGGAAAAAAGTGAGGGGTGGGGGAAAGGGAAGAAAGAAGAAGGAATAGAGGAGGAATTTATTATCTCACCTAATCGGGGGTGTAAACTAAAGGCCATATGGATGAGGGAGGGGGAGAGGGAGAAAGTATCACTTGAACCTCATGCTGATGCTGAATGAAGGAGCAGAATTGGGGAATAATTTATATTCCACCAACAATACTGTATAAACAATTTTGAAAGACTTTAGCACTCTGTTCAATGTAGTTCATGATGAAGCAGGATTCCAGATGACTGATCATTTAGAATGCTGCCCTCCCTCCTCCTGCCACAGAAGTCATGGTCTAGATAAGCAGAGTGAGATACACATTTCCAGATATGGCCAATATGCTTGTGTGTTTTGTTTTTTTAAAAACTAGAACATTGTAAGACATTTAGTGTGTAGTGAGATGGCAAAGATTTTTATTGGACAATACACAATGCCATAGTTGTGGAGCTTTGCATGATAATAGCAGGAATTTGGACTGGAGAAGAAGACAATGATTTTGCCTGCTAAACTTACCTTTTGTTCTAGATCAAGTTAATTTGATTATTAGGAGAAAGGGGAAGAGGAGGAAGAAGAGAAGGAGGAGGAAAAGGAGGTGGGAAGAAGGAGAAGGAGGAGAAGACCTACAACAGCAACAACTATCGTGTTCAACTTATGTTCAAATTGGTAATTTGGGTCCCCAGAGGGCAGTAACTACTATTCTCAGATAACATGATAATAAAGACGGTTAATACAAAAGTTCTCCTAAGAACCTAGTTCATGCCTTCCCAGGCCCTATGCTTTATCCACAGAACCACTTAGCCAACTTAGTAAATAGTAATGGGCTCATCAGCCATTGTCCACCACGAAACCCTTTGAGCAATAAATTTCTAGAAGAGACTACCATGCCCAGCAGCCACCATGAGATCAGCAGAGATCAGGTCCATGTACTCAACAATTATTGTCAATAGTGGAGCAACATGTCTAGTTAAAGACCCTCCATGCAATAGGCCCAGTGAGAGTACAAATGACATCACTGGAGAAATTCACTGTCCTCAGGTATCAAAGGAATACGTGGCCGTTGCCACATGT
This sequence comes from Gymnobelideus leadbeateri, assembly GCA_011680675.1. Classification (NCBI taxonomy): domain Eukaryota; kingdom Metazoa; phylum Chordata; class Mammalia; order Diprotodontia; family Petauridae; genus Gymnobelideus; species Gymnobelideus leadbeateri. Next base: position 10,080 of record WOXC01005877.1, on the reverse strand, counting down.
TCTCCATGTCATTGCCTCTCCTGCCTGATCCCAAGTCATACTTACTACTGGTAGTATGTGTATTTGTGGAGTAAAGTGCCTCAGTTTAATGGGAATGTTTTAATATAAATTTTCTTTCTGTGCTTTTTCATTAGATGCCTTTGTTTTGAAATGACTGTGCCAGCTGGCTAACTATAGATAAAGTAAATGCATCAGTAGAACTCATGAACCATGGTTTTGAGTGTAAGTAGATCCACAAAGTACCTTGAACCTAGAGCAATCGTTGTAGTTATTCTTCCCACGTGGGAGCAGAGGGTGGGGTCTTCCAGGAGCTCCAAGACATAATGGAGAATAAAATAGTCCTCATGGAGAAGTGGTCAGAGAGAATCCTTTCCAATTCCATCCCCTCACCCCACCCCATTGCCCTATGAGGAACTGTGTTCTAGACCTAAGAGCTCATTATACGCCTCAGTATAACTTTGTGGAATAGGCCACCACCATAAAATGTTACTTCATGGATAGTCTTCTAAAGAGGGGGCAATTAGATATGGTTAGAAATTAAAACAGCTTTATACATCTCACTGCAGTCAGAAAAGGACAACTCAATCCACCAACCTTCCTACCACCACCAAGTTACCCCAAACAAAGTCTCATTGTTCCGATTATGGTGGTTTCTTTTTCTGAGGAAAGACAAAGGTTTAGCTGTGAGTTTGTGTTTGTAGAGCTGCCTCTGTACTTATTCTGTGCCTACAGAAAAGATGCTGAAGGGGCTGGTGTAGGGTAAAGGACAAAGGATCAATATACAGTGAATGTGTCCTAAAAAGAATACATCCCCATGACATTTTCCCGAAAAACAGACATAGAGACACTGACTCTCCTTAGTTTCTGATTTCTGGCTGCTGGTACGCACAGCCAAGAATGGTAATGGTATCCAGGCAGACAGCCCAAGCCTGGTATAGATCTCCTTTCTGAAACCTAAATTCTGAAGAAGTCTGCAGTAAAAGAAATCCCCATTAAAGCTACTGGCAATCATATTAAGATGGCTTTGAGCACTACCACGCTAGTGATATTTTCAGGTCCATTTATTTTTTATGGGGATGCATGTTATCAGGAGTGGGGAAAAACTGCTAAGGTGCTAAAGTACATCTTTCTCTGATCCTCAATAGTTAATATGATGGAGTTTTTACTGAGAAGTTTATGAGAATTATTTTCAAATGAAATATATTTCAAGTAAGTATTATAATGGCTTGTTTCTATTGTTCTGGGTTAGGCCTAACAGAGGCCAATCCCCTGGTAGTTTAGTTTTAATACTAGAACAAAATAAGACATTCAGAAATCTCCCATAGAAGAATATTTAACAAGGATAGACACTGAAGGCATCACAAGTTGATCCAGCTGAGTGGGGCTCCCTTGACTGAGGTGCCCATCAGGGTCCATCAGCCAAACCTCAGTGATCCCCTCCAGATTTTCACAGCTGTTTGGTGCTCTGGCACCCTGGAGGTCATGTCAACAGCAAAAACCTTAATCCCCTGAGCCAACCAACACTCAGGTATCATTTCAACACCTTCAAAGGAAAAGCTAGCCTGATTTTCATGGGGGGAGGAGGTAGGATTACATGTGCTAACCCCAATAAACAGAAAAAATTCTCTATTTTCACATCTTCAAGTTATTCTGCTTGATCATGTCTAGAGGATGAAAAATCAAAGAACAGAAGATTTCACTTCCAGTCAGGGATTATTTAACTTACGAAAAGAAGTGCTTATGACCCCCAAAAGTACGTCTTGTTATTGCTATAAGTTATTTTTTTATCCTATGTATCATGACTCCATTTAGGGTGTTTTTGGCAAAGATACTGGAGGGGTTTGCCATTTCCTTCTCCAGCTCATTTTATAAATGAGGAAACTGAGGCACACAGGGTTAAGTGACTTGCCCAGGGTCACACAGCTAATACGTGCTAGAAGATGTGTCTTCCTAATATCAGGTCTGGCACTCTATTCACTGTATCACCTAGATGAAATCAAGCTATAATCTTATTTTAGTACTTCAAAGATCTGTAATAGATGATAGCTCTGATACAGACCTTAACTCCCATACAACTTTGAAGACTCTTGTAGCTCTTTGAAGACTTTCTGTAGCTCTGAGATTTTTTTCCCTGAAAGTTCTGTATTTTAAAAAATTAAAAATAAAACAATAATCTAAGATTTTGTCCCCCCATCCTTCCTCCTCCCCTTCCCATGAATCCCCTCCAAGGGACCACCCAACTAGGACAAGGAATATACTAGGGACAGGTCCCTTGGCTCACTCTCCAGGGACAGGGCAACCCTTCTCTCATTCCTCTCATTGGGGATTAATAGGGGCAGGGAGAAAAAGAGGCAGTTTCTCTTCTTTTCTCAGGCTCAACCTTTACTCTCCCCTTGCCCTGTCCCCTATCACCACCAGAAGTAGGAATGGGAGAGAAACAGGGAAGATGTACCCTAGGATCACAACTGGGGGGCTGGCAATATGAGAGGGGTACATGGCTCACAAAGACAGTTTCAGATCATACAGGGCCAAAGCTAATGAGAATAAAGGACCACAGCGGAAGCATAACCTGGGCCAAGGTGCTGGTGAGGACCGCAGTTTGGCTAATAACAGAAGAAGTACAGAAGCAAATGAGCTATGAGTAAGGATAGGGGGAGAGCAGCCATTTCTAGAAGCCAAGGGCAGTCACAGTGAGGGTGAGGAAAGGACAGACTATGGGAGGTAACCTTGGTAAAGGACAGAAGTGAAAGTGTTGGTAGAGAGGGATTGGTGGGTAGAGGGAAAGATGAACTGTGAAGCTGGACCAAAAGTGGCTGTTTCTAGGAAGGTGTCTAGACACGCTCTCTCTGTGTCTCCTTCCTCCCCCCAAGATTTTTTAGGGTAGGGTCTTAAGGCTAGTGTGACCCTTCCTTCCCCTTGCCCATGCCTTCAAGCCCCAGGATATCCTGAGCTGTAGTGGACAAACCTGGCCTGATCTTCTCTAAGGAAAGAAGAGTTCCTGAGTTGGGACCAGACCATAGGGTTGAGTGAACTGTTGGAAGGAGATGATGTCTGAGGTCTGCCTAAATCATCATCAGGTTTGATGTAGGGTGATGAAATTTTTACCTACAGAAACACTACAGGGAGCTATGGTGGCACAGTGGATAGAGTGCCAGGCCTGTAGCCATCTTCCTAAGTTCAAATCTGGCCTCAGGAACATACTGGCTGTGTAACCCTGAGCAAGTCATTTAACCCTGTTTGCCTCACTTTCCCCATTTGTAAAATGAGCTGGAGAAGGAAGTGACAAAACACTCCAGTGTCTCTGCCAAGTAAACCCTAAATGGGGTCATGAAGCAGACAATAGATATATAATAATACAACCCTGCCCCATACTTATAAGACTCTGAGTTTCTTCTGGTTTTCCATTCAAGAACCCGTGGTCACCTCCACAAAGAGACATCCAAATAGAACCTTAGTAGAGGAAATGTAAGCTATGATGCCAATAATAAAAAATTTAAAAAGTGAATGCAGTCTGGTCAATATTCCCCCTCAGAGTGAGAGAGGGAAAGTCAGACACTTAGGAGCAGCTAGCTGTCCTGCAGGTCTGAGCTGGGGAATCAGGGTTCCTAAAGGAAGCCCAACCAACTTGTCAGACCTGTCTGGGCAGCACCTGAAGCTGTTATTTATGACTGACTTGCTTTTGTGATTTCTCTTTCTTATGGGTCTGGAAGGAAGCCTGGGACTGGGTTTTATGGGACAACTCCCAAGTGAGAGTAATTCAGAAGTCCACAAGCGAATGGTAGGAGATGGGGGAGGAGTAGATGGTGTCCATGGCTGGAGCATTCTAGCCAGTCCTCAGTGGGCCCAGAGCATCCAGGAGCTAACCTTGCCAGAGTTTGGATGGTGACACTTTGGAGTCCTGTCATTTCCCCTGATGGTGTAGAAATTGGATTAGAAGCCAGGAGGCCAAAGGTACTTTACAAAAGAGCTGATGCCAGAGGCGGTTCCCAGTCCTGTCCCTATGTTTTTGCTAAATGATCCTTTTATCTTTCTCTTCTTCCTGGCACTGCTCTGGCTTTTTTCAAGGTCATTTCCTGAGGGAAACCTCTGTTCTGCCTTTCCATTTCCTTCCTCTTCCCCCTACAGAATGACTGAACCTAAATTGCTCAAAGGGGAATGGCTGATAGTTGTAAACAACTGTAGCTTTAAACTTGGCCTGCACAGGCCAGAAGGAAAAAAAGGTCAAAGAAAAAAGTAGTGTCAAGAGCGGCTGTAATGAGAAGAAACAGAGAATGAATGGTGAGGTTTGGTGTTCACATCAGGAATACAGGCAGAAAACCCTTCCTGGAGTAACCTTAAAATTCAAAGGATCAGAATACTCCAAGATATTCCCTAAGCAATAGAAAATAGCACCTTTCTCAAAGCCTGCAATCCCTGTGACCTTCACATAATTATAAATATATATGCATATCATATATCTTAGAATAGATAATTACTAAATATTATATAATATACTATACATACTATAATATTCTATATGTTATATCAATATAATATTTATATCTAGATAAATGTCTGACTTCATATAGAACTATACAGTTTACAAAGTGCCTTACAAAGTTCATTATTTTCCTGTTAATTACAAACTTAGTCATCAAAAAATACAAGCATTTTAAGACACAAAGAACAAAAAAAGCATTGGGTATGAAACAATGAACTTCTATTTAACTTTCATCTACATGGGTGCTTTCCCTCTCTCTTTGACCTCCTTGAGGGGTCTATGCCTCAGAGTGGTGCTGCTGGATCAAAGGGTATCCACGGTTTAGCAACATTTGGATATAATTTTAAATTACTTCCCAGAATGGTTGGACCAATTCATGGCTCTGCCAACAGCACTTTACCGTTCCTGTCCTCCTGCATCACCATTTTCCTATTTTGTCATTTTATTATTAGTGATGCGAAGCATCTTCATTTGATTCTTATAAGAGTCCTGTGGCATAAATGAGAAAAATATTGTTATCCCATTTGACAGATGAAAAAACTGCGGTTCTGACTTGCCTGTTATCACACAACCAGTTGTGATTTTATCCTAATGTTCTGGCTCCAAATCTAGTCTTCCTTCTTCTATGTACCATATGGAGTTTTCCTGAATTGAATATAATGTAATTATTGTAAAATATAATTACATTATAATTATATTATGTGCATAGTGTAATTATAATATAATTATTCTATATAATATATAAATATATAACATTAAAATGTATGTATATTATATAAATATAATATAATTATAATATAATATAATATAATAATTCAGTGTATTATTCCCATTTTAAGGCATTTAACTTAAAGCAATCATCTTTATTTTTTCCCACTAAAAGTATGATATTCCTTTTATTGTGACCCTTGAGGGTCACTGTTGTTAAAAAAGTAATAGTAACAATAATAATAAATAATATTTTTAACTAACCCCATACCCAATTGAAACTACATGTCTGTCTTACCACCAGTAAGTGAGCACTCTTTCTTAGATGGAAATAAAAAGAGCTTTTGGAAAATAAGGTTCTTTTTTGAGTAGCATTTTTTCTCCAGGCCCCAGGAAGGGATATACAAGAGGATTCCATTAGAAGGTAATTCTGGTGAAAGATAAAATGGAGAGAAGTGGGCACTGAGGACACAGGTCCACAGCCTTCACATGTTGGAAACAGCCCGCACACGTACGCTAAGGTATATGTGGACATTTTTCTGTGTGTTTACTTCGCCATCTGGCTTTCAGTTCTAGCTGGATGAAGAATTGTGAACTAATGGGGTCTAAGAAATATAAGGCACATACAAATTTGCCATTTCCTAAATAACCAGAGGTTGGCCATCTCAGAAGGGGGGTGATGTACTGAAATGCTTAGGATTAATAACAGCTCAGGCCCTGTAGTATTTTGCACATCACTTAATCAGTTTGCACAGGTGTTTGGAATATTGGCATGACTGGGCAGAGCCAAGATGGCAGAGTAGAAACAGCACATCCAAGGCACTCTCCCCCCAGATCACCTCCAAACTATGTAAAACAACTTCTGGAGCCCCAGCACCCACAGAACGACACAGACAAGCTAACCTCCCGCTGAGGACAGCCCAGCAGCCCTGCAGGGAGTGGCCAGCACAGCACTCTGGGAGCCAGCAGCACGCGGAGACCTGAGCCTATGTCCACCTGGGCCGTGGTTTTAGCCCCAGGGTGGCTGGGCCAGCAGCCAGCTGGAGGGACCCCAGAACACCAGCAGCTGTGGCGATTCCAGAATAATCAACACAGACATACCTAGGACAAAGTGAGAAGTTAGTGTCCTATGGACTTTGGGACCAGTATTTGGGGAACACGTCGGCTTCCTCCCCTGGGGGCTAGAAGCCGCTGAGGAGACACGCCATTTTGTAGTTTTCAGTGGTGGCTCCAGCTCCTGGCCTGTGAACTGTAGGGAGATCCAGTGATCAATCTTGGGGGGTAATCGCTCTTGCTTTAACTTCCCTGGATCTGGATTGTGATCTGGGGTGGAGGTCATGGGGTGGGTTTCCAGCTTGCCAGAAACGGAAGTTGTCCCCCCACATGTTCAGGACGGGAAGCTCCCCTGTCTGGTGGCAGAGTCCTCCTGTGGCAACAAGCCCAAAAGTCAAGTAATTAAGTGGCAACATGCCAAGGCAAAGGAAACAAAATAAACAGAAAAATGCAACATTAGACTCCTATTTTGGGGGCAAAGAGGAACGAAGCATGGAACAGGAGGAGGACTGTGAGGTCAGAAATCCTGCTCCAAAAGCCCCAAAGGAAAATATGAGTAGGTTACAGGCCATAGAGGACCTTAAGAAGGACTTTAAAAATCAAATAAGAGAAGTGGAGGAAAAATTGGGAAGAGAAATGAGAAGGATGCAGGAAAAGTATGAAATGAGGGTCAACAGCCTGACTGAGGAAAACAACACCTTAAAAAATAGACTAACTCAAATGGCAAAGGAGGCCCAAAAGGGCAATGAGGAGAAGAATGCCTTAAAAAGTCGAATTTGCCAGATGGAAAAAGAATCTCAAAAGTTCACTGAGGAGATTCATTCCTTCAGAGTTAGACTGGAGCAAATGGAAGCTAATGACTTTATGAGAAATCAAGATGCTGTTAAGCAGACCCAAACAAATGAAAGATTAGAAGGCAATGTGAAATATCTCATGGGAAAAACCACTGACCTGGAAAATAGATCCAGGAGACATAATTTAAAAATTATTGGACTACCTGAAAGCCATGATCAAAGAAAGAACCTAGAAATCACCCTTCAAGAAATTCTCAAGGAAAATTGCCCTGATGTTTTAGACCCAGAGGGCAAAATAGAGGTTGAAAGAATCCACAGATCACCTCCTGAAAAAGATCCCAAAAAGAAAACTCCCAGGAATATTATAGCCAGGTTCCAGAATCCCCAGATCAAGGAGAAAATACTACAAGCAGCCAGGAAGAAACAATTTCAATATTGTGGAAACACAATCAGAATAGCCCAGGACCTGGCAGCTTCTACACTGAGGGATCGAAGGGCATGGAATATGATATTCCAGAGGGCAAAAGAGCTGGGACTGAACCCAAGGGTCACCTACCCAGCAAAACTGAGTATTTTGTTTCAGGGGAAAATATGGTCATTCAGTAGAATAGAGGACTTTCAAGCATTCTTGAGGAAAAAACCAGAATTGAATAGAAAATTTGACATCCAGACACAAGAAGCAAGAGATGCCTGAGAAGGTAACCAAGGAAAAGAAATCAAAAAGAACTTATCAAAGTTGTCCTATTTACATTCCTACATGGAAAAACAGTAACTGTGACTGATGAAACCTCTCTCAGTATGAAAATAATGGAAGAAGGGTGTATGGTCATTTGAATACATATGTGAATGTGTGTATATATGTTTACAGTTATACATGGATAGAGGGCATAGGTTGAATTTGTTGGGAAGGGATGATACTTAAGGGGTGAAATTATGAGGTGAGAGAGGAAAGTGGCAAGAGGAAATGGGGAGAGAGAGGGTAGGGTAAACTATCTCATGTAGAAGAAGCAAGGGGAAGTGGTTGCAAGGGAGGGGAAGAATAGGAAGGCAAAAAGGCAAAACCACATTCTCATTGAATTTGGTTCAGGGAGAGAATGACATACGTACTAAACAGGATATCTCAACCTGCAGCAGAATAGGGGGAAGGGGGATGAGAGGAGCGATGATGGATGGGAGGGCATTCTTGGGGAGAGGGGAGGTTGGAAGTACCCACTATAGAAGAGGGACGGGATCAAGTAGGGAATGGACCAGGTCAGGGGTGGGATGGGTGGGAGGGAATTATAAGCATCCTTTTACAATATATCTACTATGATAATGTTTTGCATAGCTATACATGTACAACACATACTGAATTACTTATCTCCCCAGAGGGAATGGGTGATAAGGGAGGAAGGAAATGGATCTGAAATTTGAGGTCTTAAAATTAAATGTTTCAAATATATATAAATATTATTATTAATACTCTTTTGCATGTAATTGGGAGATAAGATGTGCAGGCATTGGGGCACAGAAATTCAACTTGCTCTAATGGAAAAGTCAAAGGGGGTATGGGAAAAGATATGGGAGAGAGCAGATTAGAGGAAGCTATATCTTGTGGGACTGCTATTCTGGGATGGTGGGTAGGGGAAAAATGGGGGAAAAATTGTAACTCAAAATCTGGCGGAAACGAATGATGTAAAACAGAAGTTAATAAAGCATTTGTTTAAAAAAATATATTGGCATGACTGGGTACATATTTACTTGCCTACAGCCATGCACATCATGAGAAGCCATCAAAAGGACCAAAGGAGCTGAAACAGATTAGTAGCTGATTTTTAATTTTATGTTTATTTTTAGTTTACAACATTCATTTCCACCAGATTTTGAGTTACAAATTTTCTCCCCATCTTTCCCCTATCCACCACTACAGAACAGGGATCCCATTGAATACTCCTTCCCCCAGTCTGCTCTCTCCTATATCATTCCCCATTCCCCCTCCAACTTTCTAGTATGGCAAGATGGATCTTCATACCCCAGTACCTGTATATCTTATTTCCCAGTGCATGTGAAAAAAAAAAAAACATATATATAATACTTTTTAAAAAAACATTTGATTAAAACTGTGAATTCCCGATTCTTTCCCTTCTTCCCCTGTCACCCACCTTTAATGGGAAGATAAGCAATTCAATATAGGTTGTATGTGGGTAGTTATGCAAAACATTTCCATAGTGGATATATTGTGAAAGACTGACTATATTTCCCTCCATCCTATCCTGCCCCCCCAACTTGTTCTATTTTCTACTTTGACCCTGTCCCTTTTCAAAAGTGTGTGCTTCTAACTAGCCTCCCCGCCCTAAAGTGTGCCCTCCCTTCTATCATCCTCCCTCTTATCCCCTTTCCCCCTACTTTCCTGTAGGATAAGATACCCAATTTAGTGTGTGTGTTATTCCCTCCTTAAGCCAAATTCAATAAGAGTAAGGTTGACCCATTCCCTTTTGCCTTCCTGTTCTTCCCCTCCATTGTAACCATATTCCCTTGCCTCTTTTATATGAGATAATTTACCCTATTCTGTCTCTCCCTATCTCCTCTCATTATATTCCTCTCTCACCTCTCACCTCTTAATTTTATTTCTTTTTTTTTTTTTTTTTTTTTTTGGAGGGCAATTGGGATTAAGTAACTTGCCCAAGGTCACACAGCTAGGTTTTTGTTTGTGTGTGCGTTAAGTGTCTGAGGTCAGATCCGAACTCAGGTCCTTCTGACTCCAGGGCCGACACTCTACGCACTGCACCACCTAGCCGCTCCTTAATTTTATTTAAAAAAATATCATCCCTTCCTATTCAATTGGTCCTGTGCCCTCTGTCTATGGATATCTGCACACACATAGACACACACTCACATACGTATCCATATGCCCATATACCCTCTCATATAGACATATATGTATGTATACATATATATATATATATATATACACATATATGCATTTATATTCCCTTCAACTATTCTCATACTGAGAAAAGTTTCATCAGTTACAATTATCATTTTTCCATGTAGGAATGTAAAATA
>WOXC01005876.1:0-126987 GCA_011680675.1 Gymnobelideus leadbeateri | reverse complement strand
AGTCTAAATGGTTGCATGATCTAGGTGTAAAGGATGATACTGTAAGCAATTTGGGAAAGCAAGGAATAGTTTACCTGTCAGATTTGTGGAGAGGGGAAGATTTTAGGACCAAACAAGAATTGGAGAGCATTATAAAATGCAAAATGGATAATTTTGATTACATTAAATTGAAAAGCTTCTGCACAAACAAAGCCAATGTAACCAAGATCAAGAGGGAGGTGGGAAATTGGGAAAGAATTTTTACAACCTGTGTCTCTGATAAAGGACTCATTTCTAAAATTTATAGAGAACTGAGCCAAATCTATATGAATACAAGTCATTCCCCAATTGATAAATGGTCAAAGGATATGAACAGGCAGTTTTCAGAGAAAGAAATTAAAGATATCTATAAGCATATGAAGAATGCTCTAAATCACTATTGATTAGAGAAATGCAAATCAAAACAACTCTGAGATACCACATCTCTCCAGTCAGATTGTCTAAGATGACAAAACAAGAAAGTGACAAATGCTGGAGAGGATGTGGGCAAATTGGAACGCTAATACATTGCTGGTGGAGTTGTGAACTTATCCAACCATTCTGGAGAGCAATCTGGAATTATGCCCAAAGGATTATAAATAATTTCATACCCTTTGACCCAGCCATACCACTCCTAGGGTTATATCCCAAAGAGATCATAGTAGTGGGAGGAAGAACCATATGTACAAAAATATTTTTAGCAGCCCTTTTTGTGGTTGCAAAGAATTGGAAACTAAAGGGGTGCCCATCAATTGGGGAATGGCTAAACAAGTTGTGGTATATGAATGTAATGGAATTTTATTGTGCTATAAGAAACGAGGAGGTGACGGATTTCATAATTACCTGGAGAGACTTATACAAACTGATGCTGAGCGAGAAGAGTAGAATCAGAAGAAATTTGTATACAATCACAGACATACCATATCTGTGACGACCAACTATGACAGACTGGACTCTTTTCAGCAATGCAGTGATATAAGTTAATCCCGAATGACTCAAGAAAGTGAGAAATGTGCCATCCAGAGATATAACTAGAAAGAACTGAGCCTGAATCCTGATGGAAGCAAACTAAATGATCTTGTTCTTCTCATTGTTTGGTTGTACTTCTTCCTTACCATCTTTCATCCCACCTAGTACAATATGCCTTTGTAATTGGAATAATGTTTAATATGAATGCATTTGCAGACCCTATACTGTACTATATGATGTCATGAGGGGAGGGGGGAGGGAAGTAAAGGAAATTTGAAAATCAAGGAACTATGGAATTGAATCTTGTCAACTGAAACTAAACTAATAAATTAATTTAAAAAAAAAATAAAAAAAAAAAAAAGAATTGAATGCTATATTACTTAGTGTATATGTTTAGTATTGATATTGCTTCATTGTGTATGGTACCTTTTAATAAGATGTAGTTTCTTTCCTTATCTCTTTTAATTAGGCTTGTTTTTTGTTTTATTTTGAGATAAGGATTGCTACCCCTGCTTTTTTTTTTACTTCAAATGATGTATAACAGATTCTAGTCTAGTCACTTAGCTTTACTCTATGTGTGTGTTTCAGCTTTAAGTGTATTTCTTGTAAACAGCATATTGTAGGATTATGGTTTTTGATCCATTCTGCTATCTGTTTCTGCTTTTTTATGAGTGAGTTCATCTCATTCATATTCACAGCTATGATTGCTACCTGTGTATTTCACTCCATCCTGTTTTTCCTCCTGATTGTTTCTCTCTCCTTCCATCCTTTACCTTTTCACTAGTGTTTTACTTTTGTTTACCACCTCACCTGATTTTTCCTCCTTCTGTCAGTCCCAGTGTCACCCTCTTTACTTAATCTCTTCCCCTTCTACTTCCTTGTCCTGTAAGATAGACTTCAATATTCAACTGATTGTGTATATTATTCTCTCTTTGAGCTAATGTTGATCAAATAAAGGTTCAAGCAATGCCCGTCTTCTACCTTCCCACATTCCCGTCCATTGCAATACATCTTTCATACCTCTTCATGTGAAATAATTTATGCCATTCTACTTATTTTCTTCTGCACCCATTGTACTTTCTTAATTTTCAATCCCTTAATTTTTAAAATGTTATTCCTTCAAATTCACCTTATGCCCATATCCTCTATGTAAATTCCTTCTAGCATTATTATTAATGATACAATTTTTATTCAATTCTGTTCTTCTCTTTATGCAACCTTGAAATCCTTCTATTTCATTGAATGACTGTTTTTCCCCTTGAAGTATTATGATTAATTTCACTGGGTAGGTGATTCTTGGTTGTAGTCCAAGCTCTTTTGCCTTGTAGAATATCATGTCACTGAAAACTCTCGTGTGTGGTTTTTATTTAACCATTGCTTCAGATACTTACAAAATATGAAGATCAAGCATTGTACTTCTACAAACCTTCCTCCACAACTATCCAGTCTTCTAGGACCTGAACATTTCCATCTATGTTTTGCTATAAACTTTGGGAAGGGGGTCCTACTTCATGGTTGGACCCAGAAATACATCAGCATGGGGTGCTAGAAAGTCCAAAGAAATTTTCTAATAGATCTGCCTTATAAGTTTTGGAATTTTCTTCAGGGGGTTCTTTTATTCCCACAACCTGAGCTGCTGTATGACTGGTGGAGACTGTCAACTGTACATTTCACAATTTTACCAGTTTTATTACATCTTCCAATCTGAATATCATATTGTCAGAGGTCATGGTCCCGAGATTCTTAGAAACTCAAGGGCTTGAGAAATTCAATAGTGATTTAACTTTCATAGCTAGGTTCTGATTGGTGTGAGTCATGAATTCTCTGAAGTGAATGCATTATTTTAAGTCACTGTGTATATTTCTGTTGGGCTGGAACCAGTTAGCACATTTTAAGTGATTATAACTTAAATAATTTTAATTTGAGTACATGTAACATCATCAGGGGATTCATTGTTTGCACTAATTGGGACCTCACTATATAGAGAGCTTACTACATGAAACGTGTTGTATTAGGTATGGAGATTATGGAAGGAAGGGAGGGAGGGAGGAAAAGGAAGGAAGGAAGGAAGGAAGGAAGGAAGGAAGGAAGGAAGGAAGGAAGGAAAAGGAAGGGAGGAAGAAAGGGAGGAAGGAAGGAAGGAATGAAGGAGGGAAGGAAGTCTTAAGTAACATACATTCTCTTGGGGTTAGGGATGACCAAGAAACAACACTTTCTTATAAATAAGTAAATGCAATTTCTATACAAAAGAATACATAGTAATTTCAAGATAGAGTTACTGCTAACACTTTGGGGAATCAAGAAAGCCTTCATATGAGAAGACATAGTGTTTTGAAGGAATCTAGGGATACAAAGATGTTTGGTTGAAGAGGGAATGTTTTACAGAAGTGGGAGAACATATGTGGAAGGCAGCACAAGAAATTCCATGAACAGAAAGCAATTAGATGACTGAAATGGAGATTATACAAAGGAGAATAATGAAATAAAGGAAGTCAACTATAAATCAATGATTTCCAAGCTGTGTGCAATCAGTCCCATAGGGATCACAGAATTGTTAAGAATTGTTCATGAATCTATGTATAAAGCTAAAAACAATTTGAACAAATGACTCCTATAGAATAAACTATGTCTCATAATCTTTATAATGTTATGTTTCAAATATATGTAGATATGCTTGTGATTAATAAAATATAAATTCATCTAAAAGCATTACTGAATTTGAAATAGTTTTTATTATGCATTTTTTAATCAAGAGCTATGAATAATACAACTTCTCTAACATGGCGATCTGCACAGTTTTTAGACACTCAGAAGGGACTTTCATACTGGACAGGGTTGAGAAGTACTGTGTAGACTTATAATCCACCAATCACTTTTGTGAAGCAGTTCTACTTTTATTTTCCCAAAAGTTTTGAAATTCCTTGAGCAAAGTGGGAATGGATGAAGTAGTCGATAAAGCTTGTAGGAATACCCCAATTAAGGAATTTATGCTGTCCTAATTTAGGTATTTGGCCAGAATGTAGAGATGTAGCTGTGATGGAAAAGAGAATGCATTGGCAACAACAGAGTCCTGCAATTAATTCTTTATGATTTAATGATCCATCCTGTACTATACACAGTCACCAACTTGATACTCCTAAATGACAGGTCTAATCATGTCACTCAACTACTCATAGGGCTCTCACGACTCTTTCTTGCCTCTAGAATAAAGTTCAAACCCCTCAATTCATCACTTAAAACCTTTCCCAATCTAGTTCCAATGAAGTACATCTTTACTTACTTTTTGGATTTGATTTTTTTAACCTTTTACTTATTGCACATTTATTTTTACCAACTCTAAGTTCAAACAAAACTGATCAACCTTCTTTTACTCACATATGACATTGCAATTCTCATCTCTATGACTTTGCATAGGTTCTCCCTTATCTGGAATATACTCTTCCCTCACTTTTGCCTCCTAAGTGCCCAAACTTTCCTCAAAGCTCAACTTAAGTGGATATTTCATACAGAAGGACCTTCTTGATTCCCTCATTTACTAGCTACTGGCCTTCATATTTGCTTTACTTTTCCTTTGTTTAATTTTTCACATTTACATAAAAGAGTTCAGAGGCAGTATGTCATCAAGTCAGCCTCATGGATGACAAACCAAGTTGAATTTCAGAAAGATCTTGGTTCAAGTCCACGAGTTATAAGTATCATTTTCCCACATAGAATATAAGCATTTTAACTTGACTGAAACCCTTATTAATTCTCTTTCCTGTTTGCCTTTTTATGCAAGAGAGAGTACCCCTCAGAATGGTTTCTTTGTCCCCTTACAATCTGCAGACCAGCATCTTTGAAGCAGCCACTTGGTGGTGGCTGCATGACCACTGTGCCTCAGCCACTTCTCCCTCCAGGGGGTAAAGGCCTGACCACAGTCACAGACTCCCAGTTCACAAAGTCCACACTGCACTGACCTCTCACTTTGTCCTTAGTATCTATGGGTTGATAATTCTGGAAACTGCCACAGCTGCTGGTGATCTGAAGTCCCTCTAGCCTGAGGCTGGTTGTGGCCACCCTGAGACCAAAACCTCTGGATCTCACGGGGCTGGGATTGTCTCCCAACACACTGTGCTGGCTGCTGCTTGCTGGGCTGTCCTCAGCAGGAGGTTAGCTTTTGTGTCATTTTGTGGGTTCTGTAGCTCCAAAGTTTGTTCAGAGTCACCTTTTACATGAAATGGAGGAGGTCGAAGCAGGAGTCCCAACAGAAGTCCTGTTTCTACTATGCTATCTTGACTCCACCCCCTAGGGAACTATTTTTTTTTTCTTTTTGGAGGGCAATTGGGATTAACTTGCCCAAGGTCACACGGCTAGGTTTTTGTTTGTGTGGGTTAAGTGTCTGAGGCTGGATCCGAACTCAGGTCCTTCTGACCCCAGGGCCAGTGCTCTACTCACTGCACCACCTAGCCACCCCCGAGAACTATTTTTTTTTTTTTAAGATAGCTCTTATACCTCCATTTGGCCAATTCTAGTTTTTAGAGTCCTTTTATTCAGTGAATTTTTGTACCTCTTTTTTCACTCAGACAATTTTGCTTTTGAAAGTGTTCTTACACGTCATCCCTAAATTGATAAGTGGACAAAGGATATGAACTGGCAGTTTTCAGGAGAAGAAATTAAAGCTATCTATAAACATATAAAAATGCTCTAAATCACAATAGATTAGAGAGATGCAAATCAAAACAATTCTGAGGTACCAGAATTTGATACCTCTACTTGGAGGTGGAGCTCCTCACACCTAATAGGGAAAAGAGGAAAATGATAAATGTTGGAAAATATGTGGGAAAGTTGGAACACTAATTCATTGTTGGTGGAGCTACGAACTGATACAACCATTCTGGAAAACAGTTTGGAACTATGCCCAAAGGGCTATAAAATTTGCATACCCTTTGACCCAGCAATACCACTTCTAGGGCTATATTCCAAAGAGATCATAAAAATGGGAAAAGAACCCATGTATACAAAAATGTATATAGTAGTTCTTTTTGTGGTGGCAAAGAATTGGAAATTGAGGAAATGCCCATCAATTGGGGAATGGATAAACAAGTTGTGGTACATGAATGTAATGGAATACTATTGCGCTTTAAGAAATGATGAACAGGTGAACTTCAAAGAAACCTGGAAAGATTTATATGAAGAGATGTTGAGTGAGGGCAGCAGAACCAGTAGAACATTATACACAGTATGCACAATATACACATTATACACATATACACAGTGACAGCCAGAGTGGGGGAGGGATTATTTTGATATATTTAGCCCTTCACCGCAATGCAAGGATCTAAAATAATTCCAAAGGAAACATGATGGAAAATGCCAGTCACATCCAGAGAATGAACTATGGAGTCAGGATACAAGATGAAGCAGACTGTTTTCTTTTTTGCTTTATTTCATTTTTTTTCCTTTCTCATGGGTATTCCCATCCATTATAATTCTCCTATGCAGCATGACTAATATGAAAATGTGTTTAATATGTGTAGAACCTATATCATATTGCAAGCTGTCTTGTGGAAGGAGGGGGGAGGGTGGTGGAGAAAATGTAAAACTAATGGAAGTTTGTTGAAAACCAAAAATAAATAATTTAATAAAAAATAAAAACAAAAAAATAAAATGTATTCTCCTCATTGGTAATATTTGGTCTATTCTGTCTTTTTAAAGTTTTTTTTCAGTATTTTTGAGTTTCCTTTACTGAACTGTTGACCCCCTTTATATGATTTTCTTGTATCACTCTTATTTCTCTTCCTAATTTTTCCTCTACCTCTCTTACTTGATTTTTTTTCTTTTTAGAGGGGGGGAAGGCAGAGCAGTTGGTATTCAGTAACTTGCCCAAGGTGACAGAGCTAGTTAAGTATCAGGTGTCTGAGGTTGGTTTGAACTCAGGCCCTTCTGACTTCAGTGGTGCTGCTCCATTTACTGCACCACCTAGCTGCTTGTCTTACTTGATTTTTTTTTTCTTTTTGGAGGGCAATTGGGGTTAAGTAACTTGCCCAAGGTCAAACGGCTAGGTTTTTGTTTGTGTGTGCATTAAGTGTCTGAGGTTGGATCCGAACTCAGGTCCTTCTGACTCTAGGGCCAGCAATCTACTCACTGCGCCACCTAGCCACCCCTCTCTTACTTGATTTTCAAAATTCTTTTTAGGCTCTTCCATCACCTGAGACAAATGCATATTTTTTCTTTGAGGTTTTGATACAAAAGTTTTTATTTTAGCTTTTTTTCTGAGTTAGGGTTTTGATCTTCCTTGTCACTATAGTAACTTTCTATGATCAGACTTTTTTTTCTGTTATTGAATCATTTTCCAGTCTATTTTTTAATTACTTTTAACTCTATGCTAAAGTGGAGCTCTGCTCCAAGTGGAGGCCCACTGACCCAACCTTTAGGATATTTTTGCAGCTGTTTTCAGAGATTATTCTAGGGACCTTTAAGTTTTCAGTTCTTCCAAGGTGCTATGATCTAAGTAGAAGTGTGTTTATTATTCCTCTGGGCTGTGCTTTTATCTGTGAGTGACCCCAACCACTCCTTTCTGCCCTGGAACTATGACCAGCCCAACTCCCCTGCAGCTACAAATTCTGGTGTATTAGTGCTCCTTCTGCCACACATGAATATAACCCAAATCCAAGTATGGGAAATGTGACAGAGTGCTGCCAGTGTCATTAAAGGGACCCATATAATCTCCTTCTGACCAGTTGTCTGACCCTTTACTTTCTATGGGCTGAGAATTCCAGAATTACTGTTACAGCTGATTTAGTTCCTCCCAAGGTCTGTTCTTGGTTTTCTGTGTTCATGCCTTCATTGGAACAGACAGTACTAGACTGCACTCCACTCCTTCTCTGTTGCAACAGACCCTTTCTACTGATCTACTAAGTTGTCTTAGAATGAAAAGTTATTTCACCCATTCCTTTTTGTGGGTTCTGCCACTCTAAAATTTGTTTTCAGGCAGTATTTAAAGTGATTTGGAGGAGAATTTGGAGGGAGAGATTAAGTAAGTTCCTACTATTTCTCCACCATCTTGGCTTCATTCTTGGTCTTATCATTTTCCCCAAATTAATTTTTAATCTATGCTTCTGAGGCCCCTTATTAACTATACTTTTATTGTATTATGGTTTGGAAAAGGGTGCATTTGATATTTCTGTTTTTCTATATTTAGTTGTGATGTTTTTTTTTTATGCTTAATACGTGGTTTTTGTAAAGGTGCCATGTACATCTCAGAAAAAAAAATTGTACTCACTTATAGTCCTATTCAGTTTTCTCCATTGCTCTGTCACATTTATATTTTCTAAGATCCCATTCATTTCCTTCACTTATTTATTATTTATTTTATGAACTTATCTAGCTATCTCTGAAAGGGAATGTTCAGTCCCAGACTAGTATAGTTTCATTATTTCACCCTGTAACTCATTTAACTTTGACTTAGGAATTTGTAGGCTATACCATTTGTTGAATATATGTTGAGTATCAAAACTATTTCATCTATGGTTCCTTTTAGCAAGATGTAGTTTTACACCTTATCTCTTTAAATTACATCTGTAGTTTTTGCTTTGTCTGAGATCATGATTGTTAGGCTTGCCTTTTTCTTAACATGATTTTACAGCACAATAGATGCTGTTTAACTTTCTTATTTTAACTCTGTGCCTGTCTTTCTGTTTCAGGTATGTTCCATGAAAATATCATAGTGTTGGCAACTGGTTTCTAATCCATTCTGCTATCTAGTTCCATTTTATGGGTGAATTCATACCTTTCACATTGAGTTATGATTACTAATTATGTACTTCCCTCAACCCTATTTTTCTTCTTCTTCTTCTTCTTGTTCTTCTTCTTCTTCTTCTTTTTCTTCTTCTTCTTGTTTTTCTTCTTCTTCTTCTTCTTCTTCTTCTTCTTCTTCTTCTTCTTCTTCTTCTTCTCCTTCTCTCTCTCTCTCTCTGTCTCTCTTTTTCCTCTCTCTGCCTCTTTCTCTGTCTCTCTGTCTCTGTCTGTCTGTCTCCTGCCCCCTTCTGAAGTCTCTTTTGCTTGTGAATACTGATTTATTTTATCTACCCTTCCTTTTCCCTTCTCCCCTTCCCTTTCTACTTCTCTACTGGGTGAGATAAACTTAGATTATCAACTCAGTCTCTCTCTCTGTGTATACACACATACTCCCATATATGTATATATACACATATACATGCATACACATACCCACATACAGAGGGAGGGAGTGGAGAGAGAGAGGGAGAGAGAGAGAGAGAGAGAGAGAGAGAGAGAGAGAGAGAGAGAGAGAATTAATATACATTTTATTTTTTAACCAATTTAGATCTGAATGAGGTCCAAACATTAACCCCCCTACCATTCCCCCCTCTATTATAAAAGCTTTTATTGCATACCTTTTATGTGAGATAATTTTCCCTATTCTTCCCCCTCTCTTCCTCCCTCTACCAGATAATCTTTTTTCACCTATCCATTTTCTTTACATCATCACAACATAATTGATTCAGTCCCATACTCTCTTTCTTTATAGACTTCTTCTAAGTCCCCAAGTAATGATAAAGTTCTTAGAAGTTACATGTATCACCTTTTCATATAGAACAATGAACCATTTAATCTTATTTAGTCCCTTGTGATTTCTCTTTTATGTTTGACCTTTTTGTGACTCTCTTGAGTCTTGAATTTGAAAGTAAAATTTTCTGTTCAGCTCAGGTCTTTTCATAAGGAATGTTTGAAAGTTTTCTATCTCATTAAATACCCATTTTCTCCCTCAAGGGTTATATTCAATTTTTCCTGGGTAGGTTATTGTTGATTTTAATCCTAGTCCTTTTACCTTCCAGAATATTATATTCTATTCACTCTGCTCCTTTAATGTGGAAACTACTAAATCTTGTGTAATCTTGGCTCTGTTTCCACAATATTTGAATGATTCCTTTCTGGTTACTTATTTCCTCTTTAATACAGAAATGGAATTTGGCTATAATAGTTCTGTGAGTTTTCATTTGGGGCTCTCCTTCAGGTCTGTGGATAATTTCAGTTTTGTATTTCATACATTGGTTGTATGATATTGGGGGCAGATTTCCTTGAAAATTTCTTGAAATATGGTGACTTGGCTTTCTCTTTGAGAATGACTTTCAAGTAGTCCAATAATTTTTAAATCACTTCTCCTCAATCTATTTTCCAGGACAGTTATTCATTTTTTAATGAGATGTTATGCATTTTTCTTTTTTTTTCATTCTTTTGATTTTATTTTATTGTCTTAATTTCTTTTGTAGTCATTAGCTTCCACTTGCCCAATGCTAGTTGTTAAGGTATTGTTTTCTGCCAATTCTGTTTTTAAGGTGTTATTTTATTCAGTATTTTTGGTGCCTCTTTTACCAAGCTGTTAATTATTTCTTCATAATTTTCTTCCTTTGCTTTCATATCTTTACTTAATTTTTCTCTACCACTCATTTAATTCTGAAAATAATTTTTTAACTCTTCTCAGAATTATTTTTGGTCTCATGTCCAAATCACTTTCTTTTTTTTTAATTTGAGACCTTGCTTATAACTGTTTTGTCCTCATAGTCTTCTGAGTTTTTGTCCTGATTTTCCCTATCACATTCATATTTTTTATGCTCAGATTCTTTTTTCATAAATTTTCTACCATATTTCTTGATTTTGTACTATATTTTAAATTGGATTTACTTCCCAATGGGAGGTGGGAGAAGGACACTATCTCAAGCTTCAGCCTTTTTAACACTGCTGTTTTCAGAGATAGTTCGGGAAGGATTAGAAAATTTCACTTTCTCCAAGATAGTGTGGTCAGAGGAGAGGTTAGCTCCATGTTCTTTTGATCTGCATTCTGGTCCTTATCCAGGAAGCGCTCCTTATCCCTTAGGATTGCAATAGATATTCATCCTTTGGGTCCCCATGAGAGCTTCCTTAGGACCAGAAGTGATACAGTTCCTCAGAGTCCAGTATTCCTTGTGACCAAAAGTGATACTTTCCTTAAGAATTTTGCATCCCTTTCATGCTCCCCTCTTCCCTTGAACTATGTTCCAGAATTGGGCATAAGTGGCAGGGTTACCAAATAACTTCTAGTTCACCATTTCATACTAATAGGAATCACCTGCAATCTCTTTATGACCAATTGTTGTGTCCCTTTACTATATCTGGCTAGAAAATTTGCAAAGCTTTTATTGCTTCTGCCACCACCACCTGGGATTACTATAGATGTTTCATCCATGTGGGCTTTAGGTCAACCACTACTCTCATTTCACAGATATCTCTTTCTAACCTCCTAGTCACTGCCACTCCAGAATTCTATGGGAGGTATTACTTTAAAGTTGTTCGGAGAAGAAGGTTGGGAAAGTTCAGCTGAATGCTTTTTCTACTCTGCCATTTTGGCTCTACCTGCCCCCACACACACCAGGGACCAAATCTATGATCCTATGACAAATAGTTTGCTTTATTCAAACTCTAGAATTTTGATTGACTGATACATATGTGAAATTACATAGAAAACTGATCATAGTGGTTTTATACTTACAAGGTGAACTCAGTTTGTCAGAACATATAATACTGACCTATTTTTGTCATTTGCAGTGAAATGATAATAACCAAGCTTAATCCCAAAGAAAAGATATTAGAAGATACCTTTTTCCCTTTAATTACAGAAAAGAAGCATGATGTGTTTGGAAAACTGCTTACAATATCAGAAGGGCCAGTTAGTTTTACTGAACTGATATTTTTCTAATTTTTTTTCTAGTTTTTTTCTACTTTTTTTTCCTTTTTTATAAGAGATAGCTATCTGGGAAAGAGAGCAATTGAGAAATCTAAGTGACATTTTTAAAATTTATTTATTTTTAATTTAAACAAATGCTTTATTAACTCCTATTTCACATCATTCATTTATGCCAGATTTTGAGTTACAATTTTTTCCCCATTTTTCCCCTACCCACACTACCAGAATAGAAGTCCCACAAGATATCGCTTCATCCATCCTGCTCTCTCCCATATCTTCTCCCTTACCCCCTTCGACTTTTCCATTAGAGCAAGGTGAATCTCTGTGCCCCGATGCCTGTACATCTTATCTCCCAATTACATGCAAAAGAGTATTGATAATAGTGTTTATATGTATTTGAAACATTTAATTTCAAGACCCCTAGTTTCAGATCCATTCCCTTCCTCCCTTGTCACTCATTCCCTCTGGGAAGATAAGTAATTCAGTATGTGTTGTGCATGTACAGCTATGCAAAATATTACCATAGTAGATATATTATACAAGGCTGCTTATAATTCCCTCCCACCCATCCCATCCCCCGACCTGGTCCATTCCCTACTTGATCCTGTCCCTCTTCTATAGTGGGTACTTCCAACCTCCCCTCCCCCCAAGAATGCCCTCCCATCCATCATCCCTCCTCTCATCCCCCTTTCCCCTATTCTGCTGCAGGTTGAGATATCCCATTTAGTACATATGTCATTCTCTCCCTGAACCAAATTCAATGAGAATGTGGTTTTGCCTTTTTGCCTTCCTATTCTTTCCCTCCTCTGCAGGCACTTCCCCTTGCTTCTTCTACATGAGATAGTTGACCCTACCCTCTCTCTCCCCGTCTCCTCTTGCCACTTTCCTCTCTCACCTCATAATTTCACCCCTTAGGTATCATCCCTTCCCAACAAATTCAACCTATGCCCTCTATCCATGTATAACATATATACACATATCCACATATGTATATATATATATGCCCATATACCCTTCTTCCATTATGTTCATACTGAGAAAAGTTTCATCAGTCAAAGTTATTGTTTTTCCATGTAGGAATAAATATGTTAACTTTGATAAGCTCCTTTTGATTTCTTTCCCCTGATTACCTTCTCAGATATCTCTTGCTTCTTGTGTCTGGATGTCAAATTTTCTATTCAACTATGTTTTTTTTTTCCTCAAGAATGCTTGAAAGTCCTCTATTCCACTGAATGACCATATTTTCCCCTGAAACAAAATACTCAGTTTTGCTGGGTAGGTGACCCTTGGGTGCAGTCCCAGCTCTTTTGCCCTCTGGAATATCATATTCCATGCCCTTCAATCCCTCAGTGTAGAAGCTGCCAGGTCCTGGGCTATTCTGATTGTGTTTCCACAATATTGAAATTGTTTCTTCCTGGCTGCTTGGAGTATTTTCTCCTTGATCTGGGGATTCTGGAACCTGGCTATAATATTCCTGGGAGTTTTCTTTTTGGGATCTTTTTCAGGAGGTGATCTGTGGATTCTTTCAACCTCTATTTTGCCCTCTGGATCTAAAACATCAGGGCAATTTTCCTTGAGAATTTCTTGAAGGGTGATTTCTAGGTTCTTTCTTTGATCATGGCTTTCAGGTAGTTCAATAATTTTTAAATTATCTCTCCTGGATCTATTTTCCAGGTCAGTGGTTTTTCCCATGAGATATTTCACATTGCCTTCTATTCTTTCATTTGTTTGGATCTGCTTAACAGCATCTTGATTTCTCATAAAGTCACTAGCTTTCATTTGCTCCAGTCTAACTCTGAAGGAATGAATCTCCTCAGTGAACTTTTGAGATTCTTTTTCCATCTAGCAAATTCGACTTTTTAAGGCATTCTTCTCCTCATTGCCCTTTTGGGCCTCCTTTGCCATTTCAGTTGGTCTATTTTTTAAGGTGTTGTTTTCCTCAGTCAGGCTGTTGACCCTCATTTCATACTTTTCCTGCATCCTTCTCATTTCTCTTCCCAATTTTTCCTCCACTTCTCTTATTTGATTTTTAAAGTCCTTATTAAGGTCCTCTATGGGCTGTAACCCACTCATATTTTCCTTTGGGGCTTTTGGAGCAGAATTTCTGACCTCACAGTTCTATGATTGTTCCATGCTTCAATCCTCTTTGACCCCAAAATAGGAGTGTAATGTTTCATTTTTCTGTTCATTTTGTTTCCTTTGCCTTGGCATGTTGCCACTTAATTACTTGACTTTTGGGCTTGTTGCCACAGTAGAACTCTGCCACCAGACAGGGGACCTTTGTCCTGAAACGTGTGCAGGGACAACTTCCGTTTCTGGCAAGCTGGAAACCCACCCCACAACCTCCCCCCCAGACCACAATCCATATCCAGGGAGGTTAAAGCAAGAGCGATTACCACAACCTTCCCCCCAGACCACAATCCAGATCCAGGGAGGTTAAAGCAAGAGCGATTACCACCCCCCAGACTGCTCTCTGGATCTCCCTACAGTTCGCAGGCTAGGAGCTGGAGCCGCCACTGCCAACTGCAAAATGGCGTGTCTCCTCAGCGGCTTCTAGCCCCCAGGGGAGGAAGCTGAAGCATTCCCCAAATACTGGTCCCAAAGTCCATAGGGCACTAACCTCTCAATTGTCCTAGGCATGTCTGTGTTGACCATTCTGGAATCGCTGCAGCTGTTGGTGTTCTGGGGTCCCTCTAGCCGGCTGCTGGCCAGGCTGCCCTGGGGCTAAAACCGAGGCTCATGGGGACCTAGGCTCAGCTCTCCGCGCACTGTGTGCTACACTGCACTGGCCCTTCTTGCAGGGCTGTTGGGCTGTCCTCAGCAGGAGGTTAGCTTCTCTGTGTCATTCTTTGGGTGTTGGGGCTTTGGGTGTTCAGAGTCCCCTTTTACATAGTTTGGAGGTAATTTGGGGGGAGAGAGCCTTGGACATGCTGTTTCTACTCTGCCATCTTGGCTCCACCCTGAAATCTATGTGATATTAAAGTGATATTAACATTTATCAAAAATTTAATTGAAATATTCCCTGTATCATTTACCACTAAGAGACTGTAATAAACATTTTCTGGTTGGTTTTGGTTGTTGAATGTTAGGACACTATCTTTAAGAAACACTGTCCCTGCCTTCTGCTTTGTGTTTTTGTTTTTGTTTTGTTTTGTTTTGTTTTAGTGTAATATGGTTCTCTTATTTTTTAGTGTAACATGTTTTCTTCTGTTAAACTTCCAGAAATGATTACAGGGTATTTTATATTTGACTGATATTTTTCCCCAGTCACCTGATGATAGACACTAGAGGTGAAAATGAGAAAGATTTACTATCTGACTAAAATATAGTTGAATATTGTTCTGAGGGATCAGACACCTGTGCTAACAAATGTTTGCAAAAGAAACACTTATCAAACTCTGGATAAATGTAAGGAAATTGGTCATATGAAAAACAAAAGTAACTAAACAGGACAGTTATTTCTGTGATGTGCCCAACCAGATGTCATAACATTTTGTTTTGTACTTCTCTGATATCTGTGGTTTATTCTCATAGATATATTATTGATCTGTTTTTGTGTACTTCACTTTAGGAGGCTATCATTTTCACTCGAGCAGGAATTGTGTGTTATTTAACTCTGTAACTCTTTCTCCTTAGTACTGTATCTTACTAACAGTTCTTGATTAATTGATATTAGTCAAATGAATAAATAAATAAGAAATTTCACATCTAGAGAACACCTTGCATCATGTTGTCTACATCATGGAAAAAGTCTGGCATAGTAGAAAAGAATATTTATTTGGAGTCAGAGGACCTGAGTTCAAATCTAATCTACAACTTTGGATAAAACATTTCACTTTTTAGACCTCAATTTCTTCATCTGCAAACTGAGGGCATTGGATAAGATGGCATCTGATGAGCATTTCAGTTCTAGTTCTATGATTTTATGACATTTTCTTATGAACTCAACTCTAGCTCTAGCTCTATTTTTTTTTTGAGGAACAACTGGGGTTAAGTGACTTACCCAAGGTCACAGGGCTATTAAGTGTTGTGTCTGAGGCTGGATTTGAACTCAGATCCCCTCCTGACTCCAGGGAACGTGGCTGTCATTTTACTTTAGGACAGAATTTAACTTTGTTGTTCACTTCCCAGGGGCTAGCAGACAGAGCTGCCTCTAGAAAGTGCAGTTATACAATTTTTAAGAAAGAGAGAGACCAACAAAAGAAGAAAGATACAGGAGAGAGAGGAGACGAGAAAAGCGGTGAGGAGAGGACAGGACATGACAGGACAGGAGAGGAGGGGGAAGGAGAGACAGAAAGACAGAGACAAAGAAAGAGAGAGAGACATAGAGATGCTGAAATAAATACTTTCAGGTAACTAGAGAGCAGTAACTAGAATTCAATATAGATTTTGGTGTGTGGGGACCAGAGAAAACTGGTCATATGCATAGCAAATTAACTTGAGGTGGAGGATAAACTGAACAGAGGTCAGAGGCAGAGGCTAGAGTGAACATGAAGATAGATAGACTTGGAGTTGGTTGTTCTGGAAACAAAAGCAGGTGAATAATAGTTTTACAAGTTTCTTTAACAGTGATTTTTCTATCAAGTCTCACATTTTGGTTTCAGCCTACCTTCCTAGGCCTATTCTGCATTGTTCTTCTTCATGTTTTTTACAGTTAAGTCGAACTGGCTTTCTTATTACTCTTCATACAGAACACTCCATTTCCTACCTCCATGCCTTTGAACAAGTTATATTCACCATGCTTGGAAAGAACTACTTTTTCACTGTTGCTTCTTAGAATTGTGGGGAAAATGATTTATTATACTGTTAGGGGTGGGGATTATTATATTATTTAATTATCAATCTACTTTGCTTTCAAATTGCCCTCGTGGAAGAATTGGTTAACTGTATAGATGGGGTAAGTGGGATACAGGGTATTCATCTATGTGGAAATTGTCTCAAAATCCTGTGTATATAATAAATCTCCCTGAATCTGGGAGAGGGAATTATACCTCCTCTCCCACGTGTTCTCCTCTATTAAATGACAATCCATTTCTTTCTAAAACTATTTTGAATTTCGGGTTCTGTTTTCATGAACAGAATCCCTAGTTATTATCAAAGATCATTTAGCTCAAATGCTACCTTCCACATGAAGCCCTGCATGATCCCACCAGTTGTCATTTTCTTCCCCCTAAAATTACCTTTTTAAAATTAGCATATATATTATAATATATATAAGATATATAATATATATATATATATTTTATGTTGCATACATTGTGTCATCCTATAGAATTTAAGCTTATTTGAGGGAAGGGATGATTTTATTTTTTTTTGTTTTTGACATCTCAGCACCTAGAAAAGTGCCAGATACATAGCAGATAATTAATCAATGCTTGTAGATTGATTGATTAGTCAACCAACAATGTTTTAAGGGCTATTCTGAGTCTTTTCCTATACAATAGATGAATCAACTCATCCTTGCAGGGCCACATGGGAACTCTCAGAGGAACAGTCTTTTAAGTCGGTTACTTATAATAGATATCACTAGGTCATCTAATAGGACTCCCACAGCTGAAGGGAAGCCATTGCTATCAGTATTATAATGGATAAGAGCCTGAGATCTCATTATTCCTTCATGGAGGTCCACAGCAAATGTATTGCCCTGGATCCTAACATTTATCAGACATTTATATATCTCAGTTCCTGTCTGTGATACCTTGGCTTATGTATTATACCTATAGCTAATAGTTAACTTGATCTATCTATACCACATCGAGAGTGCCATGGGTTTTTATAAAAGCCATATGATTAGTCATGCCCACTTCTTAATACCTTATAGCTCAGAATGATCTATCCAAGTGCTAAAACTCCTCTAAATTTAAGTACACAACTAGCAAAATTATTTCCACTTTAGAAATGAGGATATAGGCTACTGGAATAAGAAAAGTTAATTTTTAATTAGTTGTATATGAAAATTTTATATTTTCTGAAAGTTTGAAATGTTGGGAAAGTTTCCCTCTAACAGCTAGCATCCTTCTTTTTTCATGTTTGGTTCTGAAAACTGTAATTACCTGGTAAAGGTCAGAAAGACAGGGCTGATGTTTGGAGAAGGATCTTAGGTGAATAGTAAATAACTTATAGTATTCTATACTACATTTAGCATGGATAAGTAAGATTTGTCTCTAAACACCATGAGTTTTACTTCTGATCCCACAAAAAGCTTCATTAGATGACAAAAGTAACATTAAAGAAGACAATATGTTCTTTTTCTACTTACATTTTTTTCTCATGTGGGAAGGAACTTACCAAAAATATTAATTAACCTCTATAACTTTATATAACTGGAAAAAATTACCATGTTCTTACATTATAGAACCATGTGAAGATTGATGAATATATGATTTAAAATATTATGATCAGTGAACTTAAATGACCCAGGACTATTTTATTACTAATGAAATATGATTGACTGGAGACAATTAGGTTTTCTATTACTTGCTTCAGTCCTGGCTAACATTGTAAAGAGAATTTCAAAATCAATATTAAGGAAATTACTCCTGAACAATAGGTATATTTTCTCCACTTTCTATTTCCCTTCTAAAGTATTAATAATTTCTAATCATCTAATTTTTTGGGAAAGTGTTTTCTAGATTTAATAGTATTAATTTTTTTTCATTTACAAATAGGGATTTCCTGCTTACCTCTCTCTCCCCCTCTTTTATTTTCAGCAAGTTTCTCCATTATAAAAGAGGCTTCTTATATGTTATTTCATGAACTCTGAAAAGTATCATATTTCAGGGGAAAAAAGTATACTTGTAGTAAGACTTGTCTGAGATGGTACTTTTGAATTTTCTTGAAACTCCAAGAAGTTTTGTATGAATAAGTAGCAGACTATCATTGTTGTTCAATCATTTTCAGTCACATCCAACTCTTTTTAACCCCATTTGTGGTTTTCTTGGAATATATACTGAAGTGTTTTGACATTTCCTTCCTCAGCTCATTTTACAGATGAGGAAACAGAGGCAAACAGGCTTAAGTGACTTGCTCAGAGTCACACACCTGGGAAGTATGTGAGGCCAGATTTGAACTCAAGAAAATTAGTCTTCGTAAATTCAGATCTTACATTCTATCCACTGCACCATCTAGTTGTACTAAGAAGACTTTAGTGAGCAATTTTCAGCACACAAGCAACAAATTTACACATATTTAGTGCTTACTAGTGACCATTCTAATATATATCATGAGTGAGGGCAATTAAATGACCAATTAATCATTTTTTGTCTTCATCTCTTCCACCCCCAAGGCAGGTGATGGTTCAGTAGATAAGTGGATAGAGCACTGGGCCTGGAGTCAGGAAGAACTGAGTTCAAATCCAGCCTTAGAAGCTCCCAGGTATATGACCATTGACAGGTCACTTAACCTCTAATTGTCTGGCAAAATAGATGCACTGGAGAAGGAAATGGCAAAACACTTCAGTATCTTTGCCAAGAAAACCTCAAATGAGGTCATGAATGGTTGGACATGACTGAAATGTATGAACAGCTATTTTTCCTCCTTTCAGACCTTAGAGGATGAGTAGTCCTCCTCCATCCATGTTCTGGCTACTCCTTTCCATTTATGCCCTTGATTTTAGAGTAAATATTTTGGACAGGTAAATCAGAAGGAAATTAGTCATAGGATAAGTTAATGGAAGAAGGGTATTGATATGACAGGAAGATCACTGGAAGTAGCATGGTTTATCTGAGGCTGGACAACATAAGATTAATGCGGCTTTTTGATCCAAGGATGCCACTGTTATACTTTATACCAAAGAGATCAAAGAGTCCCGTCTGTACTATATATAGATATATTTCTATCTATCTTTCTGTCTATGTTTCTATCTATCTATCCATCTATCAATCACCTCTTTATGTAGTTCTTTACAAAGAACTAAAAACTAAGGGACTTTATAATTGAGTAATAGATGAACAAATTATATTAATATGAAGGAATATTTTGCTATAAGAAATAATGGAAGGGATAGGCTAAAAAAAACAAAGAATACCTCTATGAATGGGTGAAAAGTAATAAAGTAAGAATCAAGGAGAGAAATATACAATTACTTTGTAAACATAACATGTCTTTGGAAAACTTAAGATCACAGAAATTACCAACCACTATTCCAAAGGACTAATGACAAATCATGTTACCTACCTCCTGACAGAAATGTAGATTTAAAGTGCAGGGTGAGGCATTCATTTTGGGGCATGGACAAATTAGATATTTATTTTGTTTGATTATACATATTTGTTTTTAATTTTCATTTTTCAGTGATGGAGGGGGAGAGAGAGAAAATTTATTTTAATTGAATAAAATGTTTTTAAAAGATTAAAATTATATTTAAATCATGGGGGCATGGGCATGGGTTTTTGAATCTGAGTTTGAAGCAGAAACAGGTGTCAGCATGGAGATAGCCAGAAAGTACCATCTTTGCAAGCCTAAAAGTTCTAAACAAATATTGTTGCTGCTCTTTCTTTTTCTTCTTGTTGTTATATCATATTTACTTGTATAAGTCAATCCTTTTATTGGATTGTAAGGTGCTTAAAGTCAGAGACTTATTTTTTCATTGTTTTATTTCCATAACTTAATGTTCATAGCAGAAACTGTAATGAGGGTTTCTTGATAAAATGAAACCTAGGTCTTTTAATAGGGTGTTGCTTGCATATCTAATTTCAGAATCTTGAAACACACTACAACTATGAAGGGCAGACAGAGAAAGATGTACTTTTATGGGAAAAAAACCCAAACAAACAAAAAATCATCTCCTGTCTTTCTATTTCTTGGATGGCTGCAAGGAGGAACACACTATTACAGGTGTTATTTAGGAATGTCAGGGGGAAAATACATAAGATTGATGAATTGCATTGTGTATTGGAGGCTGATCGTGTTATGAGCATATTGGTTTGAAGATAGAGTGTCATTCTGTGTTGGTATAGGTACTCCCTCATTGGGAGCTCCCTAGACTGAAGAAATAACAAATTTAGTTCCTCAGGCCCCTTCATCACCCACACCCCCACTCCAAATGCCAGATACTATACTAGGCCCTCTGGATACAAAGACAAAAGTAAAACTAACCTTGGTCTCAAGGAGCTTATACTTTACCCAGGGGTATGCATGTAGGTATGTATGCAATAGATACAAAGCACAGGTACATTGGTCATAGTTGGTGATGAGCTGAGCCTTGAAAGAAATTAGGCATTCTGAAAGCTGATAATTTAAATCTAGGTAAAGTTCTGAAAAGCTTTAGATACTAAGTAGAAGAATTTATATTTTATCCTGAAGGTCTTAAGGAACTATGGGAGTTTACTGACTGAAGAGTGTGACTGAAGAACAGGTTTTCTTTTCAAATTTCTCCAAAAAAATCACCCACCCCCTCAATAAAGAAATAAAAGGAACACACACCACATACAGAGGGACTAAAGCTAAATGTATAATAGAAGGAGATAGAAACACCCATAAGGAAAAAACAAAACAAAAAACTCAAGTCATAATTTTGGAAAACTTAAGTACTTGAAGCTTTTATTCAGAGTCCACACTGTCTAATTCACTTTTTGTTCAATAAAACTTACAGTCGTATGATTCCTTGTTAGACACTGGCATGGGGATGGTGGTGATTATGGTCCAATACCTATATGGAAGAGATCATACCATACCCTCCCTCAAGAGGAAGTAGACTGTTTGTTTTCTGCCTATCTGCATGAAGGAAATGGAGAGCAACTGGATGAGTGAACCAGAAGATGCAACCAGCATGACTCAGTAGCAAAGATGTCTTTAAAAGAATGACCTTCTGTGTGTGTGTGTGTGACATGGGCTTAGAAACACACCTGAAGCTGGACTTCTCTTTGTCATAGTGACTCTGGGCAGAGATTAAGTTCTGGACTCCATGAGGAGGGTGACAGCACATTAATTCAGGCATTTTTCAAAGAATGGGAGATGGAGGAATAGCATGGAAGGAGGGAAATGAAAAATAAGTGCTAAGGAATATGAGAGGAAAATTGAAAAACCCAAAGTTTATGGGTGGAAAAAGTCTGCTTCAAAATTAGCTCAAAAAGTAGGTAAAAAACAGAAAGTTAAAAAAAGACAAAGATAAATGAGTAAAAGTTTAAAAATAGGCCAAAGAAAAATGAACTGTTATACTAAAAAAAAAAAAAAGATTCCCCAAATGTAAAAGAAAACCTTGTATACTTGAGAGGCACCTTGGAATAATGTTTCAAAAGAGAACTAAAACATGTAAAATTAAGTTGGAGATTATACCTCTTTATGAAGAATTAAAAAAAAAGAAGAAACTGAACATACAAAAACAAAGAAATTGAAGAAAATTTGGCAGAAGAGAAGCAAAACTCAACAACTTTAAGATAATGTAAATTCTAAAACCTTTGACTTAGAATAGCTAGGTAGTATAAGGAATAGAGAGCTGGGTCTGGACTCAGGAAGATCTCAGTTGAAATTTGGCTTCATACATTCATTAACTGTGTGACCCAGGACTAGTCACATACCCTGTTTGTCTCAGTTTCCTTATCTGTAAAATGATCCTGGGCAAGTTACTTAACCTCTGCTTACTTGATAAAATGGATCCACTGTAGAAGGAAATGTCAAAGCACTCCAAATCTTTGTTAAAAACACACACACACACTTGAATGTGGTTATGAAGAACTGGACATGACTGGAATGACTGAACAACAAGAAACATCTCAGAACAACATGAAACACACATATGTGAGGAATGCCCTTGGAACAAGGGGCATCCTGGTCAACAAACTTGTGTATAGAACCCCTGAGCTAATGCTCTTGACAAAAATGTGTGCTCAGATAAGACCCCCGAAGCCCTGAATTAACCAATCATACTCCAGCACTTAGCTGATAAGTGACCAAGGGACTTTCCTAGCACATTACTCATTCTGAGCAAGTATGATGCCCACCTTGCTTGTCCAACAGTGACCTTAAAGCTAATTGACATCTCATGTATATAGTAATGTAGCCCCATTTCAGGGGCATCAGATAGCGTGATGGGAAATAGCATGCACAGAATGTTGATACCATCACCACTTACATGCCCCTGGTTACCTTATCTTCCTGTTAAGCTTCTGTATAAGTACTAGCTTTGCCCAGTAGGTAGGAACATCTGCTGCACTTGCCTCCTCTAAGGAGAACAGCCTAACCATGAATAAAGGCCTTTATTTAACTTGGAGACAGCCTGAGCAAATTCTTTCAAGATGCCACCATAACACACATATTCTTTGAACCACTTCACATACATACACATGTTGAATAATATATTACAGTTAATGACAAAAGAAAATTATGACATTTGAACACAGACAAGAAATACTTGATTTCCCAAAGTCAGATTGCCTCTTAGAAAATAATGCCTTTAATTATCAGATATGTAGTTTAATTTAACTAAGTAAAAATCCATCTTGGAAGCATCATAAAAAGACTTTGAAATGTGGAGGAAAAATAATTCAAATAACTCAGTATTAGTCCCCAGTAATAAGAAGTGAAAGGAATGGAATACTATATTTTAAAAATGAAAGATAACAAGCTGCAACTCAAAATAACAATCTATAAAGTTCACTCTAAACATGAATAACAATAAATGGACCTTCAGCAATAATGAGAAATTCAAAGAATTCTTGTAAAACAAGCAAATTTACAGGTGTGAAGAATATTTTAACTGTAAATACCCTCAGCAATAGAAATACAAGAAAGGAATGTAAATATAATAATTATAAAAGACAAATTAATGAATTAAATTCTGTAACATTTTAAAATAATAAACTCTAGAGTATTTCTATTGGTTCTAGCATGGAAGTAAAAGCAATAGTCTTCTGTTTGGCATCCTAAATTCTTCATCACCTATTCCTTTTATACTTTTACTCCCAACCAAAATGCTATGCTTCATTTATAATTGCCTATTTGGTCTTCCTCAAGCACTCCAACTCTAACTCAGTGCCCTTGTGTTGGCTGTCCCCACATCTGATATACTCTCTAGTCAGCTTTAATTCCTAATTTCCTTGATTTCTTTCAAAAATCACCTTCTCTAGGAGGTATTCCCACATTCTATAGTTTGGACATACGTATATGTACACATATGATGATTCACGTTGCAATGTATAACCTTGACATCTTTGATGTCTGACCAAGCTATAAGTGCTCCACAGTACCTACTGGTAGCAGCAAGGACCCTAGCATATCCATCCAGGGTGGCTGCCAGCACAGGTTCTTAGATCTGCTTCTGCAAAGGAAAGAAACTCAAAATGGTTAACAATTTTGCTTTAATCAAACATATATCATTTACCCAGTTTAGGGGGAAAAGGTCAGCACCCTGAACTTCAGAGAATACAAACAAGTTCCAAGCAGAAGTTCCAAGCAGACAGAGAAACAGATCAGCAAACAGGCTTCCAGCTGTCTGTCCATTACATCCACACCATCCAGTTACCAGAGAAGGAAGCACCAGCACCTGGGTTTTCAAAGTCGGGGGGCTCAACAGCTCCCCAGAGTCTCATCTGGTCAAATCACACAACTCTTCTCAAAGTAAGCCCCAAAGCAAAATCTTACATCAGGTTATATATAGCCTTTCCTGGGTCAGAGTATGTTACAACCATCTTGACCCACTGCCCAATCACAAAGCAACAAAGTGTGGGCATTCCTGAAAAATAAGCTTCTCACCACAGGCTCCATGTGACCACATACAGCCCATTAAGGGGCAAAGAATATTTTCAAATCAAGGAAGGTTCTCAGAGTCACTTAAGCCTATCAAATGGCCTAGGGGCAGGGAAAATCTTCAGATTCCCATTACCATAAAACTGCTTCAGCTTCCTTCATGGCTATTGGAATACGTTGTTCTCATTCTTTCATTCCATTAGGGGAAATGTTCATTTTTGAGGTAGATATCCCCCTAAATTACTGGCAGGTTTGAAGCCTCTCAGTTAGCCTCAACCTTATTTGGCCCATCTGCCAAGATGGTTTTACTGGGGGAGAGGAGTAGTCATTGTGTATACTATAGTGTCTTGGAGACACTATATATATATATACACACATATATATACATATATACATATATATGTATATATATGTATATATATAACATAGATGCTGAGAGTATCATACGTGTGTGTATATATATATATATATATATATATATACATACACATATATATATGTATGTATGTATCCTCATGAACATATACCCTTATACCCTGTAGGTTAATAGGGAAGTGAGAAGTTCTAATCTGATATAAAACTATACTGGTACAACTAGATTTATCAAAAGAGATAACTATTGAAAGAGGGTTGATCTGGAAGAAAATCTTTCCACTGAAAACCTTTCCACTGATCAGGCCAATGACCACTCTAGCCAGATAATATTAAGGTGGTTTCATGGATTCCACTGAAATCCCATTTGGTTCTAAGGAAGCACAGTTTCTACTTCACATGGAGCTTGTGACAATATATCCTTCCTAAACCTCTCCAATGAGGTACAAGATTTCATTCCCTCCCAAGATGATACTCATGGTTTTACTTAAGACTTAAGGTTGTCTTAAGAGGTAAGGCAGACAAAATGAATAATTCCATTGGACTGCCATCTCTTGGATGGCAGGGACTCTTTTCCCCCTTTCTTTGTATTCCCAGTGCTTAGAATAAGACCTGGCACATACTATGTGTTTAATTAATGACTTTTAGGGATTACTTTTTGAGTTTAGATTTGTCTTCCTCTGTCCCAACCCCACATTACAGAAGACCAATTTCTTGGGAATTGAGTCTGTGAGTGTTAGGTAATATCTCCCAAGTGCCTCTTGGGAGATTTACACAGTACTTCTCAAAGGGAAGGAGAGAGTACATTGGGCCTTAAAGGAGAGATATCACAACTGCACTCAAAACTATAGTTTCTAGTTGCAGTGAAATCTAAATTTAATGTATGAGTTACTAGAGATGTTGTAGTTAGTGGCAGAGATCCCGATGCAGTACTTTATGCCATAGTGACACCAAGCTGCTATTCTGGGGACCCTTAAGGAAGAGCCAGAGTGTTTAGCAGTGCCCATGGATTTAGTTAGGTTGGCCAATCTTTGTGTCTTCATTCAGTAAGCATTTATTAAGCACCTCCAATGTACATGGTGTGCTGGGCAAAAGAGATGCACAGACAAAAACAATATAATACCTTCCCTCAAATAGTTTTTGTTCCATTGTAGAGAAATAATACATACACAGAAAAGTAATACAAAAGATATGCAAGGAAGGAAGGGGAACACAAGCAACTCTGGGGTTGAAAATAGCCTTCTAGGAGGTGGGATTGAGTTTAACTGTCAAAGAAATTCTGATTCTTTAAGTAGAGAGATAGAAAGAGATAGAGACAGACAGGGAGAGAGAGAAGACAGAAAGAGGGAGGGGGAAAGAGAGGGAGAGAAGAAAAGAGAGAGGGAAGGAGGGAAAGAAAAGAGAGGGAAAGAAATACAGAGTGGGGCGGGGGAGAGGGAAAGGAGACACATTGTTCAGAAGCATAGAGATAGAAAATTATGCATGGGAAAGAGGAAGCAGGCCAGTTTGGCTCTTGCAGAAAGAAGAAATCCCAAGGGTGTTGTTACTAGCTTACACTTGGCAACCTAACAACCAAGGCAAGGCCATCCCAATATATGTTTCCATGTTCTTTCTATTGGATTTCATTGTCAGTATTTAAGGGGATATACACACAGCTGAAATTGAACCATTGTGTCTTAGGAGAAGAAAAGAGGAGATTGCTGTCTTGTGGAGCTAACTCTGGGACTAATGAGAAGGCAAAGATGATATTTCACACTGATAAGACAAGCAGTGAGAAAAGACCCTTCCCTTAGGAGCTTTATAAAATGAAGGGACTGGAACAAGCAGATTTCCATAACGAAGTCTATTCCGCACTGAGGCCTACAATTTGAAAGTTAAAGTTGGAGGAAAGCCTCTCTACCTCTAAGAAAGAGTCAAAGAAAATTCACCCCTAGTTTATTTTTCAGTCAGTACTGTCTGTACATCTGTACTGTCAGGTATTAAACATAAATATTAGCATTAGCATTATTATAAAAATACTCATTTGTGATAATATAAAAAATAATGTCAATATATACTAAAATATAAAATATTAATATCATTATTAATTTAACGAAAATACATATTTGTATAGTCGTTTAAGCCTTAAAATTATTTCATCATGATAATAGTCTAAGTTAAATATAAGGTCAGGTACTCTTTCTTATGTGTTCATTTTGTTTACTGAAAGGGACACAAAAAAGTTATTCATGTGAGAAAAGCAGTTTGAGACAGTTTTAAAGTCCTGAGAGAAAACTAAAAGTAAATGTAAAACTAAATGTTCAAATAAATGTACCAAGAGGACCTCTTTGAAAGCATTTCAGGAGCAAGATCACTGATTGGTGTAAGGATAGCTGCAGTGTATTGTTTCCCAGAAACTAATTTGAATATGGCTTTTTTCAGGATTTTGGAGATAATTGCTGGGAAACACTACATCAAAGAATCATTTTGTGACTATGGGACAATTGTATAATAATTATGTTTGTCATGTTCAGCAGAAATGTGAATTTTGGATTTTTTAATTACTTAAAGATGGGTGACTACTCATGAGGAAACCCTGATTTGAGGCTTTAAGTAACATGGATCAAAATGTAACTGCAGAACTAACTGAAAAGAGATTAGAAGATCAGGATTCAGTAACCAATGAATCCAAATGGAAAAGAGAGGTCAAACAAGCTGATGTTGCTGAGAGGGTGGGAGAGGAGGAGTTGAGAGGCTTCTTACAGCCAAACGTAGTTGAAAGATAAACTCTGCTGTTGGTCCAAAGAACTGAGAATGATTGAAAGAAAATTTAGCTCTTTGAAATGGCTCCTGGGTTGATATTGTTTGCATTGTTTTCCCAACAGGATTGTCATAGTCTTCATTCAGTAACTCCCTTTCTTTCATCCTGCCCTCCTACCCACTCCCTGAAGGTGACATTTCTGTGTTATATTTAACCCTTCCCCATGTGTTTTCTAGTACTTTTAGTTTTAATTTTAGGTGTTTTAAAATTATTTTTTTCCTTACCTTTGTTATTAACTGAACAAACACCAATTGTTTTTTTTTTCAATTTAGTGGTTCAAGCACCCCGTTTATTTTTAACCACTAAATAAATTTGACTTTTACATTAATTAGCTTTTACAAAGGAATAGTCTGCCTCAGACACTTAGTAGCTGTATGACATGAACAAGTTACTTAAACCTATTTGCCTCAGTTTCCTCAACTGCAAAATGAGCCAGAGGAAGAAATGGCAAGAATTTTTGCCAAGAAAACCCCAAAACAGGGTCACAAAGAGTAGAACATGACAGAAACTATTGAACAACATGATTTATATTCAAACATTTTCCTGGCCCCCTCCACACTTCAGGGTCATAAACATTATTATACCACTTCAGTTTCAGAGGAATGGGGAGAGGTTACATTCACAGCTTAACTCAAGACTGTGCCTCAGTCTGGTAGATTGAAAGAAGTAGGCAATTCCACCTATGCAGCTGACAGAAAGAGTGTGCTTCCCAACAAATAGTGCCCAATGCAGAATGACCATACAGGTACCAGTGTTTCTCAAAAGTAGGCCTCTAGTATCTTCCTCACAAGTGTCTACATTTCAGTTGGGTATTATTTAGTTAGGTATTTCCTTTTAGTCTGGGTATGCCCCAAACAAATGTAATAATAATGGAATTTGAAGATCCCTTTGTATTGACAAACTAACAAATACTTAGCACTTAGTGTCAAGCTAATTATATCAAGCCTCTTTTAAAGAAACAAAAGATATGAACCTGTGTTGCTGATATAACAGTAAGGAGCTGAACAGGGAGGAGCTAAGACTGTATATAAGGAAAAGCCCCAGTTGAGAGAGTCAGAAATTCTTGGGGTAAGCATCATGATGGAGGCATAGCAGCTGCTGCTGGGGAGAGAAAGAGAGAGACAGAGAGACAGAGACAGAGAGAGACACAGAGAGAGACAGAGACAGAGAGAGAATTTCTCTGATCAAGCATCTGAAGCCTGGGCTGCTACTGCTGGACTGAAGACTGAACTGAGAATTGAGAAGAACTGAGAAGAGAAATGAGAATTGAGAACTAAGACAGAAATTCTTGGAGCAAGCCATGTGGAGGCCGGATAAAGTAATTTGATTTTGAGAACAGAGCTGGATAAAGTGATTTTGATTTTGAGAATGGAGCTGGAGAAAGTAATTTTGATTTTGAAAACAGAATTTGTGGTGGTGGAGCTTCTTCTGAGAGCCTGCCACAGTCCTGCCAAAGACTTTGAGGGATAGCTGAAGCTGGCAAAATCTTCTGAGTGCCAGCTGGAGCTACCAGAAGCATGATTGTGGTCTCGGTACTATGTCTGTCTGTTTTGTATCTATGTTGATTTCACAAGTAGAAAGTGAATTGAGATGATAGTGCCAACCATGTGTGTGAATATTGTAATTCTGGCAAGTTTGATATATATAAATATTCTTGTGGCTCTGTTAAGTTTTCTTTTCCCAGGAACAGAAACTATTAAGGACTTGAGGTGGAATGGACACTGTGAGCTTCAATGTGGAGCAGGAACTGCATGGGGAGCTGGACAAGGAACTGGGAGCTATCTGCCTTTGAACTCAGGTGGCAGGTGGTTATATTTGGGCAGGAGCTGGGACCATGGAAGCTGAAAGCCTGCCTCAAGTCAAGATGAAATTGTCTAAATAGTGACTGATAAAATAGGGTACTGAGTAGTGACTGATGAAATTGTAACTTACTTGTGACCTAGGGGTGAATGGCTTTTGTACCTTCCACTAGCCATGAAGAGGGTACTGAGTAGTGATTGATGAAATTGTAACTTAATTGCACCCCATGGGTGGAGGACTTTGACTTTTGTACTTTGTGTCTGTAACACCAAGCAAGAGCAGCTCCCAAGGTTCAGATCATGGGCATAGCAAACTCCACTTATTCTGTGACAGATTAAGGCAAAATATTCACAGAAAATCAAAATACAGCATTCACCATGTGTAATCATTTAGTCAAATCAATCATTTAGTAAGTCCTCAATTCAATCATAAAGTATAAAGTCAAAGTACTCCACCCCTGGGTAGTGCATTCATTTAGTCAATCACAAAGTCTCTCTCCTCAAGTGGAGATTAGTTTCCAGTCATAAACAAAGTATGTTCATTTGGTCAGTCACAAAGTACAAAAGTTAGAAGTTTTCTACTCCTGGATCACAACTGAATTACAATATCATCTGTTACCACCAAGCACCCTCTTAAGGGGCAGTGTAAAGCACAAAAGCCATCCACCCCTAGGTCACAACTAGGTTACAATATCATCACAGCATTCAATACCCAAGGAGAGGTATTTTCTTCATCTTGACACAAGGCAACTTCTCAGCAGTTTCTGTTCCTGGGAATACAAAGCTCAACAAAGACACTGAAATACTTTTGCACATTGCCAGCATCCTCTTCAATTCACCTTCTGTGAAATCAACCTATGCCCAAAAAGGTCTGAGGACTCTATCAACAAACAACTCTGAAAAAGTAACATCAAAACAGACAGACAAAATACCAGAATCACAGTCATGGCTCCCGCCAATTCTCTCTTTCTCTGCCTCCATGATGCTGCTCCCAAAATTTCCTCTGGCCTCTCTCAGCATGGACCTCTCCCTATACATGGCACCAGCTCCTCCCTATTCAGCCCCCTCTCTTCACTTCAACAAGTCCATCCCACAAGTGGGATTCACAATCTCTGGGTCTTAAACCAAAAACCAAGACAATACAAGGGGATCTTAAAATTCCATTGTGATTACAGTAGGGTGATTGAATGACTGAGTTACTAAATGATTGTACTTTGTTTAAAACTATGTGGCCACTTTGGTGAAAACAATGCAGCCATTTTAGTCATAAGCTGTTGAGTTGTGCCATGGTGAATGCTGTATTTTGATTTTCTGTGAATGTTTTTCTCTGATTTGTCATTTAAACAGAAAGTTTACTATACTATGTAATCAGAAAATAAAAGCTGTTCATAGCAGGATTCCTATGGAAAGCTGCTCATGCTTGGCTTTATAATACATTACATAATGTTAATCCCTTAAAGGAAGTGACTTGAATTTTGTCTCTGTGTCTCTAGGGCCTACAACACAACTGGCCACGTAGAAGGCATATGAAAGATACTTATTGTTTGAGTGACTGATATACTAAATACGCATGTATTTGTAGCCTTATATATCACAGCCTACGACATTCTCAGATAAGGACAGGTTTTGCTTGCAAGGTAACCCAAAAAACAGACCATTATTTTCTTAATATACCAACTAATTAACTTTAATTAATGAGTATACATTCGTGTATAACTTTTAAAGTTTTTCTCAAAGATGATTAAATTACATGCTATCTAATGATAAGTCATCTGTGAAAAATCAGAGTAAAATTACATTTAAAAAAGTGTCAGGACATAGTGGCACACATCTGTGGCCCCTGCTCCTAGGAACACTGGGGATGGAAAATCACTTCAGTTCTAAAATTATGCTAAAGTCTGCTGGGTGTTTGTTGCCTATTTCATGATGCATTGAGAAAGAAGGGTACGGATGGGACGTGAGTGGCAGCTACACTTCCAGGTGGAGAGCACAATCAAGTATAGGATCTGTAAATACTTTCACATTAGACATTAGTCAGGTTATAAAGAATATTGTATCAGATGGAATAAAAAATGGGGAAGAGGAAACAAAACCAAACAAGAAAAAGAAAAAGAGCAGGTGCTCAGTTCTTTCTCTAGATGTAGACATCTCTCTCCATCATGAGTCTTTTGGGGTTGAATTATAACCCTACATTGCTGAGAAGAGTCTAGTTTATCAAAAATGGTTATCACACATATACTTGATTGTGTGCTGCCATTGGTGTGGGGGAAAGGAGGGGGAGAAAATTTGAAACTCAAGGAAATGTGGAACTGAAGTTTGTAAACTAAAAGTAAACAAATTAATAAAGACCAAAAAATTTAAATGAAGATGTCTTCACAGAAAATTAACTTAAAATATAAGGTTCTATAGTACTGATTTGGATATAATTGCTGAATTCAGGCTTTCAGTGCTAAATTTCCTTTAAAGCTCTTCTTGATGGATGTAACCATTTACATTTCACCTCTTTTCTCCAACTGAATAGAGTAGTAACAGCAATTTCTTATGTGCAGTCCTATTTACATTGTGTGTATGAGATGAATCTGTGTTTTCTTCAATTAGAATAGTAAAATCAAGATATGAAGATTCCTTCCTCTAGATCCACAACCCAATGACATTGAATAGTAATATCCTAGGGAACTGTAGGAGTCATTATATTGTGTTCCTAATCTACTCTATAAATCCACCACTCTATTTCTTAGTCAATACTAGATTGGATTGATGATTACCACTTTGTAATACAGTTTGAAATCTGGAACAGCTAGAGTGACTTCTTCAATATATTTTTCTTTCATTGATTCCCTTGATATCCTTGAACTTTTATTTTTCTAGATGAATTATTAATTTTTTCTAACTTTATAAAATAATTTTTGGTAGTTTTTATGGCACTGAATAAGTAGGTAGAATATTCATTTTTATTATATTGGCTTGGTCTACCCATAAGTAATTAATATATCTCCAGTGGTTTAGATATGACTTTATTTTTATGAAAATTGTTTTGTAATTGTATTCATATCATTCATGAGTTTG
Organism: Gymnobelideus leadbeateri; assembly: GCA_011680675.1. Lineage (NCBI taxonomy): Eukaryota > Metazoa > Chordata > Mammalia > Diprotodontia > Petauridae > Gymnobelideus > Gymnobelideus leadbeateri. The sequence continues at coordinate 94,559 of WOXC01005876.1, read as the reverse complement.
TCTTGACAGATGGACTCCTCAGTATCTTATATCATCTGTAGTTATTTAAATAGAAGTAATTCACTTTTCTGAAAGGCACCTCAACATAGAATGATATCTTAAGGGAATACTGGTGCCATGTGAAAGCTTTAAAAAATAAGAAGACTGGGGGGGCGGAGCCAAGATGGCGGAGTAGAAACAGCTCCTCTAAGCCTCTCTGCCCCCAGATTCCCCCCAAACTATGTAAAAGGGGACTCTGAACAACTTCTGGAGCCCCAGCACCCACAGAACGACACAGAGAAGCTAACCTCCCGCTGAGGACAGCCCAGAAGCCCTGCAGGAAGGACCAGCGCAGAGGTCTGTGACCTGGCAGAGCACAGACCACAGAGCTCAGGAGCTGAGCTGAGCCCAGGTCCGCATGAGCCGAGGTTTTAGCCCCAGGGTGGCAGGGCCAGCAGCCAGCTGGAGGAACCCCAGAACATCAGGAGCTGTGGCGACTCCAGAATTATCAACATAGACATGCCTAGGACAAAGTAAGAGGTTAGTGTCCCATGGACTTTGGGACCTGTATTTGGGGAATGCGTCAGCTCCCTCCCCTGGGGGCTAGAAGCCTCTGAGGAGACACGCCATTTTGTAGTTTTCAGAGGCGGCTCTGGCTCCCAGCCTACAAATCGTGGGGAGATCCAGCGATCAGTCTTGGGGGGTAATCACTCTTGCTTTAACCTCCCTGGATCTGGATTGTTTTCTAGGGTGGAAGTCCTGGGTGGGTTTACAGCTTGCCAGAAACAGAAGTTGCCCCCCACACTTTGGGACGAAAATTCCTCTATCTGGCCTTAAAGCCATAGTGTGGCAACAAGCCCAAAAGTCAAGCAATTAAGTGGCAACATGCCACGGCAAAGGAAACAGAAAAATGCAACCCTAGACTCCTATTTTGGGGGCATAGAGCGGGAAAAGGACTGTGAGGTCAGAAGTCCTGCTCCAAAAGCCCCAGGGGAAAACATGAACGGGTTACAGGCCATAGAGGACCTTAAGAAGGACTTTAAAAATCAGGGAGAAAATGACATACATACTAAATGGGATATCTCAACCTGCAGCAGGATAGGGGGAAGGGGGATGAGAGGAGGGATGATGGTAGGGAGGGCATCCTTGGGGTGAGGGGAGGTTAGAAGTACCCACTTCCCACTTCTTCTATAGAAGAGGGAGAGGATCATGTAGGGAATGGACAAGGTGGGGGGTGGGATGAGTGGGAGGGAATTATAAGCAGCCTTGTAAAATATATCTACCATGATAATGCTTTGCATAGCTAGACATGTACAACATATACTGAATTACTTATCTCCCAAGAAGGATTGGGTGACAAGGGAGGAAGGAAATGGATCTGAAATTCGAGGTCGTAACATTAAATGTTTCAAATATATATATAAATACTATTATTAATACTCTTTTGCCTATAATTGGGAGATAAGATGTGCAGGCATTGGGACACAAAGATTCATCTTCCTCTGATGGAAAAGTCGATGGGGGTATGGGAGAAGGTATGGGAGAGAGCAGATTGGAGGAAGCGATATCTTGTGGGACTGCTATTCAGGGAGGCTGGGTAGGGGAATAATGGGGGGGAAATGATTGTAACTCAAAATCTGGCGGAAATGAATGATGTAAAACAGAAGTTAATAAAGCATTTGTTTAAAAAAATAAATAAATAAAATAAAAAAATAAAAATCAAATAAGAGAAGTGGAGGAAAAATTAGAAAGAGAAATGAGAAGGATGCAGGAAAAGTATGAAATGAGGGTCAACAGCCTGACTGAGGAAAACAACACCTTAAAAAATAGACTAACTCAAATGGCAAAGGAGGCCCAAAAGGGCAATGAGGAGAAGAATGCCTTAAAAAGTCGAATTTGCCAGATGGAAAAAGAATCTCAAAAGTTCACTGAGGAGATTCATTCCTTCAGAGTTAGACTGGAGCAAATGGAAGCTAGTGACTTTATGAAAATCAAGATGCTGTTAAGCAGATCCAAACAACGAAGATTAGAAGGCAATGTGAAATATCTCATGGGAAAAACCACTGACCTGGAAAATAGATCCAGGAGAGACAATTTAAAAATTATTGGACTACCTGAAAGCCATGATCAAAGAAAGAACCTAGAAATCACCCTTCAAGAAATTCTCAAGGAAAATTGCCCTGATGTTTTAGATCCAGAGGGCAAAATAGAGGTTGAAAGAATCCACTGATCACCTCCTGAAAAAGATCCCAAAAAGAAAACTCCCAGGAATATTATAGCCAGGTTCCAGAATCCCCAGATCAAGGAGAAAATACTACAAGCAGCCAGGAAGAAACAATTTCAATATTGTGGAAACACAATCAGAATAGCCCAGGATCTGGCAGCTTCTACACTGAGGGATTGAAGGGCATGGAATATGATATTCCAGAGGGCAAAAGAACTGGGAATGAACCCAAGGGTCACCTACCCAGCAAAACTGAGTATTTTGTTTCAGGGGAAAATATGGTCATTCAGTGGAATAGAGGACTTTCAAGCATTCTTGAGGAAAAAACCAGGATTGAATAGAAAATTTGACATCCAGCAAGAAGTAAGAGATGCCTGAGAAGGTAATCAGGAAAAGAAATCAAAAGGAACTTATCAAAGTTGAACTATTTACATTCCTATATGGAAAAGCAATATCTGTGACTGATGATATCTTTCTCACTATGAAAATAATGGAAGAAGGGTGTGGTCATATGAATACATATGTGAATGTGTGTGTATATGGTTACAGTTATATATGGATAGAGGGCATAGGTTGAATTTGTTGGGAAGGGAGAATACTCAAGGGATGAAATTATGAGGTGAGAGAGGAAAGTGGCAAGACGAGATGGAGAGAGACATGGTAGGGTAAACTATCTCATGTAGGGGAAGTGGTTGCAAAGGAGGGGGTGAATAAGGAAGGCTAAAAAGGCAAAACCACATTCACATTGAATTTGGTTCAGGGAGAAAATGACATACATACTAAATGGGATATCTCAACCTGCAGGAGGATAGGGGGAAGGGGGATGAGAGGAGGGATGATGGAAGGGAGGGCATCCTTGGGGTGAGGGGAGGTTGGAAGTACCCACTATAGAAGAGGGACAGGATCATGTAGGGAATGGACCAGGTGTGGGGTGGGATGAGTGGGAGGGAATTATAAGCAGCCTTGTACAATATATCTACCATGATAATGTTTTGCATAGCTAGATATGTACAACATATACTGAATTACTTATCTCCCAAGAAGGAATGGGTGACAAGGGAGGAAGGAAATGGATCTGAAATTCGAGGTCATAACATTAGATGTTTCAAATATATATAAATACTATTATTAATACTCTTTTGCCTATAATTGGGAGATAAGATGTGCAGGCATTGGGACACAAAGATTCATCTTCCTCTAATCGAAAAGTCAATGGGGGTATGGGAGAAGGTATGGGAGAGAGCAGATTGGAGGAAGCGATATCTTGTGGGACTGCTATTCAGGGAGGTTGTGTAGGGGAATAATGGGGGGAAAATGATTGTAACTCAAAATCTGGCGGAAATGAATGATGTAAAACAGAAGTTAATAAAGCATTTGTTTAAAAAAAAAAAGATGCTATCATGTTCTCCCAGAGTCTTCTCCAGGGGAAAAAAAAAACACCCCCAATTTTATCAACTGATCTCACAGAGATTAGAATAAAAACCTTTAACATTCTGAATACTCTCCTCTGGACCTTCTGCTTTATCAATGTCTTTCATAAAATGCAGCAGACTAAAGTGAACAGAATATAATAGATATTGTCCAACTATGGCAGGAACATGAAGTTTCCCGCACAAGACTTAATGCTTTTCTTAATTTAACCTATGATCTCACTGGCTTGCTTGGCTGCCCTGACACATTATTGATTCATATTGAACTTACAAGTTAATGAAACTCCCAATTTTTTTTTCCCGGAAAGAAAAATACACATGCCTTGACATGAAGAAAAATGTGACACTTTTTGTCTAGATTTAGGAGGGGGAAAATAGAACTCTATCTCATCCCAATTTATTTTGTGCTGAGAATAGATCGAAGGTGCATGTAATGTTATATTGACATGTCAACAAATTTGTACACTAATGAACTAAGATTAGGGTTATAGATATAATTAAAATATAGTCATCTGTCACATACAGAAGGGAACATGTTTAATGCCCATTTGTTATAAAATACCTTAATATTAATGCCAAATCAGGTGGCTTTGTCTATAAAATTAATTGTTAAAATTTGACAAATGAGAGCCCTGATTTAAAATCCTACTTAGGGCATATTCTAGCAATGTGACTGTAATGGAAAGGGGAATTTGAAGATCTTCCCTGCCCCTAAATAATCCTAAGGGAATGTGAAGACCTCCCCTGTTTCAAAGATCTTCCCTGTCCCCTAAGAGGTCTAATATAATCACACTGAGCCTGTGGTGGGAAGAGTTTGCTAAAGGGTATAGCAGAGCCCATGGGAAGCTGGGAGTCAGAACTGTTAGATGGTGGGAGAGAGAGGACAGACCTAGGGAGATAGCAAGGCTTGTAAGTGTTTGCCTTCTGCTGTGACAGTTAGGTTTGTGTTTGTTTGTAGGAAGGCTAAAGGATGGTGTGGCTTCATGCTGTGCTATGGTATATTAACTTTCATGTTGCTGTGATGGATTTGGTTTCCTGGTGTTGGGATTTGGTTTTCTCGTGTCTGAATAAATGTTTTGCCTCTCTCTTCTATATGGAGAGTGTTATATTTTGTGACTGAGAACTATGCTGGCATATTTATAGTTGCCATCAGTGCTGTGAATATTGCATTGGTACTAGAGTGACACTAGACAAGCCCCTTAAACTTTCTGGGCCTCAGTTTCCTCATTTGTAGAGTCAGAGATTTGGACTCTAAAACAATTGGTGTTTGGGCCTTGAGTAAAGAAGAAATGAGTTCAAATTTAGCCTCAGAAACTTACTAGCTGAATGATCCTGAACAATCAGTTAACACCTGCTTGCCTCAGTTTCCTTAAATGCAAAATTGGCATAATAATCACACATATTTTCTAGAGTTGTGTCAAACAAGATATTTGTAAGCCATTTATCACAGTGCCTAAGATGTACTAGGACTTGAATAAATTATTTTTTGTTTTCTTCCTTCCTTCTTCATCTATGAATCTATGATCCTAGTGTACTGATTTCTCACAGTCAAGAATTCCATCAGACTTCTATTCCTAGAATTTTGTATTGATAGGAGCACATGAATAATTATTTGAAATAAAGTTATAAGTAATTGGGGGTAGGAAGCCTCTATAGCTGAAGCCTAAAACCCCATTTTTAGCAAATTCCTTCAAGGGTATTGTGAATTTGGTTCCATTATTACATTATTATGATCGTAAAGGAAATACTTTCCTTTAAGCATCTGATCCCTTTAGAATCCTAGGTCTTCAGTTAGGTGGACCACATTCAGTTAAGTATGAACATGTATACTCATTACAAATCAGCATAGTTCTGTTGGGGATTATATAGTCCTCCTTTAATGCCTAAAACAAAACATTTTAACAGACAATTCATTTATTCTAGTTTAGGGCAATTGGTGAGGGGTGTTAATTCAGGGAAATTTCTTGCTCTCTGCAACTTTTTTTTTTTTTAAAGCAATTGGGGTTAAGTAACTTGCTCAAGGTTACAGGGCTAGTCATTATTTATGCGTGGGTGCTCATTTTCTGAGGCCCGATCTGATCTCGGGTCATCCAAACTCCGAGGCCCGCACTCTTACTCACTGCTCCACCTAGTCGCCCCTTTAGGGCAATTGGGGTTAAGTAACTTGCCCAAGGTTACACGGCTAGGTTTTTGTTTGTGCGGATTAAGTGTTGGAGGCCGGCTCTGAACTCAGGTCCTTCTGATTCCAGGGCCGGCGCTCTATTCACTGCGCCACCTAGCCGCCCCTCTCTGCAACTTTTTGAATGATTTTTTTATGAATAATTTTCAGGGATGGAGAAATAATCATGAGTAGGGAGGACTCAAATCCTATAGAAATCTAGGAGAAAAAAAGGATTCCCATTTCTAGTTCATGGAGTACATGCACTACACAAACAGAATTAAATTTTCTTTAAAGGAAAGTGATTAGGCAACTCTGGCCTTGGGCTGTGATAATTTATATTCAGCAATTTATGAGTTCTTTACTGACTTCTTCATTATTTAGTGGTAGGAAAATCCATACTTATTATAGGAATCTTTCAATCTGTACCTATTTCACACATTTAGGAGACAGAGTACCCATCAATAGTGAAGATGAGGCAAAATGTACTCTAGAGTGGCCATCAGTTCTAAAATCATGGCCTTCTATATTTCTAAGATTATTTATAACAGGTGATTCTCTGAACATTTGTCCAACAGTCATTCTAGCTTGTGAAAAAGGGGACAGCAAGTTTATTTGCATATTACTGGCCACAATTTATTTCCTGTTAAGACATTTGAGTTACTAACATGAAGGATTTTTTCATGATTTTTCTCTACTTTATCACCCATTAATATTGACCCAGATTCTCTAGACCCCAATAGTCTCACTATAAAGACTATTTTTCAAAGGCTTAAGTCAATAATAAAAATAAATCATTTGTATGTGCTAAAGTAGAAGCATCCTGAATTTGAAGACAGAGGACCTGAGCTCAATCCTTGTTATACAATTTACTTTGTTTAACCTTGGACAAGCCACTTCATCCATATCAGACTCAGTCTCTTTACATGTCAAATAAAACATTTGGATGAGACTATCTCAGCAGTGCTGTGCAACTTTAAAACTGTGCTGGCAATATATTGCTTTAGGGATTGCAAAATATTTCCCTAATGTGCAATCAAAGATGTTGGCTAATAATATCTTCATTTTAAAGGGATATCTAAAGAGGTGCAATGACTTGGTTGTAGTCACACAGAGCGGCAGAGTTTGGCTTTAAACCCAGAGCTTCTGACCTCAAACCCATCATGTTTTCCATTAAACCAAATTTCTTATCAAGAAGATGATCTCTCAAAAAATAATAGTTGTAAATAAGGGGTATATGAAGTCTAATGCGGTAAGCATTTATTTCAGTCCCAGAAAACAGGTTAAATAGAAAATCACTGTCAGAGAAGTGCATGGGTAAGGATTATGCATGAGTTTAGCCATACCCAATGAACCAGATGTCTATGAATTTCATACACACACACACACACACACACACACACACACACACACATATAGTGTATTCTGTGAATGTATGTATATATAAATGTGTGTATGTGGGTCTGTATATATACACATATGTGTATCTATCTATATATTAATTTATTCATTTTTGTTATAAGGATGGAAGAATAAATGTGAATATATGTGTATGTGTGAGAGGAAGTTAAATTGAGAAACAACATGCTGTAAACACAAGGCATTATTAAGATCTTTTTTGTTTAAAGAAAATATAACTGTATTTACTTTCAAACATGGTTTGCTATTTTCTCTGAACTTTTTTTGATATTGTTTTAATCAACAGTATTTGAGTGGGAAGGAGAGGAATTTATTAGTAAAGGAAAGATAATATATCAATTATAGTTATCAAGCTATATCAATCTACCTATATTTTATGTTTTTATGTGAAAAGGGGAAAATAATGCAACATATATACATACATACACACATACACATTTAGGAGCTCAGATTATTTTTAGATGTAAAGTAAAGGAATATTAGTGACCAGGATCTGGAGACTCTTAATACTTGATGCCTCTAATGTAAGAAATGATGATGAGTCTGAGTACATCAAGAGGAGATTAACCAGGATAATGAAAGATCTTGAAATCATATTATGAGAAGTGGTTGAAAAAATTGTGGATTTCAAAGCTGGAGAACAGAAGACTTATGGGTACATGATAAAAAATAAAGGAAAATAAAATTCAAAAATTAGAAATGCTATCATATGCAAAAGGCATTTTTCTGGTTTTACTTGGCATAAAAAGACACTAATGGATGAGATGGTTAATGTTGCCTCTGTATAAGTGGGAAAAAAATTACAAACAATTCAATATGTCAGGGAGTAGAATGCTCTGCTTCAGGAAGTAGAGAGTCCTTTTAATTAGAAGTCTTTTAAGGGAAAACATGGTTTGAGATGTTAATGATCTGGGAAGAGATTAGACTTTGGGCAGCTAGGTGATTCAGTTGAAAGACTGACAGAACTGGAGTCAGGAAGATTTGTCCTTCTATGTTCAAATCTAGCCTCAGATATTTACTAGCTGCATGACCTTAGGCAAGTCACTTAACCTTCTTTTCCTTAATTTCCTCAACTGTAAAATAAGCTGGAGAAGGAAATGGCAAACCACTCTTGTATCTTTGCCAAGAAAACTATGAATATGGTCATGAAGAGTCAGACACGGATGAAATAAAAGAAAATAGCAAAACAAAGAGGTTAGAGTTTGTCACCTATGGGATCCCTAACTCTATTATCCAATACATGTATACTGATGCATAGGATAAATTAAATGAATACCATACTTATTAGTAGCATAGATCTCTAGGAGACTCAAGAGCTAGAGAAAACTGAAGATAACTGCTGTTAGACTCTAATTTATCAACTGAATAAAAGAATAAAAAAGCATTTATTAATCTCTTGCACCCAGTAGCCAGCGAGTCATTGTGATACCTAGTAAGGACACAGAAAGAGAAAAAAAGTCTTTCCTTAAAGAGTTAGTATCTTCTTATTTATTTGTTTAATATTTAGTTGCTCCCCACTTACATTCAAAAACAATTTTTAACATTTGTTTTTAAAATTTTGAGTTCCAAATTATTTCCCTTTTTCCTTCCCCACCCCTTTCATTGAGAGGGCAAGCAATTCCATATAGGTTATATATATGTAGTCATGTAAAACATATTCATAATAGTGATTTTGTGAAAGAAAACATAGACAAAGGATACTTAAGAAAAATAAAGGAAATGGAAAAAATGAAAGTTGCTTCGATCTGTATTCAGATGCCATCAATTCTTTCTCTGAAGATGGATAGCATTTTTCATGCTAATTCCTTCAGAGTTGAACTCAATCATTGCATTACTGAAGCTAGCAAAGTCATTCACATCTGATCATGTTACAATATTGCTGTTACTGTGTACCCAGTACATTTTACTTTGCACCAACTCATGTAAGTCTTTTTAGGTGTTTTTTTTTTTTTTTCTGAAAGCATCATGCTCATCATTTCTTTCTTTTATATATATTTTTGACTGTTTTACTTTTTTATTAGTACACTGACTGTCCAGGACAGTGTCTAGAATACAGTAGGTACTTAATAAATGGTTACTGATTGACCTATTGATCTAGAACTCTTAATTAGATTTGGGCAAACACAATATGGAGCCCAAATAATCTTTTTTTAAACAAATGCTTTATTTTATTTTATTTTTTTTGAACAAATGCTTTATTAACTTCTGTTTTACATCATTCATTTCCACCAGATTTTGAGTTACAATCATTTTCCCCCCATTATTCCCCTACCCAACCTCCCAGAATAGTAATCCCACAAGATATCGCTTCCTCCAATCTGCTCTCTCCCATACCTTCTCCCATACCCCCATCGACTTTTCCGTTAGAGGAAGGTGAGTCTTTGCATCCCAATGCCTGCACATCTTATCTCCTATTACAAGCAAAAGAGTATTAATAATAGTATTTATATATATTTGAAACATTTAATGTTATGAACTCAAATTTCAGATCCATTTCCTTCCTCCCTTGTCACCCATTCCCTCTTGGGAGATAAGTAATTCAGTATATGTTGTACATGTCTAGCTATGCAAAACATTATCATAGTAGATATATTGTACAAGGCTGCTTATAATTCCCTCCCACTCATCCCACTCCCCACCTGGTCCATTCCCTACATGATCCTGTCCCTCTTCTATAGTGGGTATTTCCAACCTCCCCTCACCCCAAGGATGCCCTCCCATCCATCATCCCTCCTCTCATCCCCCTTCCCCCTATCCTGCTGCAGGTTGAGATATCCCATTTAGTATGTATGTCATTTTCTCCCCGAACCAAATTCAATGTGAATGTGGTTTTGCCTTTTTAGCCTTCCTTATTCTCCCTCTCTTTTGCAACCACTTCCCCTTGCTTCTTCTGCATGGGGTAGTTTATACTATCCTGTCTCTCCCCATCTCCTCTTGCCACTTTCCTCTCTCACTTCATAATTTCATCCCTTGAGTATTCTCCCTTCCCAACAAATTCAACTTATGCCCTCTATCCATATATAACTGTAACCATATACACACACATTCACATATGTATTCATATGACCACACACCCTTCTTCCGTTATTTTCATAGTGAGAAAGATATTATCAGTCACAGTTATTGCTTTTCCATATAGGAATGTAAATAGTTCAACTTTGATAAGTTCCTTTTGATTTCTTTTCCCTGATTACCTTCTCAGGCATCTCTTGCTTCTTGTGTCTGGATGTCAAATTTTCTATTCAATTCTGTTTTTTTCCTCAATAATGCTTGAAAGTCCTCTATTCCACTGAATGACCATATTTTCCCTTGAAACAAAATACTCAGTTTTGCTGGGTAGGTGACCCTTGGGTTCAGTCCCAGTTCTTTTGCCCTCTGGAATATCATATTCCATGCCCTTTGATCCCTCAGTGTAGAAGCTGCCAGGTCCTGGGCTATACTGATTGTGTTTCCACAATATTGAAATTGTTTCTTCCTGGCTGCTTGTAGTATTTTCTCCTTGATCTGGGGATTCTGGAACCTGGCTATAATATTTCTGGGATTTTTCTTTTTGGGATCTTTTTCAGGAGGTGATCTGTGGATTCTTTCAACCTCTATTTTGCCCTCTGGATCTAAAACATCAGGGCAGTTTTCCTTGAGAATTTCTTGAAGGGTGATTTCTAGGTTCTTTCCTTGATCATGGCTTTCAAGGTAGTCCAATAATTTTTAAATTGTCTCTCCTGGATCTATTTTCCAGGTCAGTGGTTTTTCTCATGAGATATTTCACATTGCCTTCTAATCTTTCGTTTCTTTGGATCTTCTTAACAGCATATTGATTTCTCATAAAGTCATTAGCTTCCATTTGCTCCAGTCTAACTCTGAAGGAATGAATCTCCTCAGTGAACTTTTGAGATTCTTTTTCCATCTGGCAAATTCGACTTTTAAGGCATTCTTCTCCTCATTGCCCTTTTGGGCCTCCTTTGCCATTTGAGTAAGTCTATTTTTTAAGGTGTTGTTTTCCTCAGTCAGGCTGTTGACCCTCATTTCATACTTTTCCTGCATCCTTCTCATTTCTCTTTCCAATTTTTCCTCCACTTCTCTTATTTGATTTTTAAAGTCCTTCTTAAGGTCCTCTATGCCCTGCAACCCACTCATGTTTTCCCCTGGGGCTTTTGGAGCAGGACTTCTGACCTCACAGTCCTTTTCTCGCTCTATGCCCCCAAAATAGGAGTCTAGGGTTGCATTTTTCTGTTTCCTTTGCCTTGGCATGTTGCCACTTAATTACTTGACTTTTGGGCTTGTTGCCACACTATGGCTTTAAGGCCAGATAGAGGAATTTTCATCTTGAACGTGTGGGGGGCAACTTCCGCTTCTGGCAAGCTGTAAACCCACCCAGGACTTCCACCCTAGATCACAATCCAGATCCAGGGAGGTTAAAGCAAGAGCGATTACCCCCCAAGACTGATCGCTGGATCTCCCTACAAATTCGCAGGCCAGGAGCTGGAGCTGCCTCTGAAAACTACAAAATGGTGTGTCTCCTCAGTGGCTTCTAGCCCCCAGGGGAGGGAGCCGATGCATTCCCTAATACCAGTCCCAAAGTCCATAGGACACTAACCTCTTACTTTGTCCCAGGCAAGTCTATGCTGATAATTCTGGAGTCGCCACAGCTCCTGGTGTTCTGGGGTTCCTCCAGCTGGCTGCTGGCCCTGCCGCCCTGGGGCTAAAACCTCGGCTCATGCGGACCTGGGCTTGGCTCGGCTCGGTTCCTGTGCTCTGCGCGCTGCCAGGTCCCAGACCACTGCGCTGGTCCTTCCTGCAGGGCTGTTGGGCTGTCCTCAGCGGGAGTTTAGCTTCTCTGTGTCATTCTGTGGGTGCTGGGGCTCCAGAAGTTGTTCAGAGTCCCGTTTTACATCGTTTGGGGGGAATCTGGGGGCAAAGTGGCTTGGACGAGCTGTTTCTAACAAATGCTTTATTAACTTCTGTTTAACATCATTCATTTCTGCCAGATTTCAAGTTACATTTATTCCCCCCCCGCCATTTTTCCCCTACCCACCACCCCAGAATAGCAGTCCCACAAGATATCACTTCCTCCAATCTGCTCTCTTCCATATCTTCTCCCATACCCCCTTTGTCTTTTCCATTAGAGGAAGGTAAATCTCTGTGTCCTAATGCCTGCACAACTTATCTCCCAATTACAAGCAAAGGAGTATTAATAATAGTATTTATATATATTTGAAACATTTAATTTTAAGAACTCGAATTTCAGACCCATTCTGTTCCTCCCTTGTCACCCATTCCCTCTGGAAAGTGAAATAATTCAGTATATGTTGTACATGTCTAGCTATGCAAAACATTACCATAGTAGATATCTTGTACAAGGCTGCTTATAATTCCCTCCCACTCATCCCACCCCCCACCTGGTCCATTCCCTACTTGATCCTGTCCCTCTTCTATAGTGGGTACCTCCACCAATCACTTTCTGAAAGAGCTATAGCAAAAGGAAAACTCTCAGAAATATTATAGTCAAATTCCAGAGTTCCCAGCTCAAGGAGAAAAGATTATAAGCAACCAGAAAGAAACAGTTAAAGTGTTATGAAACCTCAATCAGGATTATGTAAAATTTAGCAACTTCTAAAGAGATAGATTGGAGGGCTTAAAATATGATATTCCAGAGGACAAAGGAGCTAGAATTCAAACCAAGAATCGCCAACACAGTAAACTGAGTTTAATACTTCCAGGGGAAAAAGGACATTTACTAACAAAAAGGAATTTAATGTGAAGAAAAGACCAGAGGTAAATGGATGATTTAAGTTTCAAATACAAGACTCAAGAGAAACACAAAAAAAAAGTAAAGAGGAAAGAGAAATCATAAGGCACTTTTAAAAGTTGTACTGTTTACATTCCTTCATGGAAAATGATATTTGTAACTCAGGATACTTTTCTCATTATTAGGGTAGTTGGAAGGAATATATATAGACAGAGGGCACAGGGTAAGTTGAATATAAAGAGATATTTAAAAAATAAAATTAAGGAGTGTGAAAGGACTGTACCAGGAGAAGGAAAAAAGGAGAGGTAGAATGGGGTAAATTATCTCACATAAAAATGGCAAGAAAAAGCTTTTACAGTGGAGGGGAAAGTGGGGATGTAAGAGGGAATGAGTGAACCTTATTATCATCAGAGATGGCTTAAGGATGGAATAACATACACACTCAATTGGGTTTGGGAATCTATCTTGCACTACAGAAAAGTAGGGAGTAAGGGGATAAGAGAGGAGAGGTAATAGAAGGGAGGGCAGATTGGTGTATTAACAATGCAATATTCACTATGCCTATGGCAATTATAAATAGGCTTATGTGGTTATTAATTACAAAATATATCACGCTCTCTATATGGGGGATAAAGCCAGAACATTTATTAAAATACCAAATAACTGAGTCCCCAAACCAGAAAGTCAAAGCCATCAGAGTAGTTATGAAATTGGCACAAGTAGTTAATGTAGTAACCAACCACATTCTTAAGCCTTCAAAACAGAACAGGCTACTTCAGGCAAAGGTCCTTCTCTCCCCACTCACAGCAACTGCTCAGCGTCCAGGAAGGGTGCTCACAATAGCTCCGGCCCCCCGCAGTTCCAGTTCCCAGCAGTCCCCAACAAGAGTCCTTAGCAGACATTCTGGCTGGCTCATAAAGAGGGTTGGGCCTCCACCTCTACCTCAGCAGTTACTGCTATTGCTGCTGTTGCTGTGGCCACCAACCGTCCCCAACAGTCCCCAATGGAACTCTAGCTTTTTTTTTTTCTTCCTCTTGCCCCACCCCTTCCTGCTATGTCAGCAAGTCCAATGGGGCATGGAAGATCTTTAAATCCCATAATCCTTACAATTGGGGGAGGGGAAAATCAGAAACAAACATTTTTTTTCATTTTTTATCTTTCTTTTTAAAATTAATTTATTAGTTTAGTTTCAGTTAACAAGATTCAATTCCATAGTTCCTTGATTTTCAAATTTCCTTTCCCTCCCTCCCCCCACCCCCTCCCCCACAGCATATAGTCCAGTATAGGATCTGCAAATACATTCACATTAGACATTAGTCCAATTACAAAGGCATATTGTACTAGGTGGGATGAAAAATGGTAAAAAAGAAATAAAACCAAACAATGAAAAGAAAAAGATCGATTAGTTTGCTTCCAACATGATTAAAGCTCAGTTTCTTTCTAGTTATATCTCTGGATGTCACATTTCTCTCCTTCATGAGTCTTTCAGGATTGACTTATATCACTGCATTGCTGAAAAGAGTCCAGTCTGTCATAGTTGGTCATCACACATATGTCTGTGATTGCATACAAATTTCTTATGATTCTATTCTTCTCGCCTCTCCAGTTTGTATAAGCCTCTCCAGGTAAATATGAAATCCATCTCCTCATTGTTTCTTATAGCACAATAATATTCTATTACATTCATATACCACAGCTTGTTTAGCCATTCCCCATTGATGGGCACCCCTTAATTTCCAATTCTTTGCAACCAGGAAAAGAGCTGCTATAAATATTTTTGTACATTTGGGTCTTCCTCCCTCTTCTATGATCTCTTTGGGATATAACCCTAGAAGTGGTATTGCTGGGTCAAAGGGTATGAAATTATTTATAGCCCTTTGGATATAATTTCAGAAGAAGCAAACATTTTTTAGGAGTGAGAGGGTAAAAGGAGAAAATTGAATAAGTGTGGTAGCAGGATAGGATGGAGGTAAATATAGTTAATCTTTCACAATATGACTATTTTAGAAGTGTTTTGCGTGACTATACATATATAACCTATATCAAATTGCTTGCCTTCTCAAAGAGGTGGATGGGGAGGGAAGAAGGCAGAAAATTTGGAACTCAAGGTTTTAAAAATGAATGTTAAAATTGTTTTTACATGTAACTAGGAAATAAGGTACATAGGTAATGGAGTATAGAAATCTATCTCACTCTGCAGGAAAAGAAGGGGAAGGGGATAAGAGAAGGGAGGAGGGGTTAAGTAGGAATGGCAGACTGGGGAAAGGAGCACTAATAGAATGGAGGGGTTGTGAAAAAATGAAGCAAGTTTCTATTATGAAGGCTTCATTTCTCTAACATAAAAAGAACTGTGTCAAATTTATAAAAATAAGAACTATTCCTGAATTGATAAATGATCAAAAGATATAATCAGTTTTCATACAAAGTAAATAAAGCTATTTATAACCACATAAAATATTCTAACTCACTACTGATTGGAGAAATGCAACTTAAAACAATTCTTAGGTACTACCTCATACCTGTTAGATTGGCTTGCAGGACAGAAAATGTAAATGGCAAATGTTGGAGGGGATGCAGAAAAAATGAGATATTAACATACAATTGTGATTTGATTAAACCATTCTACAGAACAATTTGTAACTATGTCCAAGGGGCTATGGAACCATGCATACCATTTGATGTAGGAATACTACTACTAAGTCTATATCCCAAAAGAGATTTTTTTAAAAAAAAGGAAAAGGACCTATATGTACAAAAACATCTATGGCAGTTCTTTTCTGAGTGTAAAGAATTAGAAATTGAGGGGATGCCCATCAATTGGGGAACAGCTGAATAGGCTGTCTGTGTAGTTATAATGGAAAACTATTTTGCTATAAGAAATGATGAGCAGAATGCCTTCAGAAAAACCTAGGAAGATATATATGTGCTGATGCAAAGTGAAATGTACTGGGTACAAAGTAACAGTAATATCATAAGACGATCAGATGTGAATGACTTTGCTAGTCTCAGCAATACAATAATCCAGAAAAA
This sequence comes from Gymnobelideus leadbeateri, assembly GCA_011680675.1. Classification (NCBI taxonomy): domain Eukaryota; kingdom Metazoa; phylum Chordata; class Mammalia; order Diprotodontia; family Petauridae; genus Gymnobelideus; species Gymnobelideus leadbeateri. The sequence continues at coordinate 78,573 of WOXC01005876.1, read as the reverse complement.
CTCTGAAGGAATCATGATGAAAAATGCTCTCCATTGCCTGAGAAAGAACTGATGGTGTCTGAATATAGATTGAAGCATACTTAAAAATACTTTACTTGAGATTTATTTTTTTGTTCATTTATGTTTTCTTTCACAACATGCCTATTATTGACATGTATTGTAAAGTTATACATGTGTAACCTATATAGAATTTCTTGCCTTATTAATGAGGGTATTTGAGTGGGAGGAAAGGAAAGAATTTTGAGCTCAAAGTTTTAAAAACAAATGTTGAAAATTTTATACAAGTCATTGTGGAAAAAACAAAATACTAAATAGTAATAATAATAATAAAAGATTATTTCCCTGTGTCCTTTTGATACCCACATCAAGGACAGGGATTTTATTTCTCTGTTTATATGATGGAGCTTTACAGAAGTTAGTATAGAAATTAATAAGTGATAGCAAAAAACACACTTTTTTTGCTGTTTAGCATAAAGGTAGGTTGTATTTAAGAGGTTGAAAGGTACAACAAGAGGATAATTGTTGGATTTAATCAGAAATCACTGGTGCAGTTTATGGGAACATTGTGTATTATCGCTGATAACATCTGATTATTTAATATCTTTATTTTCTCAATTTTATACACATAAAATGTTAAGCAGCTGGGCCAGAAGAGATTAAATTGGATTTTAGATTTTTCTTTAAATGTAGGACATAACTTTACTATTTGGAAATTAAAATACATTGTATAAAATGGAAATTAGCCATTATTATCATAATTTAAGTCCTCAGAGATTCTTTCCTCAACTGCTGAGAAATATCAGTCTTAAGATTGTCTTTATATTGTGAAAATAAAAGGTTATTCTGAAAGATTTCTATGTTAACTTGAAATGACTTATGCACCTGGCAAATATGCAAAAAATATTTAAACTGCAAAAAGTTTGACAAATGGAAAATCAAATGTGTAAGCTTCATTTATTTGCTCAAAAATAGTTTATAAATCCATCAAAGTCATCACATACTACCTGAAGCATTCGTTTTTTCAAAAAATATATTTAATCATGATTAGAAATATGATGCAGAAAATTTAGCATTTTAAAGGACAAAAGGAGCTACACCTCTCCTATTCATGTCTTCTTCAGATAAAGTCCCACCAAAATCTGACATAGTATGAGTTGTTTCTCATAGGTTGCAACAATATACTACCCCATTCTTGACATTGAGAATTTATAACCTAGGAAGGGTGATAACATATCTACATAGTCTCTCCTCCTCACAAACAGAACCAAATTAGTATATGATAATTTCTTTTCTAATCACCCATGTTTCCACGACCAGTTAAGTTTTGAAGGCAAGACATAAACTCAGGACTCTGATTCCAAGTTCAGTGCCATTTCCAACATTCTATATTATTTTTCTTTCTAATGCAGAAGTGCAGTATAAGGAGTATTGGGGTAGGGAATCAATTTGTCATGTTGAACTCCAGTGGTAAGTATCTTTGAGCTCTATTGTAAATGGATAATGATATTCTTATTTCTATTCTCCCCATAAGGTATAGTGATTAAGAATGAGAAAACTTGTTCTCTTAACCAGAAACTAAACAAAAATATGTTGTTCAATGTGGTTTGTGCTTCATTAAACTCTTACAAGCCCATATTTACTCTATGAAATAAAAATACTTTCACCTAGCATTTAAAGCCTATCACACTATGGACATCAGAACATCTTTCTAGGCTCATTACAAGTGACTCCCCACAAACCCTATAGTCCATCAAAATGACTTACATTTAAATAGTGATACACAGCATTCTATGTCCTACCTCCACATCTTTATGTAGGCTGCTTCCTCTTGCAAAGAATAGTCTCCTTCTATACCACTGTCTTTGAAAATCTCTACCTTCTTTCTTGAAAAATAACTATTATGGATTTGACAAATACAAACATTTTATATCTTAATATAATTGTTTTTGCATATGAGAAAATGTAGACAAATACAAAATGGAAAAGGTAATATGAAAGTGAAACCATAACTTTTTAATCACCTCTAGGTCTAAAGACCAGTTGTTGCTTTCTGTCTATTTTGTACACACAGCAGTTAAGAATGATTAAGAATGGTTCCTAAATTTTAAAAAAATCATTCTTAGATCCCCTGTCCTACCAAAGAAAGCAGAAGGCCAAATATGAACTACAGACTTTAGTGAGCTTACCCCTGACCTACAGACAGGGAACAAGACCAACTTAGACATGAATAAGACACCAACTTTGTGTGGAGGTTGAAATATGATACTTTTCAAAATATTTTCAGGGTCTCTAATGACTCAGACTTGGGTATCATTATTCCAGTAAAGGATAATACCATAATATGATACCACAAAAGGATTGGTCCATTTTCCTTATCTATAGAAGAATGTCTTCCAAATATAAAAGATGGCAAGCCAAACATACTTTCTTGTTCTGTGTTCTCTTTGTCCATATTATTCTATAATTTCAACCTGCTGTGGTCTTCTTACTTGTTCTCTTCATGTTGTATAGATACCAATAGATTATATGAATTGTCCATCAGTTGTCCCTTGGTAGTGCCACATAAAATGCCAAATCACAAGAATATAAGAACAGTATTGAATGCACAATTTATTTTAAATGAACATACAGTTGAATGTATCAGTGAGTAAGGAGGATTTAATCATTGTTTCTTTCATGTAAGGCTCATTCCAGTAATTGGCAAATGCTTAAATTATGACTTAACTTTGGAAAATAGGGGGAAAACATTTTTTTTTATTGGTCAGTTATCTATAACCTAAAAATAAAAGAAATCATCCAAAGGAAAAAATGTGACAACATATTTGGCATAGATTGAGAAATAGATTTTTAACAAACCTCTACATTTTTCAATAGAGCTTATTTTGGAAGATAAAAAATATAATCAGAGTGCACAAGGAATGAGTTCCTTTGACTTCCTGGAAACCTTTGATGAAGTTCTACATGGTGGGATGATGAATAAGCTAAGAGATACAAGAATTCTGGGCAGCATATGTGAATCCCTGAAATGAGCTAAAAATGCAAAATGTAGAACACTTTCAAAGTGGTTTGTGACCAGATTCTTGGGCAAGTGTTAAATGAGTTTTCTTAAAGGTCACTCTCTTGCTCTCAGTTGCTTTTAAGTTATGGAAGTGACTATCTTTATTTCACTCGAAGTCTTGTTGCTAAAAAAGCAAAGAAATAATAGTAGTCAGTTCTATTTATTGTTACTGTATTTGATATGATTATCAGAAATTACAGAAATTGTAGATATCAGGAAATATTATTGTTATTGAAATTAAAAGAAATTGACAAATTATTTAAATGTCTTTGTTGTTGTTGTTTGTAAAAAAAAAAGTTACCACAAGACTTTATATGAAAAGTAAAGACTCAAATGATTTTTAAAAATCAGTGAGGTTGATAACATATGAAGTAAATAACTATGAGGGCAGAATGTAGCTACTCTTCCTGCTACTATTATATCACCAACACCAGCATCAACACCACCACCCTTCCTCCTCCTCCTCCTCTCCCTTCTCCTCTTCCTTTTCTCTCCCTCCTCTTTTTCCTCCTCCTAGCCCTTGTGAGGACTTTAAATGTCAGAAAGAAACATTTTTTCAATGCTATAAATTATAAGAAGCCTAAGGAGCTGCTTGAATGTGGTCACAACTGCGCTTTGTTAGTTGTAAGACAGATAGATTGAAAGAGGAAAGAATGGAATGGGAAGAAGGGAGAAATTAGGAGGCAACTAGAAGTAAATTCAGGCAGGAGGTGATGAAAATTGTACTAAAAAACCTCTTTCATAGAAATAATCAATAATTTCATTGGAGAGAAAGACAATAATGAGACAACACGCCAAAACTTATGGGATACAGAGAAAGCAGTTCTTAGGGGAAGTTTTATATCTCTGAATGCTTATATTAATAAAATAGAGAAGGAGAAGATTAATGAATTGGGCATGCAACTGAAAGAGCTAGAAAAAGAATAAATTAAATGTTCCCAATTAAATACCAAATCAGAAATACTGAAAACCAAAGGAGAAATTAAGAAAGCTATAAAATTAAGAGCTGATTTATGAAAAAAATAATTGATAAATAAATAAAATATATAAAATTGATAAAACTTTGGTAAACCTTATGAAAAAATAAAAGAAGAAAATCACCTTACCAGGATCAAAACTCAGAAGGATGAATTTACCTCTAAAAAAGAGGCAATTAAAAGTTATTCGGATTTATTTTGCCCAATTGTATGCCCATAAATTTGAAAATCTTAGGGAAATGGATGGATATTTACAAAAAAATATAAATTGCCCACAATAACAGAAGAAGAAGTAAAATACTTAAGTCACCCCATCTCAGAAAAAAGAAATTGAAAAAGTCATTAATGAACTTCCTAGGAAAAAATCTCCAGGGTCAGAAGGATTTACAAGTGAATTCTAACAAAAATATAAAGAACAATTAATTCCAATACTATATAGACTATTTATCACCATGGTTATTCAATATGATACTAGAAATGTTAGCTTTAGCTGTAAGCAAAGAAAAAAAAATCAAAGGAATTAGAATAGGCAAAGAAGAAACTAAGTTATCATTTTGCAGACAATGTGATGATATACTTAGAGAATCCTAGAGAATCAAGTATAAAACTACTTGAACTAATAAAAAAAAACTTTAAAAGCAAAGTTCTAGGGATATAAAGTAAACACACAAAAATCATCAGCATTTTTAATATGATTAACAAAGTCCAAGAGCAATAGATAGAGAAATTCCATTTAAAGTTACTGTAAATATTATATAATATTTGATATTATGGCTGCCAAACAAGCCCAGGGACTACATGAACACAACTACAAAACACTTTTTTTTTGCTTCTTGGAGGGCAACTGGAGTTAAGTGACTGGCCAAAGGTCAGTTTTTGTGTTGTGTCTGAAGCCAGATTTGAACTCAGGTCCTCCTGACTCCAGGGCCGGTACTCTATTTACTTTGCCACCTAGCCGCCCCTACAAAATTCTGTTGACACCAATAGAGTCAAATCTAAATCACTGGGAAAACATCAGATGCTAATGGGTAGGCTGAGCAAATATAATAAAAAATTACAATTCTGCCTAAATTAATTTACTTATGCATTGCCGTACCAAACTACCAAAAAGTATTTTTAGAGATAAAATAATATCAAAATTCATCTGGAAGAACAAAAGTTTCAGAGTATCAAGGGAATTAATGGAAAGAAATGGTAGGGAAGGTGTGCCTAACTATACCAGATCTTAAATTGTATTTTAAAGCTGCAATAATCAAAATCACTTTGTATTGGCTAAGAAATAGAAGGGTAGATCAGTGTAATAGGTTAAGCACACAAGACACAGTAGTCAATGATTATAGCAATCTACTGTTTGATAAACCCAAAGACCCCAGCTTCTGAGATGAGAACTCACTGCTTGACAAAAATTGCTGGGAAAACTGGAAAACAGTATGACAGAAAATAAACATAGGCCAATGGGTGACACCGTATCCCAGAATAAAGTAGAAATGGGCACACAATCTATCTATAAAGGCTTATACTATAAACAAATTAGGAGAACAAGCAAGACTTTATCTCTCATATATATAGAGAGAATGTAGGAATTATCAAACAAGAGATAGAGAACACTGTAAAATGCAAAATGGATAATTTTTCATTACATTAAATTGAAAAGGTTTTGCACAAGCAAAACCAATGCAACGAGATTAGGAGGGAAACAGAAAACTGGGAAAGAATTTTTATAACCAGTGTTTCTAATAAAGGCCTCATTTCTAAAATATATCAAGTACTGAGTCACATTTACAAAAATACAAGTCATTCCTCAATTGATAAATGGTCAAAGGATATGAACAGGCAGTTTTTATAGGAAACAATTAAAGCTCTCTGTAGTCATATGAAAAATGCTTTAAATCACTATGGATTAGAGAGATGCAAATTAAAACAACTCTGAGGTACCACATCACACCTATCAGATTGACAAAACAGGAAAATGATAAATGTTGGAGAGGATGTGGGAATGTTCAAACACTAATTTATTATTTGTGGAGCTGTGAGTTGATCCAACCATTCAGGAGAGCAATTTGGAACTATTCCCAAAGAGCTATAAAAATGTACATACCTTTTGACTCAGCAATACCATTTCTAGGGCTGTATCCTGGAGATTATAAAAATAGGAAAAGGAGGCATATGTACAAAAGTATATATAGCAGCTATCTTAGTGGTGGCCAAGTACTGAAAATCCAGGAGATGTCCATCAATCGGGGAATGGCTAAACAAGTTATCATGTAAGAATGTAATGGAATACTAATGTGATATAAGAAATGATGAACAGGTGGACTTCAGAGAAAACTAGAAAGGCTTATATGAACTTATACTGAGTGAGGGGAGCAGAATCAGGAGAACATTGTACATATTACATCCACAGTGTGCAAGGACTGATTTTGGTAGACTTAGCCCTTCTCAACAATGATAAAACCTAAAAAAATTCCAAAGAACACATGATGGAAAATGCCAGCCACATTGAGAAAAAGAATTATGGTGCTGGAATTCAGAATGAAGTAGATTATTTTATTTTTCCTTTTGTTTTATTTTTTTCTTTCTCATGGTTTTTCTCGTTGGTTATAATTCTTCTATGCAACATGACTAATGTGAAAATGTGTTTATAGGAATTTATGTTTAGATTAATATTTATATCAGACTGCAAGTCCTCTTGGGGAGGGAGGTGGGAGAAAATGGGAGAAAATTTAAAAGTTATGGAAATGAATTTTGAAAACTGAAAATTAAAAAAAACAAATTGGGAGAGAAAAAAACCTCATCAAAATTGCTTAACCGTCTTCAGATGAAGAAAACAAAGTTATGTACATACATATGAAAAAATGCTGTAAATCAGTGTTTATTTTAGAAATGCAAGTTAAAACTACTCTAAGGTAGCAACTGACACCTATCATATAAGCTAATATGACAGAAAAGGAAAATAATAAATGTGGGAAGGACTGTGGAAAAATAAGGTCAATAATGGACTGCTAGTGACATGAAAAGGCTAAAACTACATACCATTTGATCCAGCAGTACTACTAATGGTTTTGTATCTCAAAGTGATTTTTAAAGGGGGGCGCTATTTGTATAAAAATATTTCAAGTAGTTCTTTTGGCAGTGACAAAGATTTGGAAATTGAGGGGATGCCTATTGAAGAATGCCTGAACAAGTTGTGGCATATAGTTATAATGGAATATTACTGTGCTATAAGAAAAGATGAGCAGGCTGTTTTCAGTAAAGACTTATATGAACTGATGCAAAGTGAAGTTAGCATGACCAGAACATTATACACAGTAACAGCAACACTGTGTGATGATCAACTAAGAATGGTTTAGCTATTGATTTAGCAATATAGGGATCCAAGACAATTACAATGACCCATGATGAAACATACTATCTACCTCAAAAGAATTGATGGAAACTGAATGTAGATTAAAGCATTCAACTTTTCACTTTCTATTTTTTTTTCTTTTGGGTCTTTGTCTTCTGTTTTTTGTCAGTGTTTTGCATGACTGAGCACATAAAACACATCAAATTGTTCGTGTGTGTGTGTGTGTGTGTGTGTGTGTGTGTGTGTGTGTGTGTGTGTGTGATTTGAGGAAAGGAGGAGCTAAGGGAGAGTGAAAGAAAAAAATTGGAACTCAAAATTTTTTTAAGTGTTAAAATTGCTTTGACATGTAATGGGGCAATTATCTTTTTTTCAAATCTCGCATTTTATTTAAATGTACTTTTTTGGGGGTGGGGGAATATATTTGTGATTTTATCTGTATGGGGAATTACTTGTATGAAATATCCCTCCACCAATGCAGTCTGCAACTCATTTGTAACTTATAGAGAATTTATCATAAAATAGGATGAAAGATTTAGAACAGAAGGAGACCTTAAAAACAATCTAGCCCAGCCTCTTCATTTTACGTCTAAGGCCTGAGGCCCTGAGAGATTAAATAGCTTGATCAACATTAGACAGTTAGTAAATAGAAAAGTTTGTAGGAAGTACTAGAGATGAGAATCCAACCTAAGTCCTCTGATTTCAAAAGCACTATTGTTGCCACTATTCAACACTGCTTTCAAGATAGGGAAGTCCTTTGGCCTTTTGCTAACAATAAATATTTTGATCACAAAACTTTATTGCTAATAAATTTTTGAACCCACACACAACAATCATATGAATATTTAATTATCACATATATATGTGTGTTTGTTTATGTGTATACATGCATATACACATACACATATATGCATACATATATATGTATATATGTTTACATGTACTAATTACCAATAGTTATTTTGTAAAATTTACATGAAATAGAAATTATGAAAGGATGAGATAAAGATAAAAATAAATAAATTTGATCCTAATTTAGGCAGTCAGTGGAATGAGAAAGTGTGGGAGAGAAGACTAGTAGGTTGCCTACAAAACTGAAGATCTATACAGAGACATTATGTTGACCTCATTGCTGTATGCCTGTGAATGTTGGAGTCATTGACCCCATTGGCGTCATGCCAGAAAACTGGACTGCTTCCATTTGGATTGTCTTTGGAAGAATCTGAAGATCATCTGGCAAGAGAAGGTACTGGACACTGAGGTTCTTTCTCAAGGTAAATTGCCAAACATTCAAACTCTACTGCAGAAAGTGCCACTCTAATTAATTGACACTTTGTTCCAATGCAAAAATTATTTCCCTTAAAAGACTATTATATAAAGAACTCAAGCAAGATCAATATTCACATTGCGGTCAAAAGAAGTGATACAAGGACCCTCTCAAGATATCTTTGAAGAACTTTGGAATGGAATATGTGACATGGGATACAATGACAAGGGACCACACAGCATAGTGTGACTGCAACAAGGAAGACATTGTGCTCTATGAGTAAAGCAAAATTGCAGAAGCCCAAATGAAATTCAGGATATGCAAATTTAGAGACTTCTTCACTCCCGATGTACAAATGGACTATTTGTGTCTGACCTATGGTAGAGATCATATTGCTCTGTGTAACGCCATGCATAAGCAGCTTTCCAGAAGAATGCCACTGTGAACCACTTTAAAGATTCTGATTAAAGAATATGTGTTTGTATGTTCATCTATGAAAACATAAAAGTGTATCATACATGTGCCAATGTATATATCTCCATGTATATGTGTATATATGTGTATATCCATATACACAGATGCATGTGCTTGTATATATGTGCTATTTTATTCTTGTGAGTACATATGCATTTCTATAAACATACGTGTATGGATGTTTGTGCATGTATGTATATATGCATGTGTGTAATATGCACACACATACACACATGCACGTATGCATGCACACATATAGATAAAACATTCACAGAAAATCAAGGTACAGAGTTTACGATATTACAACTTACCACAGAAAATCACAATATAGTATTCACAGCAGCTTATCATTAAAATGGCCACATAGTTTGGCCACAAAGTTTTGAACAAAGAATAATCATCTCAAAGTAGTCAAATAGTCAATAGCCAAAGTCTTTCACTCATGGGGCACACTAAGTTAACTCAATCAGTCACTTATTCAACAATCAATTACTAAGTATCATTAATCACTAAGTACAATCATTAGAAAATACACAGACCCTCCACCCCTAGGTCACTAGTAAACTATAATTTCATCATTACCCACAAAGAAATCTTTTCATCTTGACTTGATGAAACTCCTACCTGAATCCACCAGTCACCTGGATTTAAAGGCAGACAGCTCCCAGTTCCCTGTCCAGCTCTCAATGTAAGTCCTGCTCCACACTGAAATTCACAGAGTCCAGTCCATCTCAAATCCTTCACAATTTCTCTTTCTGGGAACTCAAGGCTCAACCAAGCCACAGACAAAGTCTTACCATCCTGGTCATGCTTCCTCAGCCTTCTATAGCTCATTAAAAAAATCAGAATCACCTTATCCAGCTGGGGGGCGGTGGCTCCTGGGCTTTTGGGCTCCTGGCTTCCTGGGCTCCTCTTCAGAAGAAGCTCTGACACCACAAGTTCTCAGGAAATTCTGACTCAGTTCTCAATTCTCATTTCTCTTCTGTAGCTGCTCTACCTCCAGATACTGGTCCCAAGAAATTCTGACTGTGCCTCTCTGAGGCTTTTCCTTATATACACACAGCATTAGCTTGCTGTTTCAGCCAACCCCTTCCCATAATGTCAGCAACAGGAGACAAGAGTTCATACCTTCTGTTTCCCCAACAGAAGTTTGATCAGTTACTAAGTGCTAAGTACCTGCTACCTTTGCTTAACTTGAAACAAGGTGCTAAGTACCTGCTTACTTGCCAATACAAAAAGGGGTCTTCAAATTCAAATTCCATTACCATTACACTCTGATCAACCACAGTAAGATACACTGTACCTTGACTCCAACATAGTGATGTCATTTTGGTCCTCTTCAAAGGGGGAAGGACAAGAACCAGCAAACCAACTTGTAGGAGGCATGGACAGATATAATCTGAAGAGTGGCTAGCTTCTTAAGAGAGCAGGAGAGTGTGAGGAAATACCTGAAGCACTCCCAGAATGCTTGTTGCCAAGGAGAGGCAAGCAAGGTCAAAGAGAGCTGAGAGGATAATGGGCCTTCTCTTCCGTTTCTCAGAGAAGTAACAGCCTAGAACTTTATCTGTCTATACATGTAAATAGTACTAACCATGGGATATAAGTCTGATTCAGAAGAAAACTACTTCCATTTTTGATAATTTACACATGATTACTTTGCCACTTCTAAAAAAAATTATTTATATATATATGTGTGTGTGTGTATTTCTGTATGTATATATATATATATATATATATATATATATATATATATACTATAAGAAATGGCAAATAATGAACAAAATTGTTCATGCAAATAAACTTCAATAAAGAAAATTGGAATAATTACATATTAGAATATTCCAGAAGGTATACCAGAGTATATTCTTTAGATTGCAATGGGATAATACCTCAACTTACCAAGAAAGCGAAAATCATCGGGACAACTAGGTGGCACAGTGAATAGAGCACCAGCCCTGGGGATAGCAGAGCCTGAGTTCAAATCCAGCCTCAGACACTTAACACTTACTAGCTGTGTGACCTGGGGCAAGTCACTTTAATCCAATTGCTCCTGCCTTCCTCCCTCAAAAAAGCAAAAAAAGAAAAACAAAAGAGAGAAAATTATCCACTTTCTCTAGGGAGGGAAGTTGAAAATCAGGAACATGTTAAAGAGCCAGCTTCTTCATATATCTGCAAATTCTAAAATCTTTTTTCACGTCTCTTTCAAATGACTTAAATGATATGTATGTCTCCCTGAAGTTCTTGTACCAATTCCATCCAGTATTAAAATGGTAACCTGTTAATATTCTCTCCATAAGTTAGAAGTGATAAAAGTGCCCTAGGCTTTACATATACACATGTGTGTATGTATGTGCATGCATGCATGCATGCATGTGTAGAGACACATACACATACATATCTAGGAATACAATATGCTTATTAACTTATTCACTCTTTCTTTGTCTATATGTGTGCATGCACATGTGCATGTGTGTATGTGTGCATATTAAACACATGCATATATACATATATGCACAAACACCCTTACACATGTTTATAGAAATTCATATGTACCAACAAGAATAAAATAGCACACATATATAAGCACATGCATCTGTGTATATGGATATATACATATACACATATATACAAAGAGATATGAACATTGGCACATGTGTGATACTCCTTTATGTTTTCATAGATGAACATACAAACACATATTATGAAGTCATATCTATGCTTGCACAGATAGCAGAACTCCCTATAGAAATGAAATCATAGGGGTCTAATAAAACTATAATTATTCACTAGCAATATGCTGTGTGTATATATCTGTATTATATATGTATATATACAACTGTATATATATACACATACATACTAATATACATATATACAAACTTATATGTAGAATATATATGTATATACACATTCAACATACTGCTATAATATTTCCCTATTATATCCCTCTATTCCCTTCCTAATATTTATATAAGCATATTATATATGTGCATATCTTTTTAATATATCATTATTTCCCCCATGTCCAGTGCTCTTTCATTTGTACCCTCCTCCTTCTAACAAAGTATTTTTTACTCTGAACTTAGATCTATCTAGCAGGTTTCTTTCCTCTTTTTCCCCTTGCTGTTAACTACTACAATTTGAACAAATAGTACCACTTTTTTTTCACAGCTGCTAATTTCTTTCTGTGAATGGTCCCATGTGGTGAGAAATTCCTACATGTTTGGAGTTCTCTATGCTGCATTTTTCTAACCTAGGACTTGCTGTCTGTGAGCTAGTCCTAGTATTTGCTGATTAAGTAGAGAAATGATTCTTTAACAATGTAAAGCTGAGGAAGGCATTCATGTTAGTCAAGACAATAGCCTACATGAGTGGCAGTTCCTTCTGCAGTGTGGAAAAGATTGTATATCTCCTTTAGATGACTCTCATTATAGTGTCTCAATCTCCTTGTTCATAGAGCAAAAAACAATTGCCATAACTTGACTGTCAATACTGGCAATTTCTCCTTATTTTCTGTACTCAAGAGTGTGTGGATCCCAGGAAGTCACATGTGTTTTCTTCCCTTTTATTGCCTCAGCCAAGATCTCTTCTTGGTGCCAGGAAGATAATGTTGTGTCATATCAGAATGAGCGTAGCACAAATGATTGTGCAGGATGCAAAGTTTGAATCATGTTATTTATTGCCTGGCAAAGATGTGTCTCTTACCTATATGGCCAATCTCCAATCACTTTTTTCTGTACGCACCTTTTAGAAAGCTCTTGTTTGTTTCACCTTTGCATGGAAGTTAAAAATTGTCCATGCAATTTTTAACTTCTTCTCCCTCTTCACTTCTTCTCCCTCTCATTCATCTTTGTTTTCCGCATATAGAAAAGTCATAGCAAAAAAAGATAAAACATCTATCTCCTATTAAGTTGGACTACATAGAGCAATTTTTATTAGAGAGCCTTGATTGCAATTTAAATAATTCTGATCTTAATACAACTAAAATGTATTCAATATTATTTCTTTTAATGATGCTTTATTTAAAAATGGTTGTTTTAGCCTAAATGCAGTCACAGACATCCTGGAGTTTGTTGTGAATGTATTGACTTCATGCGCTGGATAAATGGCTATTTCCCCAATGGTATTGATTAAATATTTACAAGAGCTAAAGCAGAATTATAGCTTTATTTTCATTTACTTGTATTGATGTCTACCACACTGCTGATACTAGAAAATCACCTTATCTACATAGGTCCAAAGGAATACTTGTGGTAAATAAAAACTTCCTGTTCATGCATGGTTATCTAGATGAGGAAGATACAAAATGAGGGAATTTATAGAATCCCTCAATTCTCTCTTGCCTTTTCAAAAGCCAATCTTGGTTTAAGTGTTCTTATGCTACACAATAGGGAAAAGAGACCATTCTCTATATTTTATTCTCTCAATACTGCTCTGCTAATCGCACTCCATTCCTGAAGCCCTGAATAGTGTAATAACATCAGTGAGTAGAGAAGAAGTATCCTTCTTTTTCATTCCCCTAAATACCTAAATACCCACATATTCATTCTTCTACATAATATATATTATTTATTCCATATTTTGATGGGGGAATGTGGTATGAAGAGGCAGGAAGGCCCAAGGAGAAATATGAAGTTGGGTGATCTTTTTTCCAGTCTCCAAAGGGGGTGCTAGACTAAAATTTTATTTGTCTGCCTGGCTAAATATTGCTAGTACAGGAGTATGAGTCTGGTTCAGAATACAAGTCACTTCACTGTTCCCTCACTTACACTCAACAATTTAGCCCCTTCCCACCCCATGCTAGTTATCCAATAGATAAGTAGAAGTTGCTAAAGGAGAAACAACTTATTTAATAGATTGGTGATCATATTAGTATGGGTATTACGTTAAATGCAATAAATTATAAACAATCATGCCTGCCCATTTTTAATACTACTTCCCAAAAGTTAATTGCATGTTGATCATTGGATAATTATCTCATATTTAAAGTATCAACATCCAAATTCTGACAGAAACAATTATAAAATTATATGATCCATAGCAGCCTCTGCCCATTTTTCTGCCAATCGACCACCATTATTCCAGAAATGGAGGACAAAAAGCATGTAAGATTATTTCATATTTTTTTGTATACTGGTTTGCCATTGCCAAATAGATCATTGTCAAGAGGCCAGTCTCCTGAAGATGTTTTTTCTTTCTGCTCGGCTATGCTAGTGCTCAGAAAGCAGACTACTCTTAAGACCCTATTTGAAGTCCTGTCAGTATGGTGGAAACTGTCATAGTCCTTATTTCAGTGACATAATCCTTGAGAACCTACCACCAATTATATGGAGTTATTCTGCTTGAGTGTTACAAGGTTAATTTTTTCCATGGGAAAATGTAGGAAATTTTTTAAAAAATAAATTTTTTAATTTTTTAATTGAAAAACAATTTTAAACACTTAAAGTCATCTGTGTCCATGAAAAAAAAATCAGACTAGAACCCTAGAAACTTGAGGACTTTTTATAATTATTTATAAATGTTAAGATACAGTAAATGCATTAATGATATTTATCAATTAGTTGTATTTTTCATTCCCATAGAAATGAAGTACGTTGTGATACCACAGATCCAGTTATACTGTACATAAAAACATTTCCTTCAAGTACGTGGTATAATGTGCATCTTCTTTCACTGAAAAACCCATGTTGATTTTCTTTCCCAGCACTCTGGCCATAATACAAATTATATGGCACTAATGTTTTAAAATCTCATGATGACTTTACCCTAAATTTTATGGAGTTCAGAATGTGTAAAGAATATACATGAGTGTATGTATATACATATATGTATTCATATACATATACATACACACATATGTGAGTGTATCCCTAAGCTTTCATGTCATAAACCAGTAAGAGTAAGGAAACCTCAAAATAGGTTCTATTCATGATAAAGGTTGAAAGGATGATAAACACATTGCCTTTCTCCTACATTTTCATTATTTCTTCTTTGTCTTGCAAAAAGAGAACTGGAATATACTTACTTATACATGGTGGAGGCACCCCAGGATTCCATGGCAGCACCCCTATTGCTGTATTGTCTGTCACAAACTGATCAAGGTCAAGTTCATCTGTTGGGGATGATTCCTTCTAGGAGAGAGTAAAGATAATGGTAAAAGTGGTTAAAGGTTCTAGGTTTATACTACAGTTATTATCAGAGAATAATATCTGGGAAATCAGAGTACCAAAGTATAATTGCTGACAGATTAACTCAGGCATAGTGTAGGAGAAATTGGAATGAATATCCAAATGTGGTCAGTGATAATAGTGATTTGTTCTTTCACAGTAAAGGTTATAAGGCTATAGAAAAGGTCATTACTGAATTTTCTGAGGCATAACAGCTGGTTAGATAGATATGAAGATAGATATACACATGCATACATACATACATAAACACAAATACACACAATATGGTTGTTGTTGGTGGTTACTTGGTTGTTGTCCTTTGTTCTCAAAAAGGACCAAAATTACATTTCTATGCTAAAGTCAAGTTTCAACATGCCCAGCTGTGGCTGAACAATGAGAATTCTCAGAATGCTCTAACACAGATTCAGCACAAATAGTCCTTGTGAATATTTGGGGTGGATACTATAAATTTGCATATCCTGCATTTCCTTTGAGCTGTTTAATTCTGTTTTGCTCATACAACATAGCACCTTCTCTGAAGTGGGCACACTATGCTGAGTGGGCCTGTGCTAGTGTCTCCCATGTCACACAATCAGTTCCAAATTTCTTTAGATAGATCTTGAGATTGTCTTTGTATCACTTCTTCTGACCACCATGTGAACACTTGCCCTGCATGAGTTATTCATAAAATAGCCTTTTTGGCAAGCATACATTTTGTATTAGAACAACTTGTCCATTCTATTGGAGTTGTGCTCTCTGAAGCAATTTGAATACTTGGCAATTTAGTATGAGTAAGGACCTCAATATCTGCTACCTTATCCTTCCAGGAGATCTTCAGAATCTTCCTAAGATATATCTATATTATCTATATCTATCTATCTATCTAATCTACTATATACATATCTGTCTGTATGTCTATATGTGCATATATATATATATATATATATATATATATATATGTATATGTGTGTGTATTCTACCCACAATATCAACTATTCTTTCATGAGCACTACATATCTTCATTCCTCTCTAAGCTCCAATCCTGACTTTCTGCACTTTCTCTGTTGTGCCACAGGCCAGTCATATCTTCATTCTTCTTTCAGCCTCTACTTCTGACTTCTGGTGATATCATAGTTAAATATATTGTAACTTCTTTGCTAAAATTTCTTGATCATTCCTCCATCTGTTGTTCTTTCATATGTGGAAGAACTGGTCTTCTCAGTGACCTTTCATGACCTCCATTTTAACCAGAAGTCACTCACTAGCTCTTTCACTATAATTCAAATTTTACCAGTCTATTGCCATGATATTCAATGACACACTCAAAGTTATTGGAACCCTATGCAGGATCGAACAGCAACGTAACTTCTCACATCTGGCACTCATTCTTTTCCTGCTCCCAAAATTTTACTTCTACTTTCTGACTTCAATAAAATTTCTCATTACTTGAGGATTATTATTGGAACTGAATATTATTCTGATGATCAGATTAACATTATTCATACTAAGGTATGAATAAGATTGAGCACCTTTAGGGGGATATTTTAATTTTAAAAGAGTTAACCAGAATAAAATTCTAAAGGGCAGAATTCATTTTGAGCAGGAAGCCTTTGCCTTTAGGCCTTTTATTCAGTGATTCCCATCCTATCCCTACATTGTGTCAAAGAATCAGCACCAAGTAGCTATCATCCATCTCCTTTCCTCATCTCAGCAAGTAGAGTTTTACCTTCCAGAGAATAGTAAAATTAGGTTATTGCCTAGGCAGCCACTGTGAATTAGCACATCAAACTTACAAATATTCAGTGGCAAATCACAATCTCAAGCATGGATAGGCCTCCTCTTTTCCCCTAAATTCCCACCAACGTAAACACCCTCACAATAATGAAGCAGTAACATTCCTCATGCTTCTTGGCTTGTTTTAGTGCTCCCATTAGTGCATAATTAGGGCTAGAATGTAGTTCGAGGCATGGTGGTTTCAGTTGGATGCCTCAGAAATTAAACATGTTTGTTTGCAATGGAGGGTTCTGACTTTGAAGATTGCATATCTGAATGTGCAATGCCATTGGAGAAATGCATTATGTTGCAGATCGGACTGAGCTGAGTGCAGTGAGACTTTTCATTACGAGAACACTATACTTAAAGACTTTCTTGATTAGCTCTCCTGGGGGTATGCTTTTTTCACACAATGAGCCAGTGTAAAAAATAACTTCCCTCTATTTTCATCATGTATTCTACACAGTCTGACCTTCCTCACAAAGGTAACACTCAGGGGACTCCACAACTCCATAATAAATCCTGGTATGTTTGCAGTCGGGGTGGTGATGGAGGGGAGAATGTGCCTCCGTTGATGTGTAGTTACAGCTTCATTAGCAGAATCAGGAATTACAGGCTGATGCTTATGAGAGAATAGGCACCCTGCTTTGTGTTGAAGGAAAGCAAAGTTTACAAAAAGGGACATCATCAAATGGTGCTAGTTTATGACCTGAAATGGGAATTGGAGCATATTAGGAGGGATGAGTCAATTGTTCCTAAGAGAGGAAAGAGACCTTTTGCTGATAAGGATGGGTTCTATAAAGAATTTTTAACTTAAAATGCCATCAAATTGTGGATACTTAATAATTGTGTTTTTTTAATACTAACAAAAATAACTCCTTGTGAAGTGGCTTTCAATGAATTAATCTGTTATTTCAGATTCTTAAAAATGACCATTTCTATAAATGAAAATGGTACTCACAAATGTATAAAGATGCAAGAGGCACTAATCTGAGGGTGCCCAATGCCCTGCTTCCTCACTGATACATACCTTTCTATTGGCACAATACAGAACCCAAAATGTCTACCATTTTTAATTATTTTGAATTAAGGAACTCTGATTCGAAAAGGATCTTTAAAAGATGCAAGTATGCTGCCCAAGAGGGATAATGCATTAGATTATTACCAACTATTAGCAACTCTGAATGGATTTTAAAAGTCAGAATAGCTTTGAAATAGAGAAAACCTAGTGCTGCTGCTGCTGCTACTACTACTATTACTACAAAGAAGCAGCAAGCCAGAATGTGACTTGCAAAAATGATGAAGGCTTTCATTGGAAGAGGCAGTTTCCTTACAAGGGAATTCCTTATACCAGTGAAATTGTAGATCCATTTCCAATACCTAATAATAATTACTCAAATTGAGGCAGTATGATACAATAGAGTGTAGGATCAGGACTTACAAGATCTGTATTCAAGTCCTACCCCCTTAGACAGTTAGTTTCTGTATGCATCTAGGTAAATCACTTTGCCTCTATGGGACTATTTCCACTTCTGTTAATAAATGAATTAGACCTGCTTATTTCTTTTTTTTTTTTAGGTTGAAAAGCTTAGATTTAATAGCACACGCTGCATCACCACAGTTTGGAATGGAGTCCCATGACCTAAAGCTAACTTCCTAGATATCCCACAACAGCCATCCCTGAGGTTAACCTCCTCTTGGGCCCTTCCCCACGTCAACTGCAGAGAATGCTGACAAGAGTCCACACTTGCACCCTCTGGGCTCACATGCCATAACTGCACAGTTCTTGGTCTTGCAGGGTTCTGGATGTATAGAGCAGCACACTGGAAATCCCCTTCTTATGGCACTGAGCTTGTTTCAGGTTTCAACCTTTCCCAATTCCCCACCCTCATCCTGAGACAAACACATTGATGAAGTGTAGCTCATCAGCTTTCACAATTTCTATTGGGATCTTCCAGCAAAACATAAGATTTGACTTGTCAATCCAAAAGCTTCAACTCCACCATCAACTTCATACTGCGGTATTAGCTCTTTACTGGCAGTTTGTTCAAGTAGTTATAGGTCTTGCCTTTTTCTTTGTTAAATTAATTTATTAGTTTAGTTTCAGTAAACAAGATTCAATTCCATAGTTCCTTGATTTTCAAATTTCTTTTACTTCTCTCCCTCTCCCCCCACAACAGCATATAGTCCAGTATAGGATCTGCAAATACATTCATATTAGACATTAGTCCAATTACAAAGGTGTATTGTACTAGGTGGGATGAAAAATGGTAAAGAAGAAATAAAACCAAACAATGAAAAGAAAAAGATCAATTAGTTTGTTTCCATCAGGATTCAAGCTCAGTTCTTGCTAGTTATATCTCTGGATGTCGCATTTCTCTCTTTAATGAGTCTTTCAGGATTGACCTATATCACTGCATTGCCAAGAAGAGTCTAGTCTGTCATAGTTGGTCGTCACATCTATGAAGTGTCTGTGATTGTATGCAAATTTCTTCTGATTCTACTCTTCTCGCTCAGCATCAGTTTATATAAGTCTCTCCAGGTAATTATGAAATCCGTCACCTCCTCGTTTCTTATAGCACAATATTATTCCATTACATTCATATACCACAACTTGTTTAGCCATTCCCCAATTGATGGGCACCCCTTTAGTTTCCAATTCTTTGCAACCACAAAAAGGGCTGGTATAAATATTTTGTACATATGGGTCTTCCTCCCACTTCTATGATCTCTTTGGGATAAAACCCTAGAAGTGGTATTGTTGGGTCAAAGGGTATGAAATTATTTATGATCCTTTGGGCATAATTCCAGATTGCTCTCCAGAATGGTTGGATAAGTTCACAACTCCACCAGCAATATATTAGTGTTCCAATTTGTCCACATTCTCTCCAGCATTTGTCACTTTCTTGTTTTGTCATCTTAGCCAATCTGACTGGAGAGATGTGGTATCTCAGAGTTGTTTTGATTTGCATTTCTCTAATCAATAGTGATTTAGAGCATTTCTTCATATGCTTATAGATATGTTTCATTTCTTTCTCTAAAAACTGCCCATTCATATCCTTTGACCATTTATCAATTGGGGAATGACTTGTATTCATATAGATTTGGCCCAATTCTCCATAAATTTTAGAAATGAGTCCTTTATCAGAGACACAAGTTGTAAAAATTCTTTCCCAATTTCTCACCTCCCTCTTGATCTTGGTTACATTGGCTTTGTTTGTACAGAAGCTTTTCAATTTAATGTAATCAAAGTTATCCATTTTGCATTTTATAATGCTAATTCTTGTTTGGTCCTAAAGTCTTCCCCTCTCCACAAATCTGTCAGGTAAACTATTCCTTGCTTTCCCAGATTGCTTACAGTATCATCTTTTACACCTAGATCATGTACCCATTTAGACTTGATTTTGGTATATGGTGTTAGATAATGAACTATGCCCAGTTTCTGCCATACTGTATTCCAGTTTTCCCAGAAGTTTTTGTCAAATAGTGCATTCTTATCCCAAAAACTGGGGTCTTTGGGTTTATCAAGACCTGCTTATTTCTAAAGTCTTACTAATACGTAGAGTTATACTTATCTCCTTTTAAATTGACGTTGAACTATTCATTAACAATTACCATTTAGATTTGTCCATTCAGTCAGTTCATTATTCTATTTTATTGTACCAATGTTTATCCCAAATTTCTCTATATTTTCCATAATAGAAGCACCATTACTTATCCTATAATGCCTCCCTTTATAAGCCCTCCCCCTCTCACCTTCATTTGTGTATTTGATTATATAACAACTAAGCTGGCTAAACAAATCTCAAAACCTATGTTTCTGTAAAGAATTCATCACATTTTCTATCAGCATACTTTTGACCAAGTAGAAGAAATGCTGATAAACTAGAGTATTTAAAGGATAATAGAATTATGAATGGTTTCAATGCCATGAGGATCAAAAAAAAAAAAACAAGCAAACAAACTAGTAATGTTTAGAATCACAGTACGGGAATTCACTGTAGACATGAAAGATACCTTCATGCACTTGTAAGGTTTTCATATTCAAGAGGAATTAGTGTTGTTCAGCATGGTCTAAGAGAGTAGAGAGGCAAGAGTAACATGAAGCAGCAAAGAGATACATTTAGTCCTGACAACAAGAACCACTGACCAGCAACTAGAGTGATCCAAATGTGAAATGAGGTCATTTTGGGAGTGGGTAATAGAAAATGTTCTTGGTCAGATAATTTTTGGAATACATGGCCTTAAAGTTCCCTTCCAAATCTGAAATTCTCTGATTCTACAAAATAGATTTTTATAAGCTGGTTTGTCATGGTAGCCATTATGAATAATATTGTTTCCAATGGAAAATATGTTCAAAGCTCCAAACAACCCATTTACAAATGACCTTTTGAAACAAAACCCATTTATAAATTGAAGACTGCTTAGATTGAGATTTTTTATTGTAGTATATTTTCTGAGTTTTCTGGAAACAAACATGGATTTTCTTTTCATGTCATTAGTAAACAATGTATCTCTGACCTCAGATGATGATGTTTCATGCTATGGTAACACACTGAAGGAGGAATATTAATTTACACATCAGTAAAATCAATAGTGGAATAATATATTATCTTGGATAAACCCTATGACTGGACTGAACATGCTATAGCATCCACTCAAGTGATGGGTGATTAATACCAATGTTTGAAGAAGATTTATTTCATTGTTTATGTAGATTTCATGGAATGAGTTTGCATTTACAAATGTTCTCAAATGAATATGTATGTGCATATATATTCTGCTTCTAATATTACCTCATGAAGGGAAGGAAGGGCTACATTTTACCCAATAATTAGAGACTGTTAGGGGAGAAAAACTGCCCAGTTAAATAGAAATACAATTGTCTAAATTGAACCCATTTCAAGTCTTCTCACTTGGAAAGATAAAATTTAGCTCTACCAATATCATAAGTTGCTTGTATTTCTCACAGTTTTGCTCTTGGAAATTTAAAAGTGATAGAAATATTTTTATCAAAGTAGACAACTTACTATCCCCTCTAGAGGAGATATGTCTCCCCTCTCTATCAAAATAGACATCTCCTCCCTTCTCCTCCCTATTTCCTACCCAGCTTCAGAGTAAATAATTTATTATATGTATTTGCAAACAAAACAAACATATGAGATTAAAATATTGTACTTCAGGTCAGGTATGACTGTAACAAAATTTGTAAGTAAAATTCAGCCAAGCTTAGCAGTGCAATGACTATGCATTAGCACGCTGCTAGAAAATATGATGAATTCTTCACAGAACCATGGGTTTTGAGATTTTGTTGGAGAGCTCAGTTGCTATATAATCCAATACATAAATGGAGGTGGGGGGGTGCTAAAAGCATTTTTTAAGCACCCACAAGTCATCAGACATTGTGTTTAATGTTTTCCAAATATTGTCTCATTAGATTCTCACAAAAATCTGTGGAGGGAGGTACCATTATGATCCCAATTTTAGAGTTCAGGAAACTAAGGCAGATAGAAGCTAAATGGGTAGCTCAGGACCACTTACCTAGAAAGTGTTTGAGACTGGAATAGAACTTTGGCCTTGCTGACTACAGGTCCAGTTCTCTCTCTGCTGTGTCACCTAGATACCTCTGAATTATAACGTTTTTGACAAGTGATCATTCTTTCTCTAGGAATCGGGAACCCACTAGCTTCCTAGGCAGACTAGGAATTTTAAACAGACTATGTAATGTGTTCTCTAAGACTGGCCAGGAATTTGGCATCCCTGTATTTTCAAGTCAGGGCCAGGGAGTGTAAAATTCCCTCGCCAGATTCCATCTTCAACTCTTTTCTTTCTCAAGTTAATTCTACTCTCCTGCATCCCTTAACTTCAACGGATAATAATTAGGAAAACACCTATTTCACCAAATTCTTCTGATTTTTCCCAAGACATCATAATCATGGAAATTACTTTTTTGGTCCCTTCTGACAGTATAATTTATGTCCACATAAATGACCAGAATTTTGAAGGTAAGATCTGTTTTGATGAGTCTTGGGATTTTCTCTTCAAATATGTACCCCAGGAAGAGAACAGGGCTCTTGTTATCAGGTCAATAAATGATTATTTTAGTCCCACTGGAGCAACGTGTCACAATCTATATGTATTTTTCTATTCTTTTTCTTCCTAGTGATATGTGTCTCACTAGATAATTTATGTTTTTTTTTTTTTTACAAATTTTTGGAAGACTTCTCTTTTCCCCTCCCCTGACCTGCCTTCTCCTCTTTTTTTTTCCCCTCTCCTCCCTGTATTCCTTCCAAATGTACCAAATGACATTAGTATAGCATATAGTATAGTATAGCATTCAAAAACACATCTCTAGGAAGGGCCTCTGATGTGATTTTTTTAAAAATTAGATCAGTTTAAGATTTATTATTTGAATATCTGTTCTTTTCCTTTCATGCTTCCTTTATGTAATACTCTCCAACTTTCTGACATTCTAAGATCATGCATCCACTCATTTATCTGATATCTTTCCTCTCACCCCCCCATGTCCCGTGGTGAATCATTACTTTTGTTTTCCTGAGGAGCACATGCTTCATTTTCTGTAACTACTTAAATTATGGAGAGGAGAAGCATTCTTTGTTTCCTTTCACCTTTGTTAGGAGGAAGATGATCCTACATTTGGAAAAGAAATAACAGTCCCTCAACAATCCTGCATCAAAAATACAAGTATTGAATAATCATTGCAAATCATTGCAATTTTCTTTACTTTCTCTTCTGATTTGGATTTTTTTAGGCTTTTCATAAAAGTGGGTATTTCTTAGGCACATAATACAACCCATCAGAGCTGGCATCGTTTTCTCATTTTGAATGAGTCAAATTAATCTTACTGAATTGTCTATTTCTGACTTGAATTATGCTTTCTAAGTTCACCAGAGAAAGAAATGATTTGGACCTCATTCTTTACAAAAAGAATTTGGATTAATATGATCTATGGAGGCAGGAATATGATACAGATGCAGCTACACAAAACAAAAAGTAAAGATAATGATATGTCTTGAAGGTGAACTTCAATAGAAATGAAGGCTTTCATAATTACAATAATACTTTGAATTCAAATAGATTTCTTAGACTCCAGAAATTAAGGTAATGAAACTAATGAATTCCATATAAAATGCTATTATTTTCTCATTATGACTATGGTATATAGCACACATTGGACCTGTGTATATTTGCTAAGAAGTCAAAGGAAAAGAATGTAATCACTTATTAATCCCATTGCATTGAATTCCATTGAAAACAATTGAAATGAATTTCAAATTAAAAATACTTAGGTATATTAAGAAACCCAAATGACCTAGAGAGGAAATTATTTACAAATTATGCTTTTATAATAGCAAATCACAAGGAAAATCTAGGAAATTTTTCTGATACTAAGTTACGATTGATTTTTAAACAAGCTAGTTGAATTAGTTCATGAAACAGATCTGAGTAAAAGATGAGAAATAGATCCTTAGGCACAACATTGGGTAAATGTCTCACAGTAAGTCCCTAGTAAATACAAATTTCATTCAGTATTTACAAAGGGTTGATGTTCCACTTTTAGAATTTAATTTTACCTTAAATAACTCAAAACAAAGCTACTTTATAGTACTCTGCCATACTTGATATGTTTAACCCCAGGTTTAGAGAGAACCCATCTCTTTTTGTTTTTTGGTTATTTTTGGCTATTTATATTTTAAGACTTCTGAAAAAAAGAATCAAGTAGTTTCAATGGGAGGAAAGTCAATCTCCTGTGTGCTGTTCATATTAATACATAATACATTAAGCACACTACCTACTTTACGGGTCTGGCAGGACAGCCTTCTTGAATCAGACAAAACAGAGACAACATTATTTTAAAAGGTTTATACAATTATCAGTAATATCCTAGATACTTTGGGTTGTCATCTATAATACATGGCATACATTAAACCCTCTACCTAGAAAGTATCTTTTAAATGACAGAGCTTCAATAAGTTTAGTTGAATAATTTCAAGGCTATATCTCTGACTAGGCTTGGCACTGAAATTCTGTTATAATCTTGTTCCAGCCTAACTGGCCAGACTTACTGCATTTGGCTTCCTTTCATAAAATCTTTGCTTCAGCCAAACCAACCTATTCACTCTTGCCTAATTTAGGTGCTTCCTCCTTCTAGAAGCATTTATTGATTCCCCCTCATTAGTGATCTCTCCCTCCTCAAATCATATTGTCTTTACTTTTTTTTATTTAAACAAATGCTTTATTAGCTCCTGTTTTACATCATTCATTTCCGCCAGATTTTGAGTTACAATTTATTTTCCCCATTTTTCCCCTACCCACCCTACCAGAATAGCAGTCCCACAAGATATAACTTCCTCCATCCTGCTCTCTCCCATATCTTCTCCCTTACCCCCTTCGACTTTTCCATTAGAGCAAGGTGAATCTCTGTGCCCCGATGCCTGTACATCTTATCTCCCAAATACATGCAAAAGAGTATTGATAATGGTGTTTATATATATTTGAAACATTTAATTTTAAGACCTCAAATTTCAGATTCATTCCCTTCCTCCCTTGTCACCCATTCCCTCTGGGAAGATAAATAATTCAGTATGTGTTGTACATGTATAACTATGCAAAATATTACCATAGTAGATATATTATACAAGGCTGCTTATAATTCCCTCCCACCCATCCCACCCCCCGACCTGGTCCATTCCCTACTTGATCCTGTCCCTCTTCTATAGTGGGTACCTCCAACCTCCCCTCCCCCCAAGAATGCCCTCCCATCCATCATCCCTCCTCTCATACCCCTTTCCCCTATTCTGCTGCTGGTTGAGATATCCCATTTAGTATGTATGTCATTCTCTCCCTGAACCAAATTCATTGAGAATGTGGTTTTGCCTTTTTGCCTTCCTATTCTTTCCCTCCTCTGCAGGCACTTCCCCTTGCTTCTTCTACATGAGATAGTTGACCCTACCCTCTCTCTCCCCGTCTTCTCTTGCCACTTTCTTCTCTCACCTCATAATTTCACCCCTTAGGTATCATACCTTCCCAACAAATTCAACCTATGCCTTCTATCCATGTATAACTGTAAATATATATACACACATTCACATATGTATTCATGTGACCATATAGCCTTCTTCCATTATTTTCATACTGAGAAAAGTTTCATCAGTCACAGTTATTGTTTTTCCATGTAGGAATATAAATAGGTTAAATTTGATAAGTTCCTTTTGATTTCTTTTCCCTGATTGCCTCCTCAGGTATCTCTTGCTTCTTGTCTCTGGATATCAAATTTTCTATTCAACTCTGGTTTTTTCCTCACGAATGCTTGAAAGTCCTCTATTCCACTGAATGACCATATTTTCCCCTGAAACAAAATACTCAGTTTTGCTGGGTAGGTGACCCTTGGGTTCAGTCCCAGTTCTTTTGCTCTCTGGAATATCATATTCCATGCCCTTCGATCCCTCAGTGTAGAAGCTGCCAGGTCCTGGGCTATTCTGATTCTGTTTCCACAATATTGAAATTGTTTCTTCCTGGATGCTTGTAGTATTTTCTCCTTCATCTGGGGATTCTGGAACCTGGCTATAATATTCCTGGGAGTTTTCTTTTTGGGATCTTTTTCAGGAGGTGAACTGTGGATTCTTTCAACCTCTATTTTTCCCTCTGGGTCTAAAACATCAGGGCAATTTTCCTTGAGAATTTCCTGAAGGGTGATTTCTAGGTTCTTTCTTTGATCATGACTTTCAGGTAGTCCAATAATTTTTAAATTATCTCTCCTGGATCTATTTTCCAGGTCAGTGGTTTTTCCCATGAGGTATTTCACATTGCCTTCTATTCTTTCATTTATTTGGATCTGCTTAACAGCATCTTGATTTCTCATGACGTCACTAGCTTCTATTTGCTCCAGTCTAACTCTAAAGGAATGAATCTCCTCAGTGAGCTTTTGAGATTCTTTTTCCATCTGGCAAATTTGGCTTTTTAAGGCATTCTTCTCCTCATTGTCCTTTTGGGCCTCCTTTGCCATTTGAGTTAGTCTATTTTTTAAGGTGTTGTTTTCCTCAGTCAATCTGTTGACCCTCATTTCATCCTTTTCCTGCATCCTTCTCATTTCTCTGCCCAATTTTTCCTCCACTTCTCTTATTTGATTTTTAAAGTCCTTCTTAAGGTCCTCTATGGCCTGTAACCCACTCATATTTTCCTTTGGGGCTTGTGGAGTAGGATTTCTGACCTCACAGTCCTCTGACTGTTCCATGCTTCAATCCTCTTTGCCCCCAAAATGGGAGTCTAATGTTTCATTTCTCTGTTTATTTTGTTTCCTTTGCCATGGCATGATGCCACTTAATTACTTGACTTTTGGGCTTGTTGCCACAGTAGAACTCTGCCACCAGCCAGGGGAGCTTTGTCAGGAATGTGGGGGGGGGCAACTTCCGTTTCTGGCAAGCTGGAAACCCGCCCTACGACCTCCCCCCCCCCACCCAGATCACAATCCAGATCCAGGGAGGTTAAAGCAAGAGCAATTACCCCCCGAGACACACTGCGCTGCCAGCCCCCATAGCACTGTGCTGGCCCTTCCTGCAGGGCTGCTGGGCTGTCCTCAGAGGGAGGTTAGCTTCTCTGTGTTGTTCTTTGTGTGCTGGGGCTCCAGAAGTTGTTCAGAGTCCCCTTTTACATAGTTTGGAGGTAATGGGGGGGTGGTGTGGAGAGCCTTGGAGGTACTGTTTCTACTCTGCCATCTTGGCTCCCTTTACTTTTCTATCTACATGTTATATTAACTACCAGAACATAAACTCCTTGGAGGTTGTGATTTTCTCAACTTTGTTGAGGGCCTTGATTGTAGTAGGTACTTTATAAATGATGATTGAACTTAATTTTAATTTTAAGTTAATTTAATTAAGTTGTTTCCTCTAACCAACACTCTTTTATTATTTCTTTGGCACCTAATTTTCATTCAAATTACAAAATAGAGCATTCTGGGGCAATAGTCTATAGACAGCAATTGCCATATCATTATTTTGTGCATTATAATAAAAAAGGTAAACTATTTAGTTAAATCTAGAAAAGTAAGGTTACTTACATGCCAAAAATCAAAATATGGGCCTATGGCAATGTTTTAATATGATTATTGATTTTTAGGCAGTATTCCTTCTTTTCAGTACTGAAATTTCAAATATCAATTGTTTAGCTTATGTTTATATGAGAAAATATGGTTCTTTTAGGTAATTCTCAAATGTAATTCTACTTTAATTTTCTTTGTTTTGAACTTTAATATTACCAAGTGAGTCCACACAAAACGGAATAGAAAAGAATTGATTTTACAAAGAACCAAGAGTTTCTATTATAAAAAGCTTACTTTTTCTTTTGAATAATATAAGAAATCCAACTTAAAACTTCCAAAGCAATCCTGCTTACCTGTGTTTCATTCTAGTCTTCCTTCTAGTCCCTTCTGTTTAAAAAATGCTTTAATGACATTTTAATAATTCTTTTCCTATCAGTGTCTTTGCATCTCACCTTCTTCCAAAAAAGAATTGAAGTGGAAATACTTTTAAAGTCAAATATGCTTAACTAAGCAAAACAAATTCCAGCATTTGTTGCATCGAAAATATGTTTGTATTATTTTGCATCTTGAGCCTATCACTTCTCTCTAAAGAGAGAGAGATTTTCTGAAACCTTAGTCATTCCTTTGATCTGAACCCTTAAGTCTTTTAAATAGATTTGTCTTTATAACATTGGTTTTGTATTATAACCCATTCTTTTTTTTTAATTTTGTTCAGCATCAATACATATAAAATTTTAGTGCATTCCCTCCTTCCCATGTACCTCTACTGGGTAAATACTTTAAAATTTTACATAAATAACTTTTAAATTATTGTGTTTTTAGCTTCTATACTTCTTTATATAGTATATTTATTATTAAATCTTAAAATTTCACTAATTATTTTGGGAAATCCCGTACATTCTATAGTACCACTGATGAAATCACAGATCCTCAAGATGTTGACACACAGGTATATTCTATATTTTTACAATCATATAATTTTACATACATTTTATAGTATTATGATTGCCTGAAATGTACAAATAATAAAAGACTCAATTGTAATTATTATTTCTCAACTGAAAATAAAATGAGCAGAAAAACTAATTGGGTAATATATAATGCATAAAGTCCAAATAATTTTCTTTCATAGCTATATTAAAAGCACAATCACATTTATGATAAATATGAAAACAGTAATATCTTAATTTTCTAATTTTTATTATTAGTTTCCAGCAAGTCACAAAAAACCAGGTTATGCTCACTCAAAGTATTCACTACACATGTAGCTGTCCAGGGCAAATTGTAAATGGAAGGATTCTTTATAGATAATGAAGTTCTCCAGATGTTCCTGCAATGTCACAAAGCCAACTAAATAAGATTCATAATCAAGAGTTTGACTTAGATATTCATATGGCAAGAACCAAGAAAATAAAAGTGCGTATTATTTAAATTATGATAAATTATGTGATAGGTAGGTCATAGAGTTGGTCAATTGGTTGGTTGGTTGTTGTCCTCATTCTTGAAGAGGACCAAAATGACATCACTATTGGAGAGTAAAGTAACAGTGTGTCTGACTGTGGCTGATCAGACCCATGTAAGCTCAGAATGCCCTAGCACAAGTAAGGCACAAATAGTCTATGTGAACATTTGGGGTGGATTCTCTAAATTTGAGCATCTTGTATTTCTTTTCAGCTACTTCAATTCTGCTTTGCTCATAGAGCACAGCACCTTTTCTGATGAGAGCATACCATGTTCTGTGGTTCTATGTCACTGTTTCCCACATTACAGAATCAATTCCAAAGTTCCTAAGACAGACCTTGAGAGTACCATTGTATTGCTTCTTCTGAACACCAAGTGATCACTCACCCTATGTGAATTCTCCATAAATTAGTCTTTTAGGTAAGCATATGTTTAGCATTCTAACAATGTGGCCAGCCTATCAGAATTGCACCTCTGCAGTAGAACTTGAATACTTGACAATTTAGTTAGAGAAAGGGCCTCGGTGTCTGGTAACTTATCCTGTCAGGTAATCTTCAAAATCTTCCTAAGACAATTCAAATGGAAGCAATTAATTTTCCTGGCATGGTGCTGGTATACTGTCCAATTTTCACAGACTTATAACAATGAGATTAGCACAACTCTGTAGGCCTTTGGTTTGGTAAGTAGTTTAATACGTTTCCTTTCCCATACTTTTTTTTCAGAGCCTCCCAAACCCTCAACTGGCTCTGGCAATGCATGTATAAGCCTCACTATCAATGTATACATTCACAGACAGCATATTGCCAAGGAAAGTCATTTTATATACAAGAGTAAAACTCCATTTGCTGTAACCAATGGTTCCATGTATCAGTGGTGTGGTGCTGGCTGATGGAATACTTGTGGTTTCTTGGTGTTAATTGTTAGGCCAAAATTAGCACAAGAAGCAGGGAATTGATTCATACTTTGTTGCATCTCAGCTTCAGAGGCTGCATTGAGTGCGCAATCACCTGCAAACAAAAAATCATCCACCAACACTCTCTCTATTTTGGTTTTGGCTTGCCGCCTTTTCAAGTTGAAGAAATACAATCAGGTTGATAGCCGACCTTGATGCTATATTCGTCCTCACTGAATACATTTGACAACATGGCTGAAAACATCTTGCACATAAGCTAGGCATATCACTAGACAATGAACCGGGCCTAGAATTGAAAGAACAGATTGGACTGCATTGGTAGAGTAAAATGCTTTTTATAATCTCAAGTTTCTGTTTAAAACAAATTTTTGTATTTTTACCACAGTTGTGCAGTCAGCCTATTTTTTTAACACCAACATTTTCCCAGTGATTCCAAATAACTGGCAATCATGCTGAAGTCAATGTGGAGGTTGCATAAGACCAATGTTATTTTATAGAGCCCTTTCCTCCCTATCTGATGTGTGTATGGGGATTTATTAGGTCCATTCTATCAAAATAATTAGCTCACTTTAAGCCAACCAAGGGCTAACTAGATAGGTAATAGATAGTGTACAGAAATTAAAGGAGACAAATTCAAATCTGGGCTCAGGCACATAGTAACGGTATAACCTTGGGTAACTCATTTAACCATTATCTGCCTCAGTTTTATACTATAAAAATGATGATAATAAGAGAATCTACCTCACAGTATCAAATGAGATAATAAATATAAAGGAATATGCACACTTTAAAGCACTATATATATATATATATATATATAATTATCAAATAATAGAACTTTAGGTCTCTCTCGTTCTAGTTTCTGCTGCATTATGAACTTAATTATAAACAAAATATTAGCAGTACTTTGCAATTTTATTAGAACCCACAATTAGTAAAATTCTTATCATTTAAATAGAGATTTGACTCTCTGGTTTAATTTCAGTTTGCATTTGTATCTAGCCAACCTCTGGATTCTTTGGCCTTGTAGCAAAATTCAGCTTACTGGAAATGATTGGGTGAGGAGAATAAGTAGAATTTGTTACATCTAGACACTGGATATATGAAAGTTTGGAAAATGTGGGACTACTAAAAGTAAACCTTTGGGATATAGCTCTTTGGGTTTTAAGAGGCACTTTTATCTTACAAAGGATTTAATACAATTCCATTAAAGAGTGAGGCAATTTACTAAAGAAATCCATTTTTCAGAAAGAAATCCATTGCTTAAAACCTAGCACAGCTATATTTTTTGTAACACCTGGGGCTCTCATTGCTTACCTATGTAGCTAGCAAGAAAAGCACGAAGTCATATAAGTTCATCTTTTGGAACTCCTCTTGCCTAAATGCAGATCTCTCACTCAAAATGCTCATCTGTGTTATGGATCAAATATTATTTTTCACTCTTATACCCCTGGGTCAGGAGCTTAAGTTCCTTTAATTCTTCCTGGGGATGCCATGGAGCAATGGGGAGAATCATAGGGAACATGTTTTAATAAACCATATTATGAAATTGTTTGCCATGTAACAACTGCAGAGCACAACTGAAAAGAGGCAGGTAAGGCTGGTAGAGCTGGTGACCTTTGTCTTATTTCCCACTGGTTTCAGAATTGCCATACTCATTACCCCTTACATTTTCAAGCAAATTGTTCAGACCCCACATGTTCAAAATAATCATACAAATCATTCTCAACTAAATGAAATTCTTGCTTTAAGGGAACTGGGATTGGAACATACACATGCTTTCAATTGCTGTAGATAAATCTTTCATATACATAAAATGCCCAGTAAAATTCTGTTATACATTTCAAATGAATGTAATATTGATGAATATACACTTCAAATGAACATAATATTGATGAATATACATTTCAAATTAATGTAATATTGGTGAAAGAGAAATATATCTAAATCATTTTTCTTTATTTGCTAATAGCATGATTTTCATATATTGACACTAAATATTCATGACATTTCCCTCAGTACTTTCTTCATATTCAATTTCATAACTTTTGGCAGGTATCTTTTTATTTCATTTGTGTAATAATTTCCAAAAAAAAAGATCATGAGTGATTATTTATATCTCATTCACTTACTTACCTCACAGGGAACTGAATATGTGACAGCCCAGTGGTAATCATTGATTCTCTTTCAAATCCCATTGGCCGTAGTCTGTTTCTTAGGTGGATACAATTCACTAATAACATTAGAATGTGGAGCTAAATATTTTAGTATCTAAAATTAAATTATAATACCTTTACAGCTAAAACAGTTATGAATCATGTGTGACTGAATGACTTGCTGGGAGCAAAAGGGACTAGAAAGAAATTAATTGTTTCAATGACAATGCTGTGAATCAGAACAATATTGTGATTTAGGGTAAAAGAAAATACAGATTTGAAGTACTCCAAGGAAAATCAGGAAGAGAAAAATCTAGCTTACGTAACAGTTTGGCAGCTCAGGTGCCAGCAGGATATAATTCCCAAATATTATGGGCTGGGGGGAATGCGGAAGTATGTTAAAAGAACATAAACCAGTAAGGAAAAATATGGTCAGATAATTTCAAGGTACATTTTGGAAATATCACAGGGAGAAAAGAAAATGTCATTTTCCCAATGTAGGTAGAAAAGCAGAAACTATAAAATGGAGACCAATTTATTCAGCAGCAGAT
This sequence comes from Gymnobelideus leadbeateri, assembly GCA_011680675.1. Lineage (NCBI taxonomy): Eukaryota > Metazoa > Chordata > Mammalia > Diprotodontia > Petauridae > Gymnobelideus > Gymnobelideus leadbeateri. The sequence goes on along the minus strand of WOXC01005876.1, from coordinate 45,374 downwards.
ATTCAATTTAAAAAAATGATGGAAATAATCCTGGGATCAGCGGACTTGGATTTGAGTCTTCCCCTACCTACTTTCAATGTTACCATGGTCAAATCACTTTACTTATCTGAGCCTCATTTGTAAATTAAAGAAAATTCTATTTCTACTCTTTACCTCTGGGGGATGATATAAGAATAAACACTTTGTAAACTGTGAAGTACTAAACTTTTATTATGAACTTTTATTATGGCATTTCCATTTTATGACTTTGAACTAATACATTCACAAAGCAACCAGAGACCATGAAAGTAGATATATGAAAACTGAATAACTCTTGCCTTATTTCTTAGGTTTCCCATGGAGGTGAAATATGCTTCATTGACCCTTGAAATAATTACTCATTCTCTGTCTAGGACAATAGCTCTGGGCCAACAAAGCTGATTTTGACTCTTCTTACAATTTCCTTAAACAAACTATTAGGTAAAAAGCACATAATATCCATTAAGAACTTAGCAAAGTTGGAAAGATATTTATTATAATTAGTTCACTTCTTACAAGGCTCTCATTAACTCAAGCACAGAAAGCTGTGTATTTTTCCATGTCCTAGGTCACTGATTGGCTCTGCTTAGGTCATACAGATTCATAGTATCTCACAGAACTAAGGTGAATTCAAACTGTGGGAGGTGAAGGGTGGTGACACTTATTTTTTTTTTTTTGCTTTTGGGAAGGCAATTGGGGTTAAGTGACTTGCCCAAGGTCACACAGCTGTTTTTTGTGTTAAGTGTCTAAGGTCAGATTTGAATTCAGGAAATCCTGACTCCAGGGCCTGTGCTCTCTTCACTGTGCCACCTAGCCACCTCGTGCTGACATTTTTAATCTGAAGATTTTCTGGTTGAGATTTCTCATTGGTTTGCAAAGAGTGGCAAAATGCCTTTCTCCCCAAACCCCGCCTCACATATATACAAGGAAGAATTGAAGAGCAAACTTATCAAAAAAGCATTTATTAATCTTCCATTTGCCTAACATTATACTAAGAATTAGGGATAACAGGCAAAATGTGAAACCATCCCTACTCTAAGAGAGAGTACATTCTGTCTTAAGATATAAAATATATATATAAATAAACACAATAAAGATGAATTGTAAAAAAATATAAAATGAACTAAGGTAGTTAAATATCAGTCAGTTAATAGTCAAGAATACTAGCAGTTGTGTGGATCAGCCAAGATATCATGTAGAAGGTAGTGCTAGAACTACATTTTGAAGGAAGATAGGGATTCTATGACATAAAGGTGAGCAGAAGGTACATTACAGAGACATGACCTGGAAGATGGATGGAACAACACAGACAGTAGACTTAACAGCACTGAAGGCAATGTTCATATGATGAACTTGCCAGATAAGCATTGAGGTCCAGCTGAGAGGTTGTCCTTCCCATGTCAAAGTACAGAAAGAGTCCCTGGATGTGAAGAAAGTTCACATTCTGCCAGTGATCATCTGACACTGTCATCCACAGGCAAAAGATCTTTCCCCCTCTTCACACTCCTCCTCCTTCACCCTCCTGCCAACAGAGACCATGGTAGCAGATGGACTGAAACAGTAGCAGATAATGCATCCATTTGGAATTAGAGTAACAATGAGTAGAAAAATGCACAAATGTAGATATAGAAAGAAAGGCAAGAGAGGAAGTAGATTGAAATAGTGTGATTCCTTATACCACAGAAGATTTCCGGCTTTGACCTCAAGAAAGTCCTTCAAATAAAACACAGCTAATACATTTCTGGGACCAGATTTGAACTCAGATCTTCCTGATTGTGGGCCCAATTCTCTATCCTTTTTGCCACCTTGCTGCTGAACAAGGTATATAGCTCTACTTTGGAATAGCTCTATAAACATTTAAGAAGTTTTCCCCTATGTCAAACCTCAGAAGTTCAGTGAATTAAACTCAATTCAAGCATACAAATAGCTCCTGAGTGTCTGTGGTGCTAGGCATGCTAGACTGTTAGGAAAGACACAATGTTGATTATATAAAATAGTTGACATTTAAATAATGCATCTTGGCAAGATGGAGGCAACTTTATTATGCAGTGCTTTATATCTATCACCTGAACTGATGGTCTGAAGAAGAGACTATATATCTTATTTTTTTTTTTTTTTTTTTTTTTTAAACAAATGTTTTATTAACTTCTGTTTTACATCATTCATTTCCGCCAGATTTTGAGTTACAATCATTTTCCCCCCATTATTCCCCTACCCAACCTCCCAGAATAGCAGTCCCACAAGATATCGCTTCCTCCAATCTGCTCTTCTCATACCTTCTCCCATACCCCCATCGACTTTTCCATTAGAGGAAGATGAATCTTTGTGTCCCAATGCCTGCACATCTTATCTCCCAATTATAGGCAAAAGAGTATTAATAATAGTATTTATATATATTTGAAACATCTAATGTTACGACCTCAAATTTCAGATCCATTTCCTTCCTCCCTTGTCACCCATTCCTTCTTGGGAGATAAGTAATTTAGTATATGTTGTACATGTCTAGCTATGCAAAACATTATCATGGTAGATATATTGTACAAGGCTGCTTATAATTCCCTCCCACTCATCCCACCCCCCACCTGGTCCATTCCCTACATGATCCTGTCCCTCTTCTATAGTGGGTACTTCCAACCTCCCCTCACCCCAAGGATGCCCTCCCATCCATCATCCCTCCTCTCATCCCCCTTCCCCCTATCCTGCTGCAGGTTGAGATATCCCATTTAGTATGGATGTCATTTTCTCCCTGAACCAAATTCAATGTGAATGTGGTTTTGCTTTTTAGCCTACCTTATTCTCCCCCTCCTTTGCAACCACTTCCCCTACATGAGATAGTTTACCCTACCATGTCTCTCCCAATCTCCTCTTGCCACTTTCCTCTCTCACCTCATAATTTCATCCCTTGAGTATTCTCCCTTCTCAACAAATTCAACCTATGCCCTCTATCCATATATAACTGTAACCATATACACACACATTCACATATGTATTCGTATGACCACACACCCTTCTTCCATTATTTTCATAGTGAGAAAGATATCATCAGTCACAGTTATTGCTTTTCCATATAGGAATGTAAATAGTTCAACTTTGATAAGTTCCTTTTGATTTCTTTTCCCTGATTACCTTCTCAGGCATCTCTTCCTTCTTGTGTCTGGATGTCAAATTTTCTATTCAATTCTGGTTTTTTCCTCAAGAATGCTTGAAAGTCCTCTATTCCACTGAATGACCATATTTTCCCCTGAAACAAAATACTCAGTTTTGCTGGGTAGGTGACCCTTGGGTTCATTCCCAGTTCTTTTGCCCTCTGGAATATCATATTCCATGCCCTTCAATCCCTCAGTGTAGAAGCTGCCAGGTCCTGGGCTATTCTGATTGTGTTTCCACAATATTGAAATTGTTTCTTCCTGGCCGCTTGTAGTATTTTCTCCTTGATCTGGGGATTCTGGAACCTGGCTATAATATTCCTGGGAGTTTTCTTTTTGGGATCTTTTTCAGGAGGTGATTGGTGGATTCTTTCAACCTCTATTTTGCCCTCTGGATCTAAAACATCAGGGCAGTTTTCCTTGAGAATTTCTTGAAGGGTGATTTCTAGGTTCTTTCTTTGATCATGGCTTTCAGGTAGTCCAATAATTTTTAAATTGTTTCTCCTGGATCTATTTTCCAGGTCAGTGGTTTTTCCCATGAGATATTTCACATTGCCTTCTAATCTTTCATTTGTTTGGATCTGCTTAACAGCATCTTGATTTCTCATAAAGTCATTAGCTTCCATTTGCTCCAGTCTAACTCTGAAGGAATGAATCTCCTCAGTGAACTTTTGAGATTCTTTTTCCATCTGGCAAATTCTACTTTTTAAGGCATCCTTCTCCTCATTGCCCTTTTGGGCCTCCTTTGCCATTTGAGCTAGTCTATTTTTTAAGGTGTTGTTTTCCTCAGTCAGGCTGTTGACCCTCATTTCATACTTTTCCTGCATCCTTCTCATTTCTCTTTCTAATTTTTTCCTCCACTTCTCTTATTTGATTTTTAAAGTCCTTCTTAAGGTCCTCTATGGCCTGCAACCCGCTCATGTTTTCCCCTGGGGCTTTTGGAGCAGGACTTCTGACCTCACAGTCCTTTTCCCCGCTCTATGCCCCCAAAATAGGAGTCTAGGGTTGCATTTTTCTGTTTCCTTTGCCTTGGCATGTTGCCACTTAATTGCTTGACTTTTGGGCTTGTTGCCACACTATGGCTTTAAGGCCAGATAGAGGAATTTTCGTCCCGAACGTGTGGGGGGCAACTTCCGTTTCTGGCAAGCTATAAACCCACCCACAACTTCACCCTAGATCACAATCCAGATCCAGGGAGGTTAAAGCAAGAGCGATTACCCCCCAAGACTGATCGCTGGATCTCCCCACGATTTGCAGGCTGGGAGCCGGAGCTGCCTCTGAAAACTACAAAATGGCGTGTCTCCTCAGTGGCTTCTAGCCCCCAGGGGAGGGAGGTGACGCATTCCCCAAATACAGGTCCCAAAGTCCATAGGACACTAACCTCTTACTTTGTCCTAGGCATGTCTATGTTGATAATTCTGGAATCGCCACAGTTCCTGGTGTTCTGGGGTTCCTCCAGCCGGCTGCTGGCCCTGCCGCCCTGGGGCTAAAACCTCGGCTCACGCGGACCTGGGCTCGGCTCGGCTCCTGCGCTCTGCGCTGTGCGCGCTGCCGGCTCCCACACCGCTGCGCTGGTCCTTCCTGCAGGGCTGCTGGGCTGTCCTCAGCGGGAGGTTAGCTTTTCTGTGTCGTTCTGTGGGTGCTGGGGCTCCAGAAGTTGTTCACAGTCCTTTTTTACTTAGTTTGTGGGGAATCTGGGGGCAGAGAGGCTTGGACAAGCTGTTTCTACTCCGCCATCTTGGCTCCGCCCCCCACTATATATCTTATTGTAACCCTCATAATATCTATCCTTTCGGTTGCCCAATCTTTCCATTGCTCTCTCCACAAAAACTTTTGCCTATGTCCCCTTCTCTCCATTTACAAAGACACCACTCTAGTTCAGTCTCTCATTACCACTTGACTAGATTATTGCAATAGTCATCTAATTCTACTTCTTACAAGAAGTTTCTTCCAATTCTACCTCATGCTCCACTTAGCTGCCAAAATGATTTTGCTAAAGCATAGAATGTGACCATATCATATTCCTCTTCCTACTGAAGAATTCTTTAATCTCCCCAGCTGGCAATGTCTTCCCTTCGGCTTTCCTAATATCTACTCTGTCACTTGTCTGGATAGATACATCTTTATATACTTGTGTACATATATATAAAGCCACCCATCAGCAGCTTTCCAGAGGGCTGCTGCTGTGAACGGCTTTCAAGATTCTGATTACATAGTATAGCAAACTCTCTATTTATTCAATAAAAATTAGAGACCTTCAACATTCCCAGAAAGTAAAGGTAGAGCATTCATAATGTCACAACTCAACAACTTATCACTAAAATGGCTGCATAGTTTTCACCAAGGTGGTCACATAGTTTTGAACAAAATACAATCATTTAGTAACTCATTCAATCATCCTTAAGGAAGGGACACAAAGTACAAAAGTCAAAGTTCTCTACCTATGCGGTGCAATTAAATTACAATTTCATTGGTCACTACTCAGTATCCACTGAGAGGTCTTTTCATCTTGATGCCAAGGCAAGTAGCTCCTACCTGAATCCACCAAACTGTCACCTGGGTTCAAAGGCAGAGAGCTCCCAGTTCCTTGTCCAACTCTCTGTGCAGTTCTTGCTCCACATTGGAGCACATAGTGTCCAAATCCTTCACAGTCTCTGTTCCTGGGAAGACAAGGCTTAATAAAGCCCCAAGAACATTCATGCACATTAAGAAAGTCACAACAACATTTGTACAAAGTACTGGCACCACAGTCATGCTTCTTCAGTCTCCAGCCGTTCCAGCTGGCCCTCAGAAATCCTCAGCAGCTCTGGCTGGCCCTTGGAAGTCCTCAGATCCATAAGCTCCATTCTCAAAATAAAAATCACTTTATCCAGCCTCCATGTGGCTTGCTCCAAGAAATTCTGTCTCAGTTCTCAATTCTCATTCCTCTTCTCAGTTCTTCTCAATTCTCAGTTCAGTCTTCAGTCTAGCAGCAGCTGCCCTTCCTCCATGATACTTACCCCAGGAAATTCTGACTGCCCAGTGTGTGATTTTCCTTATATGTGGTATTAGCTTCTCCCTTTTCAGCCCCAGTACCTCTTAGCTTAGCAATACAAAGAGATATTCAAATTTCATTACTATTACAATGTATTATGCACATACACATATATAAACATACACATAGATGCATACATACAGTTTCCTCCCCTAGAATGTAAGGCCCTTGAGGGGAAGAAATGTTTGTGGTTTTTTGTTTGCTTGCTTATTTTGTTATTTGTTTCAATTTTGCATCTTCACTGCTTAGTTTAGTGCATCATACAATAAAGGCTTGTTATGAAAGCAAGATCATTACCCATATATTATCCCTATTTGTAAATAACTCTCTGGAATTCCAATGTAGGATTTTCAGAAAAATAAGTTAACTGGCAAATGAGGGCTCAACTCTGGAAACATGCACAGATGATCTATGTGTTTATTAGTTCAGTCTGATTCCTGGTACGTATACAGAAAATTCCCATTCTCCACTTTGGAGAATACACAGTTTGTCTATGACTGTTTGCTGTCCACTTACTATGTGGAAATTCTGAGTGGTTTTTTGGTTGGCTGCTGGCCAGGAACTGGGTTTGCATACTACAAAATGCACAACAAGCCAAATCTATCACTCTCCTCCCTGATGATACTCGAGACAAAGACGCCTCCCATCTTAAGACTCTGGGTGGGGAGAGATAGGTAGCAGCAGTGGTCCACTTTATATCCCAATCAACAAGTGATTGTACTCATGGTGCAGGAGTTTTTTCTATCTCTTTTGTATATTCTTTTCTCCTCTTAGTTGATGAGATATTAGAGATAGAACTGAATAGACTAAGGTCTTGACAGATTCAAAGGGTCAAAAAAGTCATTATCTAGAGTCCTGGAACTATCAGCAATGCCTGACTTTTCCAGCAGCTGAGTCTGACTAGGAACTTAATGCAATCCTGAGGAGCAAAATATGAGATCTATCCCCACAATGGATCAGCCCAGCAACAGAAATACTGCCATGCATTGCAGCAGAGGACAAGCTTATACAATGAGTACACTATATATGAAAGTGAACTTTGTAGAATGATTGCTTTGTTCTAAACACTTTAAATCTGTCCCTAGTCTACCCAGAATCCAAAGTGGTATAGACAAGAGAATCAGTCCCTAGGTAGTGGGTCATGATTATGTTGGTTAGTATTGTTATGCATTGATTATTGCTATAAATATCTATTTATAAAAGCTAATAGATGCTACCTGTCAAAATCATAAACCTTGGGCAAATCAATGATAAAAGGAAGATGCTAATTGTAATTTGTGATTAAGATTTGAGTAATCAAACCCCCATGAGAGAGTATCAAATAAATGCCAATATAAAGATATACCAGTGCCCCTCAGATATATTCCTGGATCCCTGAGGGAATGGGAAAGATGTAGTTAGCCAAACTTCTGGGGACTCAATTCATCAGTATTTATGGGAGTTGGGATAGGGTCCCCCAAAGCTTATATGGATATAACAATATTGAAAAATTTATTCCTTCTGCTGAAATATTCAAAGTCATTGCTTTATTCTCTTTGATGAAAGGAAACTAAAGGTTTGCTATTTCACTGGAATTTTCTTTCTGATGTAATTAAGAGCACAGAAGGAGTTATGAACTGAGGAAAGAATGGAAGGTGAAGACTGGCAAGTATCTAGAGTATTGTGCAATAATAAAAATAGATTTGACAATTTGCAGAAATCTTTAGAAGCTACAATATTGGGGGGGGTGGTAAAGTAGCTAATTGATAAAGGGATAGAAAATAAAACTGGGCTTTTGTGGAGAGGAATTTAGGGAAGGTTTCAAGTTATACTGTATAGAGAACTAGGTCAGGAAGACTTAGGTTTAAGCTTTTCCCCAGTATTAGTATCATAATGAGAAGATCACCTAACCTCTTTGATTCTTAATGTACTTCTCTGTGGGATAAGACATTAGAATGATCTCTAAGGTTAGTGTCAGCTAGAAATTTTAAGATCATGGAGATGGTGAATTTATATTCAAACTAATGAGCAACAAACTTTTTTTCTTTTTAAATCAGAGCTTGTGATCATATAAACATGTCCTTATGCTGTTGCTGTATCTATCTATCATCTCCTATTTATCTACATGTCATCTTTCTACAGTGACTATATACTTCTTAGCTGTCCTGACCTAAATACAAAATGTTGTCCTTTTTATGAGACTTTTAGTAAATATTCTACTTTGTTAGACAATGCGTTCTGATATTTAGTTCAGAAATATGATTGCTATACACTAGAACTAGAGCTAGAATGACTAAATTAAAACAAAAATTAAAAATACACAATTATTAAATTAAAAATAGCTCCAGGGAGTGGAGCCAAGATGGCAGAGTAGAAACAGCACTTCCCTGGCGTTCCTGACCACATCACTTCCAAAACATAGAGAAGGGGACTCTGAACAACCTCTGGAGCTCCAGAACACAAAAAATGACACAGGGAAGATAACCTCCCACTGAGGTCAGCCCAGCAGCCTGGCAGGGAGTGGCCAGCACAGTGATTTGGGAGCAAAGCCCAGGCATATCTGAGTCTGAGGTTTTAGCCCCAGGGCAGCCAAACCAGCAGCCAGCTGGAGGGACTCCAAAACACCAGCAGCTGTGGCATTTCCAGATTTACCAACACATAGATGCCAATGACAAAGTGAGAGGTCAGTACAGCATGGACTTTGGGAGTGCTTAGCTTTTGCCCCCAGGGAAAGAAGCCACAGAGACATTTAGGCATAGTCTGCAGCATGTTGCAGTTTCAGCTCCTGGCCTGCAGACTGAGGGGGGCAATCAGTCTGGGGTGTAATCACTCTTGCTTTAACAGGCCCTGGAATCAGGAGGACCTGAGTTCAAATCCGGGCTCAGACACTTAACACAAATACTAGCCATGTGACCTTGAGCAAGTCACTTAACCCCATTTGCCCTCCAAAAAAGCAAAAAAATGGACTTTTGGACTGGTTGGGAGAGCATGTTGGCCTCTTTCCCTGGGGGTGAGAAACTGCTGAGTAGATGTGGCACAGCCCCCATGTTGTAGCTTCAGTTCCTGGCCTGCAAAATATAGGGGGACAGGTGATCAATCTGGGGAAGGGGAGAATCGCTTTTGCTTTAACCTTCTTGGATCTGGATTGTGATCTGGGGTGGAAGACTTGGGGTGTGTGATCAGCTTGTCAGACATAAGGGGGCTTCAGAGAGGGTACCCAACTAATACCTGCAGCAGCTGAGAAAACCCCAGTGCTTGGGACAGAAGCTCCCCTGGCTAGTCGCAGAGTCCTACTGTGGAAACAAGCCCAAAAGTCAAGAAATCAAGTAACAACATTCTGATGCAAAGGAAACAAAATAAACAGAAAAATGAAACATTAGACTCCTACTTTGGGGGCAGAGAGGACCAAAGCATGGAACAGGAGGAGGATTAGGAGGTCAGAATTCCTACACCAAAAGCCCCAAATAAAAATACAAGCTGGTTACAGGCCATAGAGGACCTTAAGAAGGATTTTAAAAACCAAATAAGATAAGTGGAAGAAAAATTGGGAGGAGAAATGAGAAAGATGCAAGAAAACTATGAAATGAGAGTCAACAGCCTGAATGAGGAAAATAACACCGTAAAAATAGACTAACTCAAATGGCAAAATAGACTCAAAAGGGCAATAAGGAGAAGAATGCCTTAAAAAGCCAAATGTGCCCAATGGAAAAAGAATCTCAAAAGCTCAATGAGGAGATTCATTCCCTCAGAGTTAGACTAGAGCAAATGGAAGCTAGTGACTTTATGAGAAATCAAGATGCTGTTAAACAGTTCCAAACAAATGAAATAATAGAAGGCAAAGTGAAATACCTCATGGGAAAAACCAAAGATGTGGAAAATAGATCCAGGAGAGATAATTTTAAAATTATTGGACTACCTGAAAACCATGATCAAAGAAAGAACCTAGAAATCACCCTTCAAGAAATTCTCAAGGAAAATTGCCCTGATGTTTTAGAAACAGAGGGCAAAATAGAGACTGAAAGAATCCACAGAACACCTCCTGAAAAAGAACCCAAACAGAAAACTCCTCAGAATATTATAGCCAGGTTCTAGAATTTCCAGATCAAGGAGAAAATATTACAAGCAGCCAGGAAGAAACAATTTCAATATTGTGGAAACACAATCAGGATAACACAGGATCTGGCAGCTTCTACCCTGAGGGATAGAAGGGCTTGGAATATGATATTCCAGAGGGAAAAGAAGCTGGGATTAAAACCAAGAATCACCTACCCTGCAAAACTGAGTATCTTGTTTCATGGGGAAATATGATCATTCAGTGGAATACAGGACTTTCAAGCATTCTTGAGGAAAAAAACAGAGTTGTATAGAAAATTTGACATTCAGACACAAGAAGCAAGAGATGCTTGAAAAGGAAAACAGGGAAAAGAAATCATAAGGAACTTATCAAAGTTGAACTATTTACATCCCTACATGGAAAAATTATCATTGTAACTGATGAAACGTTTCTCAGTATGAAAATACTTGAAAGGTATATGGATATATGAATACATTTGTGAATGTGTGTATATATGTGTACAGGTGTACATAGTTAGAGGGTAAAGGTCTAATTTAATAGGAAGGGATGATACTTAAAAGGTGAAATCAAGAGGTGAGAGAGGGTTATAACAAGAGGCAATGGGGAGAGACAGTATGGGATGGACGATCTCATATAGAAGAGGCAAGGAAAATGGTTACAAGGGAGGGGAAGAACAGGAAGGCAAAAAGGCAAAACCTTGCTCTCATTGAATTTGGCTCAGGGAAAGAGTGACATACATACTAAATAGGATATCTCACCCTACAGGAAGGTAGGGGGGAAGGGGATAAGAGGGGTTATTATGGAAGGGAGTATGGGAGAGAAGGGGGAGGGAAGTTGAAAGCACCCACTTTTGAAAAGGGACAGTATCAAAGTAGGGAATAGACCAAGCGGGAGGTGGGATAGGAGGGAGGGAAATATAGTCAGTCTTTTATAATTTATCTACTATGGTGGTGTTTTGCATAGCTACATATGTACAACATATACTGAATTGCTTGTCTTCCCAATAAGGGTGGGTGACAAGAGAGGAAGGGAATGAATCTGGAAATTGAAGTTTTAAAATCAAATGTTTTAAAATATGTAAATACTGTTATTAATACTATTTTACACATAATTGGGGAATAAGGTATACAGGCATTGGGACAGAGATTCACCTTGCCCTACTGGAAAAGTTGAAGGGGGTATGGGAGAAGTTATGGGAGAGAGCAGATTGGATGAGGGGATATCCTGTGGGACTGCTATTCTGGGGTGGTGGGTGGGGGATAAATGGGAAAAAAATTGTAACTCAAAATCTGGTGGAAACAAATGATGTAAACCAGAAGTTAATAAAGGATTTGGGGGAAAAACAGCTCCAAATTTCCAATATTAGCTATGTCTTACACTGAATTGTAATATCACAGTGGATCATAGGATCATTGATGAAGAGTCAGGACTTTAGGGGGCTATAGAAATTGAAAAACAGAGATCAGTGTTTTGTCTGAAGTCAAGATGATAGAGACAAGTTTTAAACACAGGAACTATGATATCAATTCAGGACTCTTTTCACTGAACCTTACTTCTTCTGGAATCAGGAACTTCTTATATTCTACCTATAATACTAGCTATATGATCATGGGAGAGTCTTTTATCCTCTCTTAGCCTCTGTTTCTCCATGTGTAAAATTGATCCTTCCTGAAAGCAATTTTATGAGAATCAAATGAGATGGTCTAGGTAACTGTTTTTCAAACTTTGAAGCACTATTTAAAAAGTAGTTGTCATTATCATAAAGCATTAGCCATCCTGCCTCATGTTTATTAATATGCTGTTCATTCATATACTCATGAACATAGATATATTCATTTAGATATAGTTATTCATCATTTAAGAATCCTCTATTTCCCAAAATAATATTGATGATGATAATGATACCTAACATTTATATAGTACTATAAAGTTTATAAAGTATTTTAAATCCATTATCTCATTTGATCAAAAAAGTTTCATACATTAGTAAATACTGTATATGAGCTGCCTGATTGTTTTTAGTCAATTGATGAATGTTAGGAACAACATGAAAATATAATGATTTTATCTAGAAATGACAAGAAATGTTACAAAGTTACAATATCCATACTAATTAGTGTATGTCCCAAGCTAGTATCTCTGAAGTATTCAGTCAGCACACCTAAATTGAAGTTCATAAACTAAACATCTTCTTTATTGTATTCTTTTGTTAAGCTTTCCTAGGAAATTATATTTATGCTTAGATAAAGATTGAATGAATTTGATGCAGGTACTTATGTTTCCATTTCATATTAATAGGAAGAGTACGAAGTGTTAGGGCAGGAAACAGGGAGCATTGAATTCATTGTCAGAAGGATGGGGACACACATTTTTGGGGTAGAGGAATTTTTGAATTTGCAAATATTAATCTTTTAGTTTAAGAAAATTATAATAGAAATTGAGGAACATTTTGAAAAAAAAAGAGATATGTCATTGTACTTTGATTCAATTCAATAAGCATTATTAAGCAAGTATTATTTGCCAGGACCTATATTAGATACACAATTAAAATAGTATTTGCCCCCAAGGGGGCTCTATTATTGAATTCTGATTTTCCTAAAAGGCCTAAGAAGAGAGAGGAATAGTTATTTGGTTGATCAAAATAATATTCCATATTTGATTTTGAATATGAGATGAGGAAAGAGGGAATTTGGGGAAGTTTATCTCAAATTTTGACTAGCTAGCTATATATGCCACTTTGAGCTTAGATCAAATTTTCTCAGGTGAATCAATGAATAAAAAACATAATTATTTTGTTACATATGTGCAAAATGTGTTAAAAACTGAGGATATAAATTGAAAAGTGACACAACAACATTCTAATTAGTTGATATATATAAATATCTAATGGTAATACATGTATATATAACATAATCTAATGAGATTGTCTGTGTGTGTGTGTGTGTGTGTGTGTGTGTGTGTGTGTGTGTGTGTGCAGTTTCAGCTAAGTAATAAGGCCAATGGTTCTTCTGGTCCAATGGTAAAACAGATACTTAGCATCATTTTCATAAAAACCCTATATGTTTCTAACATTAAAACATTTTTCAGTACTAAGAATTGTTAAGGAGTTTCATGCACATATTTAATGACTCAGGATTAATGTATGCCTGGTATAACCACGACCACCCAGTTCCCAAAGTTATTCTCTGGACTGGCTCACCTACTCCAAATTGTTTCCTTTGCCTAGGCATGTTGCCACTTAATTACTTGATTTTGGGGCTTATTGCCACAGTAGGACTCTGCCAACAGACAGGGGAGCTTCTGTCCCAAACATTGGGGTCTTCATAACTTCCAGAGGTATTAGTTGGGTGGCTTCTTTGGAGCCTCCATACACTCTGGCAAGTTGGATACCCCACCCCAGACTGCAATCCAGATCCACAGAGGTGACCCCAAGACTGATCTCTGGCTCTCCCTACAGTTTGCAGGCCAGGAGCTGAAGCTGCCACTGAAACAGCAAAATGGCAACTGCCGGATCTCCTCAGCTGCTTCTCGCCCCCAAGGGAAGAAGCCTATGCATTCTCCAAATACTGGTCCCCAAATCCATATGGCCCTAACCTCTCATGTTGTCCTAGGCATATCTGTGTTGATAATTCTGGAATTGCCACAGCTGCTGGTGCTCTGGAGTCCCTCCAGCCAGCTGCTGGCCCAGCAGCCTAGACTCAGCTCCCAGAGTGCTGTGCTGTCAGTTCCCAGCATGCTGTGCTGCCTGCTCTCAGAGTGCTGCACTGTACATTCCTAGCATGTTGTGCTGCTCTTTCTCAGAGCGCTGCGCTGGCTGCTCCCTGCAGGGCTGCTGGGCTGTTCTCAGCAGGAGGTTAGCTTCTCTGTGTCGTTCTGTGGGTGCTGGGGCTCCAGAAGTTGTTCAGAGTCCCCTTTTACATGGTTTGGAGGTGATGTGGAGGAGAGCACCTTGGAAGTGTACTCCATCATCTTGGCTCTGCCCCCCAGGGGGCCCAGCCTATTTTTTAAGGTATTATTTACCTCAGCATTTGGGTCTTCTTTAGCAGGTTGTTGACTCACTTTTCATTATTTCCTTGAATCATTCTCATTTCTATTTCCAATTTTTCCTCCACTTCTCTTACTTGATTTTCAAAATCCTTCTTGAGCTCCTCCATGGCCTGTAATCAATTCACATTTTTTTTGGGAAGCTTTTGATGCAGGAGTTCTGATTTTGTTGTCTTCCTCCCATTCCAACAATTTACAGAGTTAAGTAAAACCTCAGAGTTGTTTTAGTGTTTTTCATTTATTTGTAGCATGATTTCAAAGGGTCATTTATAATTTTCGGGTTTTAAATTAGCATTCCCCCCCATCTATTGTAAAATGTTTTATCCTTATAAATTTGCATCAGTTACCAGTATATGGATACATATATGTGATAACAGAATATTATCCAGGATAGTTGATGGAAAGTTTTTATCTATTCATATTTTATATGCTTATTCTATTTTCATTGATAGTAGAGAAATCTTTTTCATAATTAGAAGAAATTAAAATTTATTTGCCTTTCAATCATCACTGCTATGCCTTTATTGATTAAGAATGCAAAGCATTCTCTAATTGTTTATAATATGAATTTTATATTCAGATCTTGTATCCTTTTAGAACTTATTGTAGCAAATCATGTAAGATACTAACCTAAATCTCATTTCTGGAAAAACTGTTTTTCAATTTCCATAACAATTGTCAAATAGATAATCCTTGCCCAAGTAATTTATGTTAAATTTCTCAAACATCAGCTTATTATTTTTGTAGTTTTCTGTTTTGCTGATTTACTTCATTGGACTGATCTATTTTCCAATAAAAAAACTGTATGGAAAGATTTTCATTTTTTTACGCTTTAGTTTGACTTCTGGTAATATGCTTTATTTCTAAATATTTTACCTTCTATTATTGCCCTTGAGAGCCTAGACACTTTCTTTTTCAAAATGAATTTCCTTTACTTTTATGTAGTTCTACAAATTAAATTATTGCTAATTTTGCAGGGCTGGAGGTGGGAAATAATACTAATTTGTTGTTAATTTTAAGTGATATGATCCTTATGAAATTTTATTGGTATGGTCCAACTATAAGAATTGAATATTTCTTAATTATTTAATATTTTTATTTATTAAATATAATTTTATAATGAAATTTATAAAAATTTTCAGTACATTAGTAAATTTGATATGTTTTATGCATTTTAAAGTTATTTTCAATGATATTTCTCATGTTTCTTCCTTTTTAGTAATATGTAGAAATGCTAATAACTTGTAGATGTGTCATATTCTGCTATTTTATTGAACATTACTCATTTTCTCAGCTTTATACCAGTGTTCTTTATGTGTTTTTGTGGTTTTTCCCCCCACCTGAAAACAGCAAAATGCCATGTCCAATTTGTTGATAATAGCACATTTAACTTCACTCCATATTTTCTTGTTATTGCTAGAGTTTACTATAGTGTATTAAAATATTAGAGAATGAGGGGAAATATGCCTTAGTCATTCAGGTTAGAAAAGATTTTTCAGTGCAAAGAAAAGGGAGCTAGCTATTGATTTTACACACACACACACACACACACACACATATATATGAGTGTGTGTGTGTGTGTGTTTGATTATATTAAAGATGGAATTTTGACCATGCCTTTCTGTTTAAAGAATTTTTAACCTAACTGCTTAATTTTTTTAAACAAATGCTTTATTCACTTCTGTTTTACATCATTCATTTCTGCCAGATTTTGAGTTACAATCATTTTCCCCCCGTTATTCCCTTACCCAACCTCCCAGAATAGCAGTCCCACAAGATATCGCTTCCTCCAATCTGCTCTCTCCCATACCTTCTCCCATACCCCCTTCGAATTTTCTATTAGAGGAAGGTGAATCTTTGTGTCCCAATGCCTGCACATCTTATCTCCCTATTATAAGCAAAAGAGTATTAATAATAGTATTTATATATATTTTGAAACATTTAATGTTAAGACCTCGAATTTCAGATCCATTTCCTTCCTCCCTTGTCACCCATTCCCTCTTGGGAGATAAGTAATTCAGTATATGTTGTACATGTCTAGCTATGCAAAACATTATCATAGTAGATATATTGTATAAGGCTGCTTATAATTCCCTCCCACTCATCCCACCTCCTACCTGGTCCATTCCCTACATGATCCTGTCCTTCTTCTATAGTGGGTACTTCCAACCTCCTCTCACCCCAAGGATGCCCTCCCATCCATCATCCCTCCTCTCATCCCCCTTCCCCCTATTCTGCTGCAGGTTGAGATATCCCATTTAGTATGTATGTCATTTTCTCTCTGAACCTAATTCAATGTGAATGTGGTTTTGCCTTTTTTGCCTTCCTTATTCTCCTCCTTTGCAACCACTTCCCCTTGCTTCTTCTACATGGGATAGTTTACCCTACACTGTCTTTCCCCATCTCCTCTTGCCACTTTCCTCTCTCACCTCATAATTTCATCCCTTGAGTATTCTCCCTTCCCAACAAATTCAACCTATGCCCTCTATCCATATACACATACATTCACATATGTATTCATATGACCACACACACTTCTTCCATTATTTTTATAGTGAGAAAGATATCATCACCCACAGTTATTGTTTTTCCATATAGGAATGTAAATAGTTCAACTTTGATAAGTTCCTTTTGATTTCTTTTCCCTGATTACCTTCTCAGGCATCTCTTGCTTCTTGTGTCTGGATGTCAAATTTTCTATTCAATTCTGGCTTTTTCTTCAAGAATGCTTGAAAGTCCTCTATTCCACTGAATGACCATATTTTCCCCTGAAACAAAATACTCAGTTTTGCTGGGTAGGTGACCCTTGGGTTCATTCCCAGTTCTTTTGCCCTCTGGAATATCATATTCCATGCCCTTCGATCCCTCAGTGTAGAAGCTGCCAGGTCCTGGGCTATTCTGATTGCGTTTCCACAATATTGAAATTGTTTCTTCCTGGCTGCTTGGAGTATTTTCTCCTTGATCTGGGGATTCTGGAACCTGGCTATAATATTCCTGGGAGTTTTCTTTTTGGGATCTTTTTCAGGAGGTGATCGTGGATTCTTTCAACCTCTATGTTGCCCTCTGGATCTAAAACATCAGGGCAATTTTCCTTGAGAATTTCTTGAAGGGTGATTTCTAGGTTCTTTCTTTGATCATGGCTGTCAGGTAGTCCAATAATTTTTAAATTGTCTCTCCTGGATCTATTTTCCAGGTCAGTGGTTTTTCCCATGAGATATTTCACATTGCCTTCTAATCTTTCATTCGTTTGGATCTGCTTAACAGCATCTTGATTTCTCATAAAGTCATTAGCTTCCATTTGCTCCAGTCTAACTCTGAAGGAATGAATCTCCTCAGTGAACTTTTGAGATTCTTTTTCCATCTGGCAAATTCGACTTTTTAAGGCATTCTTCTCTCATTGCCCTTTTGGGCCTCCTTTGCCATTTGAGCTAGTCTATTTTTTAAGGTGTTGTTTTCCTCAGTCAGGCTGTTGACCCTCATTTCATACTTTTCCTGCATCCTTCTCATTTCTCTTTCCAATTTTTTCCTCCACTTCTCTTATTTGATTTTTAAAGTTCTTCTTAATGTCCTCTATGGTCTGCAACCCGCTCATGTTTTCCCCTGGGGCTTTTGGAGCAGGACTTCTGATCTCACAGTCCTTTTCCTGCTCTATGCCCCCAAAATAGGAGTCTGGGGTTGCATTTTTCTGTTTCCTTTGCCTTGGCATGTTGCCACTTGATTCCCTGATTTTTGGGCTTGTTGCCACACTATGGCTTTAAGGCCAGATGGAGGAATTGTCGTCCCGAATGTGTGGGGGGCAACTTCCATTTCTGGCAAGCTGTAAACCCACCCACGACTTCCACCCTAGATCACAATCCAGATCCAGGGAGGTTAAAGCAAGAGCGATTACCCCCCACTAAGACTGATTGCTGGATCTCCCTACAATTAATTGCAGGCCAGTAGCTGGAGCTGCCTCTGAAAACTACAAAATGGCGTGTCTCCTCAGGGGCTTCTAGCCCCCAGGGGAGGGAGCCGACCCATTCCCCCAAATACAGGTCCCAAAGTCCATAGGACACTAGCCTCTTACTTTATCCTAGGTATGTCTATGTTGATAATTCTGGAGTCGCCACAGCTCCTGGTGTTCTGGGGTTCCTCCAGCAGGCTGCTGGCCCTGCTGCCCTGGGGCTAAAACCTCGGCTCATGCGGACCTGGGCTCTGCTTGGCTCTGCTTCCTGTGCTCTGCGCGCTACGCACTGCCGGCTCCCAGACTGCTGTGCTGGTCCTTCCTGCAGGGCTCCTGGGCTGTCCTCAGCGGGAGGTGAGCTTCTCTGTGTCGTTCTGTGGGTGCTGGGGCTCCAGAAGTTGTTCAGAGTCCCCTTTTACATAGTTTGGGGGGAATCTGGGGGCAGAGTGGCTTGGATGAGCTGTTTCTACTCCGCCATCTTGGCTCCGCCCCTCCTAACTGCTTAATTTTTAAAAGCATTTTCTTCTATGTATTGAAATAATCATGTTTATGCTTAAGTTCATGAGTAAATATTTCAATTGCTTTATTTATGTTAAACAATCATTGCATCCATTGGAGAGACCCAATTCTATCATGGCAAATTTCTTTGTAAATATTTTTTTTTCCTTGAAAGCATTTAAATGTGTGTGTGTTTGTGTTTGTGTGTGTGTGTGTGAGTGTGTGTGTGTGTATGACATAGGTCTAGAGTTCTCTTTCCCTCCTTGATTTGATATCAGAGATATATTTTTATGATAATTTTGATAGTATACTTGGTAAGATAGCTCTATCAGGAGAAAACAAAATTCTAAATCAATCTGGATGAGGGATTTTTCCCCCTTTTCAGTAGAATTCATCTATGCCTTTTATAAGATTGGCTTAAGATCTCAAATTCAAATTTTCTTAATTAGGGCTATCATATATATATATATATATATATATATATATATATATATATACATATACATATATATATATACACCTATATGATCATAAAATGTATACATACATATATACACATATGCACAAAATTTTACCCATATATTTTAAATTCTATTCTTTTTTTTTTTAAACAAATACTTTATTAACTTCTGTTTTACATCATTCATTTCCACCAGATTTTGAGTTACAAGCATTTTCCCCCCATTATTCCCTGGTCTGATGCCTTTCTAGATAGGAGTCCCAGAAGATATCGCTTCCTCCAATCTGCTCCTCCCATACCTTCTCCCACACCCCCATCGGCTCTCCATCACAGAGGAAGACTAATCTTTGTGTCCTATGCCTACATTGAACTTGCCTTTGACCTCAGAGGCAAAAGAGTATTAATAATAGTATTTATATATATATTTAAACATTTAATGTTATGATTGGATTTCATATCTATTTCCTTCCTCCTTGTCACCCATTCCTCTTGGGGGGTATAAGTAATTCAGTATATGTTGTACATGTCAGCTATGCAAAACATTATCATAGTAGATATATTGTACAAGCTGCTTATAATTCCCTCCCACTCATCCCACCCCTACCTGGTCCATTCCCTACATGATCCTGTCCCTCTTCTATAGTGGGTACTTCCAACCTCCCCTCACCCCAAGGATGCCCTCCCATCCATCATCCCTCCTCTCATCCCCCTTCCCCCTATCCTGCTGCAGGTTGAGATATCCCATTTAGTATGTATGTCATTTTCTCCCTGAACCAAATTCAATGTGAATGTGGTTTTGCCTTTTTAGCCTTCCTTATTCTCCCCCTCCTTTGCACCCACTTCCCTACATGAGATAGTTTACCCTACCATGTCTCTCCCCATCTCCTCTTGCCACTTTCCTCTCTCACCTCATAATTTAATCCCTTGAGTACTCTCCCTTCCCAACAAAATCAACCTATGCCCTCTATCCATATATAACTGTAGCCATATACACATACATTCACATATGTATTCGTATGACCACACCCCCGTCTTCCATTATTTTCATAGTGAGAAAGATATCATCAGTCACAGATATTGCTTTTCCATATAGGAACGTAAATAGTTCAACTTTGATAAGTTCCTTTTGATTTCTTTTCCCTGATTACCTTCTCAGGCATCTCTTCCTTCTTGTGTCTGGATGTCAAATTTTCTGTTCAATTCTGGTTTTTTTCCTCAAGAATGCTTGAAAGTCCTCTATTCACTGAATGACCATATTTTCCCCTGAAACAAAATACTCAGTTTTGCTGGGTAGGTGACCCTTGGGTTCATTCCCAGTTCTTTTGCCCTCTGGAATATCATATTCCATGCCCTTCGATCCTCAGTGTAGAAGCTGCCAGGTCCTGGGCTATTCTGATTGTGTTTCCACAATATTGAAATTGTTTCTTCCTGGCCGCTTGGAGTATTTTCTCCTTGATCTGGGGATTCTGGAACCTGGCTATAATATTCCTGGGAGTTTTCTTTTTGGGATCTTTTTCAGGAGGTGATCGTGGATTCTTTCAACCTCTATGTTGCCCTCTGGATCTAAAACATCAGGGCAATTTTCCTTGAGAATTTCTTGAAGGGTGATTTCTAGGTTCTTTCTTTGATCATGGCTTTTGGGTAGTCCAATAATTTTTTAAATTGTCTCTCCTGGATCTATTTTCCAGGTCAGTGGTTTTTCCCATGAGATATTTCACATTGCCTTCTAATCTTCGTTTGTTTGGATCTGCTTAACAGCATCTTGATTTCTCATAAAGTCATTAGCTTCCATTTGCTCCAGTCTAACTCTGAAGGAATGAATCTCCTCAGTGAACTTTTGAGATTCTTTTTCCATCTGGCAAATCTGACTTTTTAAGGCATTCTTCTCCTCATTGCCCTTTTGGGCCTCCTTTGCCATTTGAGCTAGTTTATTTTTTAAGGTGTTGTTTTCCTCAGTCAGGCTGTTGACCCTCATTTCATACTTTTCCTGCATCCTTCTCATTTCTCTTTCCAATTTTTCCTCCACTTCTCTTATTTGATTTTTAAAGTCCTTCTTAAGGTCCTCTATGGCCTACAACCCACTCATGTTTTCCCTGGGGCTTTTGGAGCAGGACTTCTGACCTCACAGTCCTTTTCCTGCTCTATGCCCCCAAAATAGGAGTCTAGGGTTGCATTTTTCTGTTTCCTTTGCCTTGGCATGTTGCCACTTAATTGCTTGACTTTGGGCTTGTTGCCACACTATGGCTTTAAGGCCAGATAGAGGAATTTTCGTCCCGAACATGTGGGGGGCAACTTCCGTTTCTGGCAAGCTGTAAACCCACCCACAACTTCCACCCTAGATCACAATCCAGATCCAGGGAGGTTAAAGCAAGAGCCATTACCCCCCAAGACTGATCGCTGGATCTCCCCACGATTTGTAGGCTGGGAGCCGGAAATGCCTCTGAAAACTACACAGTGGCGTGTCTCCTCAGCAGCTTCTAGCCCTCAGGGGAGGGAGCTGACGCATTCCCCAAATACAGGTCCCAAAGTCCATAGGACACTAACCTCTTACTTTGTCCTAGGCAAGTCTATGTTGATAATTCTGGCGTCTCCACAGTTCCTGGTGTTCTGGGGTTCCTCCAGCCGGCTGCTGGCCCTCCCGCCCTGGGGCTAAAACCTCGGCTCACATGGACCTGGGCTCGGCTCGGCTCCTGTGCTCTGTGCGCTGCCGGCTCCCAGACCACTGCGCTGGTCCTTCCTGCAGGGTGCTGGGCTGTCCTCAGCGGGAGGTTAGCTTCTCTGTGTCGTTCTGTGGGTGCTGGGGCTCCAGAAATTTTTCAGAGTCCTTTTTTACATAGTTTGTGGAGAATCTGGGGGCAGAGAGGCTTGGATGAGCTGTTTCTACTCCGCCATCTTGGCTCCGCCCCCTAAATTCTATTCTTGCTAGAAGTTTCTGGCAACTTTCTTGATATTCTTTCTATAAAGAATTCACCTTGTTCCTTGTTTTAGTAATTTTATTTTCTTCCCTCCTTTTTAAGAGGGAAGATTTTCCAGTGGCTAATCAGATTTATTATTATTTTTTTAAATTCTTAATCTTATCAGTTCTATACAATTTTATCCAAACTACAATTTGGCTGCCAACACAGGTTCTTAGATCTGCTTTTCTAAAGGGAAGCAACTCAAAATGGGTTAACAAGCTTACTGTAATCATCAAACATATATCCTTTACCTAGTTCAGGGGGAAAAGGTCAGCACCCCGAACTTCAGAGTATACAGACAGAAGTTACAAGACAGAAACAGATCAAGCAGACAGGCTTCCAAACTGTCCAACCATTACATCCATACCAAATGAGAGTTACCAGAGCGGGAAACATCAACATCTTGGTTTTCAAAGCCAGGGGGCTCTCAACGGCTGCCCAGAGTCTCATCTGGTCAAATCACATAACACTTCTCAAAGTGAGCCCCAAAGCAAAGCCTCCCATCAGGGCTTATATAGCCTTCTCCTGGCTCAGAGAATGCAACAACCTTTCTGACCCACTGCCCAATCACTAAGTGTCAAGGTGTGGGCATTCCTGAAAAACAAGCATTCCACCATAGGCTCCAAGTGCACTTAACCTCCCACCAGGGAAGATCTTAAAAATTTACATTCCTGTAACAGTTGTTGACCTCATCATTCAAGAAGTAATTTAGACTTCACTTAGGTCTGCATCCTTTGCTTATATTTTCATTTTTAGGTGATGGGATGATGTGGAAAAACCATTTATATGTGCCAGACACTTTCCTAAGTACCATACAAATATATTAAATATCCTTTGATCTTAACAACAGATAAGGATTGTTATTATACTGATTTTATAGTTGTGGAAGCTGAGGCAAACAGAGCTTAAGTGACTTGTACAGTTACATAGTAAGAGTCTGAGGTTGGATTTAAATTCAGGTCTAATGGAAGAATAAGATATTTTGTCTCAAATCATTTTTCTTTTTACCTTACTTCTAAACGTTTAATCTAATTATATTGACTAGAAATGCAGCACACTTACATTGCCCTTAGTCTTAATTACTATTAAATGCACACCCATAATGAGGATATAGGATGATATATTATAGGATAATGTTCTTTACAAATACATAGTGCTCTGAACTTTCAAATTGAACAACCAATACTTTACCTGCTTCCCTAATCACTGTGTTAAGGCCATCTTAAATGACATGAATCCTATATAAGGCAGGGAGATAAAGGATAATTTCTTATACCTTTGATGGCTGCTGCAGCTTCTCTTCTTAGCATATTTTTTTTAGCAATACAATGTATTGTTGAAAATTCCTTTACATACATCACAATCTATATCTTCTTTACACCTTGGATTCTTAACAAAAATTTAGTTCTTGGGAAGAGTTGGAAGAGACAAATTGAGCAAATGGGTAGTTATTCTGTAAACTCTAGTCCCCTCTTATTAAATTCTTTGCTTTATCTACCATTAGTTGTCTTTTTTATCATTAAACAAATGCTTTATTAACTTCTGGTTTACATAATTCATTTTCACCAAATTTTGAGTTAAAAATTTCCCCCCATTTTCCCTTACCCACCACCCCAGAATAGCAGTCCCACTAGATATCCCCTCATCCAATCTGCTCTCTCCCATATATTCTCCCATACCTCCTTCATCTTTATCATTAGGGCAAGGTGAATCTCTGAGCCCCAATGCCTGACATCTTAAGAAACGTTTAATTTTAAAACTCCGATTTTCAGATCCATTCCCTCCCTCCCTTGTCACCCACTCCCTCTGAGAAGATAAGCAATTCAGTATGTGTTGTACATGTATAGCTATGCAAAACATTACCATAGTAGATATATTGTAAAAGACTGCTTATATTTCTCTCCCACCCATCTCGCCTCCCACCTGGTCCATTCCCTACTTTGATCCTGTCCCTCTTTGATAGTGGGTACTTCCAATGTCCCCTCCCCCCAGAATGCCCTCCCCTCCATCCTCCCCCCTTTCGTCCCCCTTTCCCCTACTCTCCTGCAGGGTGAGATATCCCATTTAGTATGTATGTGATTCTCTCCTTGACACAACTTCAATGAGAATATGGTTTTGCCTTTTTGCCTTCCTGTTCTTCCCCTCCCCTGCAACTACTTACCCCTGCCTCTTCTACATGAGATAGTTTACCCTACCTTGTCTCTCCCCATCTCCTCTTGCCATTTTCCTCTCTCAGCTCTTGACTTCACCCCTTAAGAATCATCCCTTCCCATCAAATTCAACCTGTGCCCTCTATCCATGTATACCAGTAAACATATGCCCATATACCCTTCTTCAATTATTTTCATAATGAGAAAGGTTTCATCAGACACAGTTATTGTTTTTCCATGTAGGAATGTAAATAGTTCAACTTTGATCAGTTCCTTTTGATTTCTTTTCCTTGATTACCTTCTCAAGCATCTCTTGCTTCTTGTGTCTGAATGTCAAATTTTCTATTCAACTCTGGTTTTTTCATCCATAATGCTTGAAAGTCCTCTATTCTACTGAATGAGGCTGGATAGGTGACCCTTGGCTTTAATCACAGCTCTTTTGTCCTCTGGAATATCATATTCCATGCCCTTCGATCCCTCAGTATAGAAGCTGCCAGGTCCTGGGCTATTCTGATTGTGTTTCCACAGTATTGAAGTTTATTCCTGGCTGCTTGTAGTATTTTCTCCTTGATCTGCGAATTCTGGAACCTGGCTATAATATTCGTAGGAGCTTTCTTTTTTGGGATCTTTTTCAATAGGCGATCGGTGGATTCTTTCAACCTCTATTACCCCCTCTGGGTCTAACACATCAGGGCAATTTTCCTTGAGAATTATTTTAAGGATGATTTCTAGTTTCTTTCTTTGATCATGGCTTTCAGGTAGTCCAATAATTTTTAAATTATCTCTCCTGGATCTATTTTCCAGGTCAGTGGTTTTTCCCATGAGGTATTTCACTTTGCCTTCTATTCTTTCATTTGTTTGGATCTGTTTAACAGCATCTTGATTTCTCATAAAGTCACTAGCTTCCATTTGCTCTAGTCTAACTCTGTGGGTATGAATCTCCTCATTGAGCTTTTGAGATTCTTTTTCCATCTGGCAAATTCGGCTTTTTAAGGCATTCTTCTCCTCATTGCCTTTCTGAGCCTCTTTTGCCATTTGAGTTAGTCTGTTTTTTTCAGGTGTTATTTTCCTCAGTCAGGTTGTTGACTGTCATTTCATACTTTTCTTGCATCTTTTTCATTTCTCTTCCCAAATTTTCCCCCACTTCTCTTATCTGCCATCCTCTATGGCCTGTAGCCAGCTTTTATTTTCATTTGGGGCTTTTGGTGCAGGAATTCTGACCTCACAATCCTCCTCCATGCTTTGATCCTCTTTGCCCCTAAAATAGGAGTCCAATGTTGAATTTTTCTGTTTATTTCGTTTCTTTTGCCTAGGCATGTTGCCACTTAATTACTTTATTTTGGGGCTTGTTCCCTTGGTAGGATTCTGCCACCATACAGGAGAGCTTCCGTTGTGGGGTCTTCACAACTTCTACCAGTTGGGTGGCCTCTGTAAAGCCTCCACCCACTCTGGCAAATTGGATATGCACCTCAAACTTCCCCCCCAGACCACAATCCAGATCCAGGCAGTTTAAAGTAAGAGCAATTAACCCCCAGACTGATTGCTGGATCTCCCTACAGTTCACAGACCAGGAGCTAGAGCCGCCACTGATGCTGCAAAGTGGCTTCTGTGCCACGTTTCTTCAGCAGCTTTTCGCCCCCAGGGGAGGAAGCTGATGTGTTCCCCAAATACTGGTCCCAAAGTCAATGGGGCCCTAACTTCTCCCTTTGTCCTAGGCATATCTGTGCTGATAGTTCTGGAATTGCCACTGCTGCTGGTGTTCTGGGGTCCCTCCAGCTGTCTGTTGGCCCAGCCACCCTGGGGCTAAAAGCGCCTTTATTAGCATATTCTTGGGAGAAGCTGCAATATGTAGAGAAATGTCCACATCAATGCATTATATGTCTTTGTGCAGTGGTTGCATGTATCTGTGCTTGATAACACTGTTTAAATAATTTTATTTTTTTATCATCATCATAACTACTGTTTATTTGCCTTGATAGCTCAACTTGACTCCTAGGGCCTTCTCATCCCTAGAAGATGTAGTCATTTCCTTTCATCAGTTCCTCCCAGAACTTTTATTTAAAGGGAAGTGCTTAGGAACACTGTATTTCTACCTTGATTTCTATACTGCTCTATTCTCAGTTCTCTGGACTTCCCCCCTTCCCCTGAATTTTGACCCTCATTTAAACATTCCCTACCTCTCCTCCCCCCCTCCCACCAAGTCTTTTCAACTTTCTCTTATCTATTTTTAATCTACTAGAATGTAAGCACCTATTAGACTGGAGCTGTCTTGTATTCTTTCCTTTTGTTTGTATGCATATTTCTAGCCCTCATCACAGTTCCTAACACATAATAAATGCTTGTTGACTTGACCAAATCCTTACTTTGCACCAAAGTGTACCTTTATATCTATCTCTTGGAATGCCTGGTTTCCAAGACTCTGCTCAAACTCTACTAAGAGTCATTTCCAGGGCAGCTAGGTGGCACAATGAATAGAGCACCAGTCCTAGAGTCAGGAGGACCTAAATTCAAATCCCGTCTCAGGCATTTAACAAACACCTGGCCATGTGACCTTGGGCAAGTTACTTAACCTCAGTTGCACAGCCTTCCTTCCTCCAAAAAAAAAAAAGAGTCATTTCCTAGTTCTCTTAGCTGCTAGTGTATCCCTCCAAACTGACTTTACATATGCTTCATATGCTTTGCATGTGTTTGGCATATCACTATGTAGTATGTACGTGCTGCTTATCCCACTAGAATGTGATTTCCTTGAGGGCAGGGATCATTTCCTTTTAGTCCTCATGTATCTAGCATTTACTACAATTCCCAGCATACAGGAGACACTTAATAAATGCGTCCTTCTTTGATTCCTTGTTTGCCCACTGCTTTTCAGAATGTCATATGGATATCAGAATATGGCTTCCTTTTGTTTGATTTGTAAAAAGAGGAGTAATCTTATATTACTCTGATTGATTTTCCTAAAACATATATACATGCATATATATATATATATTTAAGATACATATATATATTTATATACATACATACATACATACATACATACATACATATATTTCCTTAATCGGTAATTCTGATGTTTGAAGATTTTTTTTTACTGATTTAAAATTGATTTCTTTGTGTTAGTGTTTTGTGGATTCTCTAGGTCTGTTATTCTCTAAACCTGTGTCATCTGCTGAATTTGTAATTCATCCTAAATTAAAATATAGTGCATATGTTTTTTTATTATCCTGTTTTCTTTTTCTAGAAGACATATTTCTTAAATTATATCTTCACTTCCTCTCTTCAAGTGCTGTTGGAATAGAGACTACACCTGAACCTCTGATTTTATTTGGAGGGGTAAGTTTTAGATAAGAAACTCTTTCTAATAAGGTAGGGAAACAACTTTTATGGCATTTAGAGTTTTAGAGAATTGTCTAGAATACTGAGAAGTTAAATGATTTTCCCAGATTCAAAGAACTTCACACAGACACATATCAGAAAAGTGGTTTGTATTGAGGTCTTCCTGGTTCGAAGGTCAAAGCTCTCTATACAATAAACTTCAAAGTCAGTCTCTCTCTCTCTCTCTCTCTCTCTCTCTCTCTCTCTCTCTCTCTCTCTCGTCTCTCAATCTCTCACTTGTTCTTTGAATCATGTTCCTTTGTTCAATTGATTGTGCTCCTTCCTCTGGGGAAAGGGGCAGAGGTGGGAAAGGACTTTTAAGAATAGCAGTCAGTGGGTGGAAAGAATGATACTTTCTTGACTTGAGAAATTATGGCACACATAAAGAGTTGACAAAAGACTTAACCACAAGGAAAATGTGCAAAATATGACAATTTTCAAACAGAAGAAATAGAAAATTCATGTTAAAGGCATTGTGAAAGGAACCCTGGTATGGTGGATCAATTTCTGAACTCAAAGTCAAGAAGACCTGAGTTCAGTTCAGCCTATGCTACATACTAGTGATGTAACCCTAAGTAAGTCACTTAAATGTTCAATATTCTAGACATCTCACTAAGATTTTATATCACAGAGCAAATACAGAACTGCATTAGTAAAGGGATTTTCCTAACTTGAGAGTTTCCTGTAACAATGAAATGATATAAAATCTCTTTCTCTCTGGATTAAATAACTAGGTGATAATAATAATAATAATAATAGGAGGAAAAGTAGGAAGAAGATGAGGAGAAGAAAGAGGAAGAGGAGAAGGTGGAGCAACAGATAGCATTTATAAAGCATTTTAGTATTCACAAAATGCTTTACATATATTATCTTGATTCTCACAAAAATGCTCTGAGGTAATACCTTTATTTCCCCACTTTACATGAAACTGAGACTAAAAGAGGTTAAGAAATTTGCCCCTGAGCATACATTTAATAAAAATCTGAAGCAGGATTTGATCTCAGGTCCATCTACCTCCAAGTTCAGCACTCTATTTATAGTACCACCTCACTGCCTGCTTAATTCTTGGTGAAATGAATTCCTGTCTGTGAATTCCTGGTCAACTTCTACAATATATGTCAGGTAAAAACTAAGAAAAGGAATAATCAGCAGATATCTAGGGAATTTGTAAAGAGTAATATTAATTATAATATCTCACATGTCTGTACTTTTATGAGTTGTAAAGTACGTAAGAACAGGCAATGCAAGATTAAAAACAATTTCTTGTCTTTTCAAAAAAAATAAATTTAAAAATGTCCTTCAAAGGAAGTCTTCAAGAAAAGCCTGGATGGTCACTTGTATTGCATTTAGCAAAATTCATAGCAAAGAGAAAGTGTTTAATAAATGTTTATTGACTGACTGATTTACTTGTCAAGTGTGTTCTACAGGAAATTTTTCTATCAGATAAGTATTGAAATTCATAGACTCTGAGATCTCTTCCAACCCAGCAATACTGTGAGAAAAATGTGTGATGCAAAATTTTCCCTAACTTTTTAATTCTATCTTGTTTTATACATCACTTTTCACAGGAGATTTTTCAAGAGAATTTGCCTAAATTTGTCAAATCAATTGGCTAGAGCTGTTTGTGTATATCATTTAAAAATAAACTTAATTACAATAATTTATCTTATATTATAAACCCAGATTTGATAAAGCTTTTGCATTAAAGTATAGTACACTTTTATCCTGTAATGCCTATGTTTGTTAGAAATGGATTGTTTTCCAGATTTAGTCATAAAATGACACATTTATTTTTGATCATGACATTTTATTCTATTAAGGGTGGTGATAGTGTCACATATAAAAATGGATAAAACATCCATAATTTTAAAAATGATTTTTTTTTACAATTGGGTATAATAGATAATTAAACAACCATTGAAAAATAATATATAATATGTTGTCATCTTGATATACCTCCTGACTGAAATGTTGCAGAATGTTAGCTTTCATTCTTTTTATTAATGTAGAATGAGAAATGAAACTTATCAAAGTAAGATTCTCCTAGCCTTTTAATCTACAATTCAAAGGAATAGTTAAAGATAGACCTTTTCCTAAATACATAGCCCCATCTCACTGTTATTTATCAAATGATTTTTTTTCCATTTGAATTTTGCTGAGATACTGGGAAGCAGAGCCAAGGTTCCTACTGAGTTTTGACCTCTATCTAATTATTTTAGGAGTTATCTTTTCTAACTTCTTTCACATCTACCAGGAGGAATTAATGCATTTCTTTGGTCAAAGTGAGAATGACCTGAGATAGATTACTTTCATTGGCACTACTTACTGTTGACTTAATAGTTATAATTTTCCCTCACAAATGATATTATCGTGTATTTGTGCTTCTTTCATAAAACATGTACAGTGTCCTGACTGTGTCTGATCAGACCAATACAAGTTCAGAAGATTCTACCACATATGGGGCACAAATAGCATATTCAGGGGTAGAGTCATATTTTATAGGTATTTAAACTCAAGATCACATGTGGCCCTCTAGATCCCCAAGTACAGCCCTTTGAATGAATCCAAACTTCACAGAACAAATCACCTTAATAAAAGAATGTGTTCTGTAAAACTTGGATTCAGTCAAAAGGCCATTCTTAAGGAGCTAGAAGGCCACATGTGGCCTTGAGACAGCAGGTTCTCCACCCAAGGAACATTTGAACAGGGGTTGTCTCTAAATTTGCACATCTCATCTTTCTTTTGAGCTACTTCAATTCTGCTTCACTCATAGATCACCACGCCTTCTTTGATGTGAGCATTCCATATTGGGCAGTTCTTTGAAAGTGTCCGCTATGTCTTACAATTGATTCCAAAGTTCTTAAGAGAGATCTTGAGAGTATCTTTGTATTGATTCTTCTGACTTCCCTATGAGCACTTGCCTTTTGTAAGTAAACTAATAAAATAATTTCTTCATATATAAAGTGGAGGCATCAGACCAGATGGCATATAAAGTTCCATTTTGTCCTAAAGCTATGATCTTGTTGTCTCAAAGATGACACTCAGTTCTTAATAGTCATTACCAGTTGAGATCAAAACCCAGTCTCATAGCATTATTCAGGGCAACTTTTTAGTATGTTTCCATACATCCTCTATAGATGTAAGCAACAATCAGTCAATAAAAATTTAAGTGACTTCTTTTTGCCAGACAATGTGATAAGTGCTGGGGATAAAAAGAAAAATAGAAGATAATACCTGCTTTTGAGTGGCTCAGAAATTAATGGGTACAAGCTAAAGTCATTCCTTGGTTCTTTTACATTTTGCTAATATAAGCTAAAGAAATGGCTATCAATATTATATCCATCCATCTAGTTTTATTAAAATCAGCCTTCCTCTTCAAGTCTTTAATAAAATCTTTTCTGCAACATGATCATTAATTGCACACACACACATAACACACACTCACACACACACACACAGAGAAGAGAGAAAGAGAGAGAGAGAACAGAGAGACAGAGACAGAAACAGAAACAGACAGAGATGTTTTAGTAGTAGACTGAATCATCGAAAGTACTGAACAATTTCTAAATTTTGATTAAGGTTTATGTATTTTATCCAACTTTTTGTTCAATTCTTTGTTCACCTATGATATAACATAGGCCCTGATGGATTTACTCAATGGTATATTTTCCAAATGGCATGCCATTATCTGGGTAATATTTCATTCTTTTCCATTTCTGTAACTATGTGTGGCTAGGCCATTTACTTTTGATATAAATAACATTTAGGCAACTCTTTAAGTGTGCAAAAAATGGACAATTCATTGGTTTTTTTTCAAGTGCTTTATTACCTTCTGATTTATATCATTCATTTCCACCAGATTTTGAGTTACAAATTTTCTCCCCATTTCTCCCCTACCCTCTGCCCCAAAATAGCAGTCCCACAGGAATATCCCTTCCTCCAATATGCTTTATACCATATCTTCTCTCATACCCCCTTTGACTTTGCCACTAGAGCATGGTGGATCTCTATTCCCCAGGGGCTGTATATCTTATTTCCCAATTACATGTAAAATAATAATAATAATAATAATAATAATAATAATAATAATAATAATAATATATTTAAACATTTGATTTTAAGACTTTGAATTCCAGATTCATTCCCTTCCTCCCTTTCACCCACCCTTACTGGGAAGAGAAGAAATTCAGTATAGGTGGTATATGTGTAGCTAATGCAAAATATTATCATATTAGATATATTGTATATATTGTAAAAGAATGACTATATTTCCCTCCCTCTTATCCCACCTCCCACTTGTTCTATTCTCTACATTGATCCCATCCCTTTTCAAAAGTGGGTACTTCCAACTTCCCTCCTCCCAAGCCTGCCCTCCCTTTCATCATCCCCCCTATCATCCCCTTCTCTACTACTTTCCTGTTGGGTGAGATACCCTATTTAGTGTGTATGTCATTTCCTCCCTGAGCCAAATTCAATGAGAATAAGGTTGATCCATTCCCTTTTGCCTTCCTATTCTTCCCCTCCATTGTAACCATTTTCCCTTGCCTCTTCTATTTGAGATAGTTTACCCCATTATGGGTGTCCCCATCTCCTCTCATTATATTCCTCTCTCACCTCTTAACTTCACCTTTTTAGTGTCATCCCTTCCTATAGATAAATATAGATATAGATATATATTTTATTCCCATCAACTATTTTCATACTGAGAAAAGTTTCATCAGTTACAATTATAGTTTTTCCATGTAGGAATGTTAATAGTTCAACTTTGATAAACTCCTTATGATTTCTTTTCCCTGTTTACTACCTCATGCTTCTCTTACTTCTTGTATCTGAATGTCAAATTTTCTATTCAACTCTGGTTTTTCATCAATACTTGAAAGTCCTCTATTCCACTGAATGACCATATTTTCCCCTGAAACAAGATACTCAGTTTTGCTGAGTAGGTAATTCGTGGTTTTAATCCCTGCTCCTTTGCCCTCTGGAATAGCATATTCTAAACCTTTCAAGCCCTCAGTATAGAAGCTGCCAGATCCTGAGTTATCCTGATGGTGTTTTCACAATATTGAAATTCTTTCTTCCTGGCTGCTTGTGATATTTTCTCCTTGATTTGGGAATTTCAGAGCCAGACTATAATATTCCTAGGAGTTTTCTTTTTTGGGGATCTTTTTCAAGAGGTGATCTGTGGATTCTTTCAACCTCTATTTTGCCCTCTGGTTCTAAAACATCAGGGCAGTTTTACTTGAGAATTTCTTGGAGGATGATTTCTAGGTTCTTTCTTTGATCATGACTTTCAGGTAGTCCAATAATTTTTAAATTCTCTCCTAGATCTATTTTTCAGGTCAGTAGTTTTTCCAATGAGATATTTCACATTGCCTTCTTTTCTTTCATTTGTTTATACCTGTTTAACAACATCTTGAATTCTCATAAAGTCACTAGCTTCCATTTGCTCTTATCTAATTCTGAACATGAAAGAGGTCAGATAAAGGTCTTGAAAATTTTCAAGTCCCTTTCTGATTTTTATCATGACCACCATCTCCTCTCCTTTGCTCATGTCCTTTATGTTACCTTCTTGCCTCTACCCAGATGAAAGATGTTATAATTTATAATGGATTTAGGGTGAACAGATGAAAACATATTTACTTTTTAATGCCAACTGTACAGGTAGAAATGAAGAATGGATGTTATTAGCAGAGGCATCTAGATGTGATTCAGTGATGGGCCCCAGACTTAGAATCAAGAAGAACTGAGCTCAATTCTAGTCTCAAACACTTTCAATCTATATAATCCTGTGTCATTCACACACTTCCTGCCTCAGTTTCTTTATCTGTAAAACAGGGATAATAATATCACTTATCACCCAAAATTATTGTGAAGAAAAAATGAGATATTCATAAAGCATTTAGGACATTTAAAGTATTATGTAAAATTTAGCTTTAATAATGATGATGATGAAAGCTGGTGGTTATGTAGGACTTTAAGGTTTACAAAGTACTCAGTATATGTTATTTCATTTCATCCTCAAAAGAGATTTGTAAGAAAGGTCCTATTTTTATCATCCCTGGATAAATAAAGTGATATTCGGGGAAGTTGAGTAGAACAAGATCTCATAGTGACTGCCTGAGACAGGATTGGAACCCTTTTCATCCTCACTCTAAATCTACTATTCTACCCACCAAACCAACTATGGATCCTGGGCTCTTTTCTGAGTTTCTTCAATCAGAGCTTGGTGATAGTGATAATACATTGCAGTCTTAACTTCACATGGTTAAATTATTTTTTCTCATTTGGTTTTTCATTTCTCTAAAGAGGATATGAACACTTTGAAGGCAGGGACCATGTTTTATACTTCTCTTTTTATCCCTCATGGCACCCAATATAGAGTTGTATAAACTTAGCAGGTATTCTATCACAACTTTATTGATTTAGCTTACAGAAATACATGTGTGTACATATGTATTTATCCATATATGTATGTATTTACACACACATATATGTTTACACACAAATATGTATTTTTCCTTAAATGAAAGAATCATGAAAATTTCTATGTAAAATACTAAAATAGAATAAGCAGAATGCGCTCATATGTTATCAAAGGGCAACATTATCTTTGTTTTTCTTATCATAGTGATTTTATTTATCAAGTATTCAATACATAGTCAATGACTTGATCAAGTGTTTCAAAAGGAGTAAGTTAAACTTAAATCACCATTGTCAATTTCAGCATGGATTTTGAATAATATGAAACTTCTCTCATATGAAAGTTTCCATTTTTGTTAAGGATATATTGCCTTGGTTTCTTTTCGCAAAATGTCATCCACATAACTATTATATGTACATTCATGTCTTGGCAAAATTTTTTTAAAACAGTAATGGCCTAGGACCTGATGAATCACTTAAGACATTTGAAAATCATTTAACAAATTATGATTTAATTATACTATCATCCTTCAATACTTTAAGGATAGATGAAGTATTTAGAAAAAAGTATTTAATAAATAATTACTATATATCAAGCACTGTGCTAAATATTTGGGATACAAAGCAAAAAAAAAAAAGTAGTTTCTGCTCTCAAGGAGCTTATGTCCTATTAAGAAAAAAAAAAGACAAAACATGAACGAGAACTGGGAAGAGGAGAGATAAGGGCATCCACACCAGGACAAAATTATTTCTAATTTGGCAAGGCAACTGGTACAGAGGTAGAGCATTCCAGAGAGTGAGTTGATCTGGCAGTGAAGGATCCATAATTTTGTCAGTGTGGATCATTCTTTCACTTATATAGGTTACATTCTCACTATCACTCAGTAAATTGTCTTTCAGAGTTACTGTATCAGGATAATTCAGAACCTTAAGTCCAACCTGTTTTTGGTGAATCTCTCTCGATTCATATAGGCTGATCACTATGGAAAATACAAAATTTACAATCCTGAATTTATACCCAGGGAGCAGCTTATTAATGTCAGGACAGTTATTCTGAAAATTAGCAGTAATAGTGCCAGCATAAGGGGCTAAACAATCTCAGTGTTGAGAGTAACTTTGTCAAATAGTTTGAAAATGATTGGATTTCATTTCAGTTTCTTACTTCCTAAAACACATTCCCCATCACACCTTTGCTTTTTTGTCAGGAGCACATTCTCCTAGTTACTTAGACTTAAAGTGTTTTTACCATCTTTGTCCCCAATGTCACCTCACAACACAGTAAAAAGCTTGAAAGGTGGGAAACAGCTTGGAGAAAACTTGGCATTATATATAGGCAAAATGAGGAGGTTAAAAGATAGACATAAAATGGAAAAGATTTGTTCTTCTTGCTATACTAATCCATTCTGATTAGTGAAAGTGGAAAGAGTATATTTGATTTTAGCTCTTGATACACACTATTAGGAAGTTACAATGATACTTATGAAGACAAAATTTGGAAAGAGAATTATGAAATAACACATATAGGGGAAAAACATTCAGGACTTAATATTTCAGATTTTTCAGATAAAAGAAATATGAAAGAACTGGAAGAGGGGTGGAAAAAGGGAATGTTAGAGTAGTAGTACAAAAACTACCACCACCACCAAAAGGGGGGGGGGGAGGTAAT
The DNA here is from genome assembly GCA_011680675.1 of Gymnobelideus leadbeateri. NCBI lineage: Eukaryota > Metazoa > Chordata > Mammalia > Diprotodontia > Petauridae > Gymnobelideus > Gymnobelideus leadbeateri. Next base: position 9,609 of record WOXC01005876.1, on the reverse strand, counting down.
AAAAGGCAAAAAAATGCTCCATATAGTTATTTTTCTCATTTCCATTAAATCTTGGTGAAAATGATGTTTCACATAATTATCCTTGATTACAATTAAAAAAAACATTAAAATGGAACAAGGTTTTCATAGTTAATTTTCTACAGAAGACTACTGCATTAATCATGCTTTCATAAAACTTTCAAATGACTAAATCTTTGAGAGAATAACATTCTTCTGTATTTCTTGCCTGTTGATGCATCTCTCTGTGTGTATGTGAGTGTGTGTGTGTTTGTGTGTTCAGAGATGCAGAAATATAAATATAGATGCCCCCTAGAATATCTTAAACTCCCAGTGAATCTCCTCAACTCCCATGACTTCTTTCTTTGTTCATTCAATTCTCCTATCTACATTTCATGTAACCACCCACAGGATATTTATAACTAAGCTCCTATATTTAACTGTGCTGGCTACATGATGATAAAAACAAAGATTCCCTTGTCTTTCATCATCACTTCACATTCTTCTATCTCTTCTGCCTTGTTCTTCCTAAATTTTGTCTTCATCGCCATCTTCAGTTATTCCTTCCTTCCTTATTCACCCTTTGGCCAGCACCCCTGTTCTGGGTCTGATAAGTATTTTTTTCCTAGTATAGAGACATGATATATAAACTAACATTTCAGGTCAGCAAACAAATAAACAACAGCAACCAAAAACACCCCCAACAAATCCTTGTTTAATTAGTAAAAAAAAAAAATTATTAGAGGACAGACATATCTGAAACATCATACAGTTAAGACAATGAATTTGAGAATGTGCTTTCCTCTTTATGACAGTCAGCACATTTATTAATTCTCTAATTTGTGTCAGGCACATATGTACAAATACAATGAAATAATTACTACTACAACTTAATACTGAGAAAGCAAGTGCATATATTCGGAAAATATATAAAGAGAATAATTACAAATAGGAGAAAACAAAGAGAATGAGCATTTATTAAGCACTTACTATTTATCAGACACTGTTCTATGATCTATAAATATCTCATTCAATGCCTACAAAGTTGTGAAATACAAGGCAGTGTGGGAGGGAGATTATTAGCAACTGGAGGGGATCAACAAAGGGTTCATATAGAAGGTGATGAGTGAGCATCTTGAAGGCAGAGGAGATTCTTTGAGGTAAAGGTAAAGAGAGTACACTCAGCGGCATGGGGAATGGCCAGTGCAAAGATGTAGAGAGAAGAGAGAGTTTTATATATGAGAGACAAAATAAGGGTAGTTTATTTGTATTACAGAGTGCAGGGGGAACAATGCACAGTGGGTCTGGAAAAGTAAGCTAAGGCAAAGGTGTGAAGGTTTTTAAAAGATAGAGAGAGGGGAGTATATGGAAACAGATAAACATTGGGGTTGATTGAATAGGGAGGGAAAATGGCAAGATCTACTCTTAAAGAGAATCATTTTGGCAGCAGGGTTTATACTGGATTGGAGAGGTGAAAGAAGAGAGAGAGAATAATCTGGAGACTCTTAGCATCACACAGGACAGAGATAATGAAGGCCCAAATTAAGGTGATTTCTATGTGAGAGGAAAGAAACCAGATTCTAGAGATGCTGTAGAAGTAGAAATAGCAAGATATGACAACTGGCTAAATGACTGTTGTGCTTTGAAATCGAAGAGGATCAAAATGACACATATGTGGGGGTAAATGAATACTGTGTCCACTTGTGACTAACAAAATCAATATTAGCTCAGAAGGCTCTGCCCCAAGTTGGGCACAAGTAGTTTATATGAACATTTGGAATGGAAATGTCCCCAAACTGGCACATTTCACATTTACTTTGGGCTACTGCGATTCTTCTTATAGAGCACGGCGCCTGTTTTGACGTGGGTACACCATGCTGAGACAAAGATAGAGACAGAGAGACAGAAGGAAAAGGACAAAGTAAAGCAAAGGTGTTAAACATACTGTCTCTTAACTGGCAATAATCCCAAATGGGATCAAATAATAACATGCAATTAGTTGTAACAGCAAGTACCCTACCATACCCAGGGTGGCTGCCAACACAGGTTCTTAGATCTGCTTTTTGAAAGGAAAGCAAGTCAAAATGGGTTAACAATCTTGCTTTAATCAAACATATGGCATTTACCTAGTCCAGGGGACAAAGAGTAGCACTCCAAACTTCAGAGAATACAGAGGTTAAAAGCAGAAGTTACAAACAGACAGAGAAACATAGACAGGGCTTCCAACTCTTGACCATTACATCCATCCATACATAGTCAGTTACCAGAGAGGGAAACACCAACATCTGGGTCTTCAAAGTCAGGGGCTCGATGGCTGCCCAGAGTCTCACATGGTCAAGTCATACAACACTTCTCAAAGTGAGCCCCAAAGCAAAGTCTCACATCAAGGTATATATATAGCCTTCTCCTGGCTCAAAGAATATCACAGCCCTCTAAACCAACTGCCCAATCAAAAAGCAACCAGGTGTGGACATTCCTGAAAACCAAGCCTCCTGTCACAGGCTCCAGCTGCACTTAAGCCTATCAAAGTGCCTAGGGGCAGGGAAGATCTTAAATTATCATTATCATAACATTAGTAGATAATTAACAAGATAAATAAAAATACAATAGAAAATAGACATCAATATAGAGTTTTCTAAGTCATTATGTGGCTGCCTATGTGCAGTTTGGTGACACTTGTTCTATTTGAGATTGTGGCTCCAATATAGAGAGGAAAAAGAGGGGCAACTTTGGTTTTGCCCACAATTAAGAAGCATGTCATAGCTGGTTAGTAGCAAAGAAGTAGCAGTTAAGCAGGTATAATGAAAACCAGGAGAGAACGAGTTTATGAAAACCCAGAGGAGAAAGTATCCAGAAGAAAAAGAGAACAGTGTCAAATGAAGCAAATAGGACAAAAATAATACAGAATCTATAAAAAATGGTCATATTTGGTGATTAAGAAATCAGCAACTTTGAACATAACAGCTTCAATTAATTAAGTCAGATACCAGACTACAAAGAGTTTAGGAGTCATTGAGAGAGGAATGGGAGGCAACAAATGTGTGCATCTTCTTTTTCAAGGATCTGGGCTGAGGAAGGGAATAAAATATATGGTGAGAATAATCTGGGGGGGTTTCTGTCCACTAAAAGATGTTTGGAGATGGGAGGAGTGAACATACTGCTTGAAGGCAGTAGGAAGTGGACTAGTTGCTAGTGAGAGGGGGACGAAGGAGAGGGGGGAGGGGGGGAGAGAGAGAGAGAGAGAGAGAGAGAGAGAGAGAGAGAGAGAGAGAGAGAGAGAGAGAAACTGAGGATGCATTCTAATACAGAATATTTTTAAAAGATAGGCTCAAACACACATCAAGGAATTTAGAAGAAGAGAAAGGGAGAAAGAAGATTACACAATGAATAATCTCAATAGTCTCAGTGCAGGAAATTTTCACAATTTCCCCCAATCTTTTTAATCTTGGGCATTTAAAAAGTAACAACATTAAAAACTGTTTCCCCTTCCTCATCCTGACACCTTATCGCAGGCTCTTTGTGAACCCGTAATTCCTGCTTTGCCTATGACTGGAGTTTCTTCCATGTTTGGGCAGGCTGCTTCTCCATCATGATCAGGTGACTCAGTAGATTTCTTTTTTATCTTACTTTGTGGGAGAACTCAAGAATCTAATTACTGTCTAATCTTTTATGAGTAGAACCAGTTCAGATGAAGTACATTTTTTACAAAAATAAATGTATTACACAAATGAACACAGTCTTTTCCTTCATGAATACACCTCTAAACATATACATTGTTAGCCTCTTCTTAGACCTACTAAGAGCCTTGAGAACCAAGAATTTTAAAGTTAGAAAGCTCCATAGCCATTCTACCATTGACCTTTTTTCCCTGATCATTTAGGCTATGTGCATCAATGGAAAGAGAAGTGGAAAATTAATGTGAGATTCAGTGTGAAAAATTCTACTTTACAAGGGTAATCTTGTTGGAACCAAAGGTTCTTTGCCTCTGGATAACTCTTCTGATTATTCCTGTGCCTTACTTGAGTTGGAGAATCACAGAATTGCAAAGTTAGAACCACCCCAGAAATCCCAATGCATATCTATATATGTAATTTGTGATAAGAAAAGACGATTTTAGAAAGATATGGTGCCATTTCATATGCAATTTTTTACAGACCCAAAAAATCCATGTGTTTTGATTTTGTTTTTGTTTTGCAAGTAATGGGGTACAGGTTGAGGGTTCAATGTAAAACTATCATTATGCTTTCATGAGGTTCTTGACAATTGCAAGTCATCTTATTGAAATTCCAGTTGTTTGGGTACCACATATAATCATGTTCATTTTGAATAGGTTGAAACACAGTAATGATTCCATTAATTTAGGTAATGTTAAGAAGCATCCAGGCAGCTAGGTGGTGCAGTGGAGAGAGTGCCGGGCCTAGAGTCAGGAAGGTGTGTCTTCCTGAGTTCAAATTTGACCTCAGACATTTACTTGCTATATGACCTTAGATAAGCCACTTCACTCTGCCTCAGTTTTCTCATCTGTAAAATGAACTGGAGAAGGAAACAATAAGCCGCTTCAATATTTTTGCTAGAAAAACCCTAAATGAGGTCATGAAGATTCAGACATGACTGAACCAACTAAACAACAATGATGAGCAGCTTTAGGCAATAGAGTCCAGGTCTTCTTAACTTTTGCAAATACATTATCTTTGAGGCCTATTATGCCTCTCCTGCATTTATTCAGCAGTATTTTTCCTATTGTTTATTAGTGAACTAAAAATATAAGAAACCAGAAATCTATATCATGTGATCTGAATATTTATAAAGTCACGAGAAAGCCATGGCTTTCCAATTCAGGAAAGACAGATGATCTCAGTTCAGCTATTGGGCTCATAAAGGAACATTCCATCTCGATCATTCTCTCCTGATCCATTCCACTTTCTAGTTACCAAAGCGCCAATGCTTCTTCATTACACCCGAGACCCATGCAAGTCAAAGATGCCATAATTATGCTTATCATTGTCTGGTTCTGTTCAAAGGGTACAATACACGTGATGAGCTGAAAACTTTTAGCTACACCTTTCCTTCACTTGTTTTCTTTTTTGCATTATTTATGAATGCTTTTTGCTCATCTAAAATCTGTCCATGATTTTTTAAAGAATAAGGACAAAAGGATGATATGCTCTGATGCATAGGCAATAGATGATTTGTTGGCTATTTTTCAACCTTTGATGATTCTTTATAAAACTCTAAGAGTGAAATGATAGTCATATTTACAGGGTTTATGAAAATAAAACTGTGATTGTGTTTGAGAGCTTCATCTTTTTATATTCTATGTTATGGATGCCAAGATAAAATGTAGACCTTGACTGGATAGCAAGTGGACTACTTCACTTCACATCATTCTGTATCTATTTTCTGAATCTATAATGATCAAGACACATGTATGTAAAATGTGGCTTCCCATTACACTTGGTTCATGGCATCCCAACTGAGGCCTGAGACCAGCTGATTAGTGATTTCAGTTAATCCCTTAACCTTCTGTCTCCAGTTGAAAGTTAGAGATAATAACTCCTACTTTCTGTGTAGTCATATGGAGAAGATTGATTAAAAAATTTTAAATGTAAAGATATAACAAAATATAAGATGCTAAATAGTTGCAAAGTGCTGCAACTTTTTTTTTTTGTTTTTTTTTTGGAGGGCAATTGGGATTAAGTAACTTGCCCAAGGTCACACGGCTAGGTTTTTGTTTGTGTGTGAGTTAAGTGTCTGAGGCCAGATCCAAACCCAGGTCCTTCTGACTCCAGGGCCGATGCTCTACTCACTTCACCACCTAGCTGCCCCAGCACTGCAACTTTTAACTGAAAAAGTCACAATGAAGTTGTTTAATGAAACCAGAAAAATGCAGTCTCAACTTTGATTCCCATTTCATAAAAGAATTCTAAATGATAAAGTGTGATCATAATGCTCAAGTATATTTGTATTTCTTTTAAATGAAGATTCTACTAGAGAACAAATAAAAATCTAACAACTGCCAGAGTAAAATATGAATTATTATGTCTCTATTTTGGGGGACCTCTGTATGTGTATGTTTCCCTGAGGCAAAGCCTTCTCAATATCTCAGTAATATTTAATATTTTATGCCAAATTCTTCCTCTTGAGAGAACTACCCAACAACAACATGTAGTTGGACAACCAAGTCTACCTGTATTAAATAAATCAAGTTGAATTTCACAAGTGACAATTTGTACATCCATAATGTTTCAAAGATGCTTCTCACATCAGCCTGATAAAAACCAGGCATGGTTTAATAGCAAAGGGACTTATTTACACTTGTTGGAACAAGTACTTCAATGTATTATGAGTGATTTTGATGAAACAATACTGATTAATTCTTTCTCATTTCCAGTGCCAAGAACCCCATGAATGTTCACAATTACTTTATAGTTCTTAATGGTAATTCAGCCAAGTGGATGCTGTGATCTGAAAATATCCCACCTGAAAATCAGGAATCTAATTGTAACTATACTTTCCGTAGTATACCTAGGCTTCCAAGTCATGTTTTAAATACAGTTTACTAGCTCTATTTAAACATGCATGGGAAATAAATGATCTCTAGGGTATTTTATAGCCTTAAATAATTCTTTGTGAAATTCAAAGAGAAATGATAGTCAAGGCATATAGTTTATAAAAAGAATGCTGCTGTACAGGAAGTAGAATGTTGGACTTAGGATTGGGAAAGTCTCAGTTTATTTCTCAATTCCCTGTGTGATTGTTTGCAAATTACATAATTGCTCCGAGACTCAATTTCCTCATCTGTAAAAAAGAGATAAACATAATAAGATTTGCCTCCCTTAGTTTTTGTGAAGTTCATATGAAATAATTACGCAATTCCCTTTGCAAAGTTTAAAGTCCTATATAAATTTCAGTTCTTATTGTTGTATTTTAAAATTAAATTACTGTATTTTAAAATTTTCTTAACTTTCACAGCACAGATTATTTCAAAAATTTTATTTAGCATAAATTCAGCATAATTATTTACTAGTATAATTAAAGAGCAAGTTTGATATGACTTTTCCCTTTTGATGTCCTCGCTAAATAACAATTAAGTTAGAAATTAGCTATTAAGAAAGAGGAAGGGGAAAGGAATAAGCATTCATATATTGCCTATTATGTGGTAGGCACTGTGCTGTTACAAATGCTTTATAATAGCTTCTTTGATCCTCACATAATAGTACAAAAATCTGAGAGGTATTTGTGATTATTCTTATAATTTTACAGGTGAGGCAAACAGAGTCACACAAGCTACTAAGTGTCTAAAGTTGTGTTTGAACTCAGGGCTTTCTGACTCCAGGGTTAGCACTCTATCCTCTGTGCCAAAGAAGGTGGAGATCTAGTTGCTAGTACATTGTAGATTGGATAGAGTATGAGTAGAATAGAATGAGAGATGAATTTACCATGGGTAGGGTACATAATGTCTTTTAAGTTTTATTTCTTCCCTTGCAATATGAAGATAATACAAAAAGCACCTACCCAGAGTGTTGTTGTGAACCACATACTCAGGAAAAGACCTTTACAAAATTTTACCTTCCTCCTTTATAGCAATGTCTCTTTTTATTATTCATGGAAATTTTTAAATCTTGTAATGAAAACATAAAAAAATGCATCAAGAACAATAAACACATCAACCAGACCACTGGACTCAACTCATGATTAATTTTTAGCATCAGTAATTAGATTTTTGGTTGGTATCTCCTCTGTACCATGCTTTCCCTTTGCCAAATACTCCCAGAATTTTGGACCTCCACTTTGCACTTATCAGCCTGCCCACTGTTATGCTTATTTTCATACATGCCAACAGCTCTTTTGACACTGAAATATCCTTGAAGGTTTTTTTTTTATCTTAATATTCCCAGTGTTTAGCAGAATCTCTTTTTTTTTTTTTAGCCTTTAAAATGAATTTATTTATAAAGCAGGTTTGCTTGAACTTGTACTTGAAAATTTTAGGAGTTAATCAAAATTAATGTATGTAGCTGAAAAAAAAGACAAAACTATCTTTCTTTTAAAATCAACTAAAATCTTTTAACTTTGGTCTGAGGTCTTAGATTTTTTAAAATTGATAATGACATTCAAATATAATCAGGTTCTTTTGTAATCTTTTTTTTATTTTTTAAACAAATGCTTTATTAACTTCTGTTTTACATCATTCATTTCCACCAGATTTTGAGTTACGATCATTTTCCCCCCATTATTCCCCTACCCAACCTCCCAGAATAGTAGTCCCAAAGATATCGCTTCCTCCAATCTGCTCTCTCCCATACCTTCTCCCATACCCCCATCGACTTTTCCATTAGAGGAAGGTGAGTCTTTGTGTCCCAATGCCTGCACATCTTATCTCCCTATTACAAGCAAAAGAATATTAATCATAGTAATTATATACATATGAAACATTTAATGTTACTACCTCGAATTTCAGATCCATTTCCTTCCTCCCTTGTCACCCATTCCCTCTTGGGAGATAAGTGATTCAGTATGTTGTACATGTCTAGCTATGCAAAACATTATCGTAGTAGATATATTGTACAAGGCTGTTTATAATTCCCTCCCACTCATCCCACCCCCCACCTGGTCCATTCCCTACATGATCCTGTCCCTCTTCTATAGTGGGCACTTCCAACCTCCCCTCACCCCAAGGATGCCCTCCCATCCATCATCCCCCCTCTCATCCCCCTTCCCCCTATTCTGCTGCAGGTTAAGATATCCCATTTAGTATGTATGTCATTTTCTCCCTGAACCAAATTCAATGAGAATGTGGTTTTGCCTTTTTAGCCTTCCTTATTCTCGCCCTCCTTTGCAACCACTTACCCTTGCTTCTTCTACATGGGATAGTTTACTCTACCCTGTCTCTCCCCATCTCCTCTTGCCACTTTCCTCTCTCACCTCATAATTTCATCCCTTGAGTATCCTCCCTTCCCAACAAATTCAACCTATGCCCTCTATCCATATATAACTGTAACCATATACAGACACATTCACATATATATTCATATGACCACACACCCTTCTTCCATTATTTTCATAGTGACAAAGCTATCATCAGTCACAGTTATTGCTTTTCCATATAGGAATGTAAATAGTTCAACTTTGATAAGTTTCTTTTGATTTCTTTTCCCTGATTACCTTCTCAGGCATCTCTTGCTTCTTGTGTCTGGGTGTCAAATTTTCTATTCAATTCTGGTTTTTCCTCAATAATGCTTGAAAGTCCTCTATTCCACTGAATGACCATATTTTCCCCTGAAACAAAATACTCAGTTTTGCTGGGTAGGTGACCCTTGGGTTCATTCCCAGTTCTTTTGCCCTCTGGAATATCCTATTCCATGCCCTTCGATCCCTCAGTGTAGAAGCTGCCAGGTCCTGGACTATTCTGATTGTGTTTCCACAATATTGAAATTGTTTCTTCCTGGCTGCTTGGAGTATTTTCTCTTTGATCTGGGGATTCTGGAACCTGGCTATAATATTCCTGGGAGTTTTCTTTTTGGGATCTTTTTCAGGAGGTGATCTGTGGATTCTTTCAACCTCTATTTTGCCCTCTGGATCTAAACATCAGGGCAATTTTCCTTGAGAATTTCT